>JH719955.1:0-73612 GCA_000231845.2 Tetrahymena malaccensis 436
CCCCAACCCCAACCCCAACCCCAACCCCAACCCCAACCCCACTAAAAGAAAAAAGTAATTGAAATCTGACAATTAATTTTTTTAATGAAAATTATATTTAAAAAATAATCATTATTTTAAAAAGTAGAGATGTTAGAATAAATTAATAAATAAAAAAATTTTTGCATATAAATTTTAACTAAACATATCTTTTTATAAAATATTTGGGATTGTATGATATTATGTTGTTTTGGTTTATTAATAGTTTACATAATTTTTGATATTTAATAATATTGATTGGAAATTGTTCACAAAAAAAAGGTAAAAAATAGGAAAAATTATGAATTTTAATATGAATTATAAGTTTTTATTGGTTTGGGTTTATGCTTTACTTTCAATCTATGGTAGGTAATTAGAATAAAATAAATGTGAACCTTAAGGGGTGAAGCTTAGTTTAGGAGATAACTATGACATAGACTAATTCTATCAAAATTATTAATAAAAACAATCTAATCCTCATGACTATACTATTACATATTTTACAGAAGTAATCGTATTTGTTTCAATAAATTCATTTTTTTTTTAAATTTTTAAATATTCAAAAGCTAAACTGCACTTAAAATTACATTATTGTTTATGGATTAAAAGGTTACTAGTTAAAAATTACACCAAATATTACAATGTTTAGTAATTTTGACACCTTTTATTATTATTTATCTACTAATTAAATTTTAATTTATAAAAGGATAAGAAATAGATACAAGTGGTGATCCAAAAACTTTAACGCGAACTTAAGTATTTTAAATATATGTCTATGAGTACCAAGTTAATCTTGATCCAAGCAGATTTTAGGCAGATTCGTTGATTTCCTATTCTTGCTTTTACAGAAATTGTATTAATATTTTGCTAAATAAATTAAATTTAATTAAAACCAACAAATAAAGAAACTAGTACAAAATATGAAGAGAAGTAATCATTAAATTCACAAATCGATATTTGCAAACATATCAAAATTATAGAGGGTAATTCCAATTTTTCCACCATGACAGATCCAAAATGAGTGATAAAGAATTTAAATTGATTTGGATGGCTGACTTTGATATGAATGAAAGTTTAGTACCTAAATATAATAAAAGAAGATTTGGCTAAGATAATTTAAAAATCATCAAAAAATTTGTAAGAAAATTACTTTTCTAATTTTTAATTTAAGATTTTAATTGAAATAGATAAATGATGAAAGAGAGAAGTTCGTTTCAATTATAGGTGGGGGAGATTATGCATATGATTTTAATGACGACAGTGGATAAAGAGGAGCTAATTTTTTAAAGGAAACAGAATTTTTATTTTCCTCTATTCCCTTTACAGTAATAAAAATTTATTAAAATATTTGCTCTATAAAATTACTTTTATATAAGTCAGTAGCTGGAAATCATGAATTATGGTATAATATGTCCTATTACAAATCTCTTTTTAGAAATCCAAGTTATCAATATACTTAAAGCGATTACTACACTTTAAGTTTTGGAAACTTGATTATGATTGGATTAAATACAAATCGTTTTGCTTTTGACTCTAACAAAAAATTTGTAGGAATGGAATTACCATTTTTTAACTAAATGCTTGATTGGTTGAATAAAACTTTAAATTGGGCTAGTTAAAATTATCAATGGATAATTGTGTATTCTCATTAAAATATCCACTGCTTTGAAGATTATCCATAAAGCAGTTGCTATGGCCGTCAAGATATTGTTGCACCTGTAAATTTATATCTTTTGATTTGAAATAAAAAAAAATAAAATATGAATTTCAAAATATAAAGTTAGAAGATTTATTAATTCAGTATAAAGTGGACATTTACATTTGTGGCCATATACATGCTTATGAGAGAGTTCATCCTTTGTATAAGGGAAAAAAATAATTTGAAGAAAACGACTAATGTAAAGGTAAAAATTGCACATTGTACAAATCTGTTAAAGCCCCAGTTTATGTTATTGATGGTACTTCAGGAACAAACCATTATTTTCCTTAAGATTCTGGATGTAAATAATATAATTAGTTTTGCATATATAAATTTATATTACTATAGATAAAGGTTCTGAAGAATTCACTGTGACAACAGATGCAAGTTTGGGATTTAGCTCAATTACTGTGAAAAATAATACTCATCTTCTATTTGAGCACTATTCTTCTGATTCTATGAAAGTTTTTGATACATTTTATATCCAAAAACCTTTTAATGGAGATGAAAAAACGAACAATAATACATCAAATAAATATATTATCTTGTTGATAGCTATAGTTGTAGTTTTAATAATCTTAGTGTTGATTTATTTCATAAGAAGATATAAACTAAAGTAAGAGAGAAAATATAATGACTAAGTTGCTTTGGTTCAGTGAAAATATTTCAAATCTTTTAAATAAATGTTGTTTTTATTTAATAAAAATTATTATAAATAAAGTTTAAACTATTGTTAAGCTTTAACTACATTTTATAAATTAGATTTTAAATATACATCCATAAATTTCCTCTAAATTGAAAAAAAATACAAATAGTTATAAAATTTTTATAATTTTTTTTCAAAACTTAATCCATTTTAGTTCTTTTTAAAGCTCATTTGATAATTTTTATACATTTTAGGGTATATTGGAGGAGTTTCAAAAATCTGAAATTTATAAGGAATATGTATGTACTAATTAATGAATAAAAAAAATTAAAAATAATTTTAAGCACAGATAGTATCTATTGTTAAATAATCTTCGAATTTAATTGTTTTTAAAAAGGATTATTGTACATTCAATCTAAAAATAGGTTTTAAAAACAAAATGATATTTTAATTTTTAAATTTACTAAGTTTGCATATTATTTTTACAATTATTTCAGTTTTTCAAATCAAAATTTGAATTATTTTGATATGTTCTTTCAAATAAAATTTGCAATAATATTATTTATTATTAAGAAAATAAATACATAGAGTAGGTAAGAAAGTTTTGATAAGGAATAATGAAACTCAAAGTAGCATTTATTCTTTTTTGTTTAGCCATTGTTTATGCATCTGAAAAAGAGCTAAGATTGTGTGAACCTTAAGGAGTTAAAATTAGTTTAGGTGATAATCGCGATAAAACTGTTAAATTGTATTCTTTTAAATAAAAATCATCATCTCATGATTATACAATAACCTATTTCTCAAAAGTAGAAAATTAAAATTTTAAATTTTTATTTAGTTGCCTTATTTATAAATTAAAAGGAAAAATGTCCATAGAATTATATCAAAGTTTATCAAAGTTAAGAAACAGAAGCCAAATTGTATCCAAAAATAACATATTTTAGTAATATTTTTATAGTTTTATTTGTGAAATTAAGTTAAAACATATTTCTATCTTTGAATACATAAATAAAACAATAAATCTAAAATTAACAAATTTATAAAACTAAAACAGAACAAGACCCTGATACAATAACTACTCCTGAAGACTAAACGAGGGATTAAGTATTTGAAGTATACATTTATGAATTTTAAATTGATGTCAAGAAATTAAATTTAGAAGTGGATAATTTCATAAATTATAGCTGTTTCTACTCAACAGGTAACTAATTTTATTTATTATTTAATTACCTAATTTGATGTAATTTAAAAATAAAAGATGATGGAGCAAGCTTTTTGTAAAAGTAAATAGCATTCATTTTCAATAAAATCAAGATAGATAGTTAATTTACTAAATTTATCTTATATTTAAAAGAGGAGAATATAAATTCTACAACACTGATTTTTCTAAGCTCTCAAATAGAGAAGTAAAGGTATTATGGGTAGCAGATTTTGATATTGATAAAACAGGAATTTAAAAGTTTAATGGAAGAAAATTCGGTTACGACAATATGAAAAGAATAGAAAAATATGTATTTTTAATAGAGTTATTAAATTAGATTTAAAAATTAATGCAAATTTAAAGATAAAAAAAAATAGAAAGCAATATACTTCAATCATTGGAGGAGGTGATTATGCTTATGATCTTGTTGATGATAGTGGATAAAGAGGTGCTAACTTTTTGAATGCAGGAGAATTTTTATTTTCTTAGATACCGTTTGTTGTAAAACCTTTATATAAATTAGTAAAATATTTAAAGCAAACAAATTAAATTAAAAGACTATTGCAGGAAATCATGAAGGGTGGTACAACTTTTAATACTACAATGCTTTTTTTAGAAATCCAAATTATTCAAAGACAAAAAACGATTATTACACACTAGATTTTGGGAATTTGGTGATGATTGGGATAAATACTAATCGCTTTATTAGAGATGAATAAAACAAAATAACAGGTCTAGAATAACCTTACTTCACAAATCTTGTTAGCTGGCTAGACAAAACACTCTATTGGGCAAATTAAAATTATTAATGGGTTGTAGTATTCACACATCAAAACTATTATTGTTTTGAAGACAATATTTTTGGTTCATGCTATAAAAATCCATAAGCAATGGCTCCTGTAAATAATTTACATATCTTTATTTAGTTACAACTTCATAAGACATTTTTAGATATATTTGATAAAATCTAACACAATTTATTTTTATAAAATTCTAGTTGGAAAATATATTGCTGAAGCACAAAGTAGATATTTATCTTTCTGGGCATATCCATGCTTATGAGAGAATTCATCCTATCAAAAATGGTGAATTACAGTTCAAAGAAAATAGCTAATGCAGCTTCAATAAATGCTCAGTTTATAAATAGCCTCAAGCTCCTGTCTATGTAGTAGATGGAACTGGTGGGACAAAGCATCTTTTCCTATAAGACTAAGGATGTAAATATTTGATTCTAATAGCTTTTTTTAAAAATAAATTATATTAAGATTAGGGACATCCTAAATTTACAGCTTCTTCTGATAGGCATTTAGGATTTAGTACAATCTCAGTTAAAAATAGCACTCATTTGCACTTTTAGCATATCCTGTCTGATACTTTTTAAGTTTTTGACGAATTTTACATTTATAAACCTGATTCATCGTCTGAAGATAGTGAGTAATACAGTGCACCAGAAGTAAGTTATGATAGCGAATTCATCACTAATAGCAGTGCATCGAATATGGTTTACTTTATATTTATATTCTTGATATTCTGTTTAGTGTTTATAGTAATTTATTTGCTCTACAGAAAGAGAAATAACCCATAGTCATCCAGTAGACAAAATTCATACAATCCAAATAATCCATATAATTAATAATTTAGCATGAATCAGCAAAGAAATTCTGATGATAGTTTAGATTGATAAAATATTTAAAATACCTTGCAAGTATTTAATTTTTGTAAGATTTTAATAAATTTATTGATTGATATTTTGATATAAGATAAATTAAATTAATTTATTGAAAAAATCAATTTATTTATTATATTTATTTTATTTATGTTTCATTAAGTTTAGTTTTATTTTTCAAATCATTAATAAAATTATTATTTTATTAAAAAAAGTTCTAAAAATTATATATCTTAAATAGTCAATTTATAACTAGTAAAATTTTTGATTATTACTAGGTAAATGGGTTGTTTGTATTTTAAATAAAATTTAAAAAAATAATAAATAAATAAATTGTTTGAGTGTTGAATTTTAGGGTAAATGGTCATGTTTTGTTTATAATTTAAAAAAAATTTGATCTAACGATAATTTATTATTTTTTTTAAGATAAATTAAAAGAGTAAAGATACAAAAATAAATAAATATATGTACAAAATTTTATTAATTAATGTTTTGTGTGGAAAAATAGCAAATTTTTAATAGAAGAAGTTTTTGGATCTAAAAATCAACAAAAAACTTCCTCTTAAACCTATGCATTTATATTTTATTACTAAATAATCATTTGTTTTCTTTCAAATTATTTGAAAATTTATTGGTAAATCAGTTTGAATTATTTTTAAGATTTATAGATAAAAAATGCAATGATTAAAATGATTGCTAAACTTATGCTAGACATAAAAATGCCAACTAGCTCATATTTAGGATTGAAAATTTGTATCATTTTTTTAATTTCGCTATTCTCATCTACACAATTTGTATCTATTAAGTTATTCATTGCAAAATAAAATTCCAACTTTACGTAGTATGTTAAATATACATATAAAACATCCACTAATAAGCTTGAAGCTAAAGATTTAATAGGTAACTTATTAGGGGGAGAAAGAAGAAATTCTCCTAAAGCATTTATAGCTAACTTTGCTGTTATGATTGTTATAGTAAACCAGGAATATTTATTAAGATAAATTACATTTAGATTGAATAAGTTATTTCTCTTTTCGGAGCATTCGTTAGTTTACTTGAAATATATGACTGGTTCTTTAAAAACCCACTTATTAGAAAACTAATCTTTGATTTCATCTACTTTAGCAAATTGATCAAACTAGTAAAGTAAGTTAGGTGAAAGAGACGTTTAATCACGAAATTCATCTTCCTCATATTTAAATTAAGATGGATTTAACAAATCCAACTTATAGTACCTTTTATTCTCTATGCTTTCTTAGTTAAAGTCGAAAACAGAGGCTTAAACTAATGGATTTAAATCTATGCTTTATCTCTTTACAAGCAAGAATACGTTCTCATTCTTGTAAGAACCAACTAACTCATAGTTTTCTTTTTAATTTTAACTTGAAATAATGAAATCGCTGATAGGGCATTTCTCTTTTCTGTTCACACAAATAGCCATATTTTTGTATTAGCACATCTTTTAGCTAAATGAGCATGACTTCTCCTGATTATTATTTTAAATTATTAATCTACTATCAAGCTTTCTGCGTACACAGAGTTAAGTAGAAGTATGTGTCTGATAATTCTAACTGAAATTTAAAATAATGGTATTGTTTGCTATTTGTACTCTTTGATATCCTCTTTCACAAAATTGGTAATCAACAGGAGATAGATATATGTCATCTATCAAATCTAAGTTCTAATTAATAAAGATGTAATTCATTTAATCAGTAATAATTTCATCCTAATTGTAAAATATTTCGTATATAGTTAAGTATATTATAGGTAGAAACCCGAAATAAACAATTGCTAATTTCAAAGTCTTTATAATGCTTATCATTAATTATTAGTGTTACTTTTTTTTTTTCAAATTATTGTTTTTTTATCAGATATTTATTTATATTTGTGATTACCTTAATTTAGTTTTTACATTTTAAGTAAAGTTTTAGTTATATAATTTTTGGTCATAGCTCTATAAATGTCAATAATATATACTACAAAATTTGTTAACCAGTAGCTGATTATTTTGTTAGCATAATTTGCATTATCAAATTTTAGCTATTAACTGGTCATAAAATTTTTGAACTGGCTTAGTAAAAGGAATATTAAAATATAGAGTATATAAATAATATTGTTGATAAATATAATTTATGCTTAAAATAGGACTTGCATATTTTGTTTTTAGTCTAATTAATATTTTTTGTAATAGAAAGTTAACAAATAAATGAGTTAAAAGCAAAATTAATTGGTCATCAATATCTTAATTTAATAATTTACAAGTTAATATATATATATATTTTCACTTTATAATATCCCATTAAATTCATCGAACCAAGTTATCGTTTTTTTGTGTACTTTTTAAGTATTCTCAAAGGCTATTTAATTTTAGCTAATTAAATATCTTGTTTATTTTTATTTAGAAAAAAATTTTAGTTTTGAGAAATCTAATAAAATTTTCTGTGCTCATTTATGTTTGCTTTTTTTAAATCTAATGCAGCTCTTTCTAGTTATATATTACTTTAAATTTTGAGCGATTAAATTATCTATCTATTCTAACTAACAACTCAAAATGAATTTTTAGCCTCAATTTTTTAAATAATATAATTAATTATCTATATTATTATAAAAATGTTGGTTTTAAATGTTTCATAACAGCAAATTCAATAAAATAATTCTTATCAATTTGATTTGTTTGTTTCGTGAGCGAATTTGATTATTCACCTATACTTTTACTTAATTAAATTTCAGATTTAAGTATTTTAACCTTTATAAATATTAGATGAAATAGCACATTTTTATATCCTTATGTATTTTGCATACATATTAACAAATCATTCATGTACAATTTTAATTAAGTAAATTTTTTCGATAACACAAAAAATTTTGATAAAGAAGTAAGATAAAATTTTGAAAGATATTAATGAACATAAAAATATGTATTTTATGCCTTTAAATTAATTAATATATACTGATTTTTTTATATTTTATTATTTACAGAAATCAAATATTTTTTGTGATATTTGATGATTATTTTTTTTTTCAATATCAAATAAAGATTTACATTTTTTAATTAATTTTAAATATTACGCAGTAGGGATAATTACAGATTTAAATTTTAGAATAAATATTTTTTTCAAATTGAAGGTATTTGATCTAATGTTGATTATTTATGAGGTTAAGACTAAGTAAATAATTTACTTTTTAAATGTTTAGAGATTATTGCAATTGTGAAGAAAGTTAAATATACTAGTGAGCCTATTATGAATGCTACTAAAAGAGTTATACTTGATAAAAATATACCAACAATTTCTATTTTCATATCAATTTGCTATTTCATATTATATATCTCTCCATACGCATCAAAACATCCTTTAGACAAAAAGGAATCTAGTAAATTATAATACTCTATCCTTGTGTAAAAAGTAGAATAAATGTAAAAGATATCAGATAATAAGCACATTATCATCATATATGTATCATTCTTATAAAAGGGAGATAATTCTTCATTTTAAATGTGCATTCCTATAATGCATGTTTTATATACTTGAACAAAGACAGAAATTAGTATCAGATAACCTGCTTTCACAAAATTTAATTAAAATAATTCAGATGTGAGCAATATGCATTTATTTTAGATGTCTATTACTTCCTCCTTAATAACAAATAATTAATTTTACTAATCTGAATCTATTTATTCGATTTTTTCAATTTAATCTGATTTCAGTTGCAACTCTAACTACTATAAATCAGAGTCTTTTTGCAAAACTTTATCATTTTATCCCAAATTTTTATCATAATAATACTTATCATATTTACTATCTTAAACATTTTCATTTGTAATATTAATTTTTATGAGCGGCTTTAGACCTTAGTTTTCTCTCTTTATAAATACGTTTAAATTATTAAATTGCTCATCAATCTTCTCAAACCCTTCTAAAGAATTCTCGTTAGAAAATTTAATATCACTAATTGGACACTAATCACTATAAGAGATACAAAGATTAATGTTTTTATAATTGCATGTCCTTTCATGTCTAAAACAAACCTTGTATTATCTTATAGGTACAGAATATTAAAAGATGTTACTTTCAGATATTCTTTTAATACATAATAAATTGCTTTATAATGAAATTTATTTAGTTGAAAGAAATTTTGTGCTTTTTTCAAGCACATTTTCATAATATTGAGGACATTCATATAAAGAGCTATCTAATATTACTATGTCTTATATGAAGTCAGTACGCCAGCTATCATATATCTTAATTAGCTAATCTATAATTATCATATTTTGGCTAAAGAACACTTCATAAATAACTAAATAAGACAAAGGTAAAAGCGAGAAATATAGTACTGTTAGCTTAGTGAATTTTAATAAATATGACATTTCTTTTTCTAATTTTAATATTTTTTGTATTTTTTTTTTACAAATTAATTATAATTTATCTATATTTGAAAAAAAAAAATCTAATAAAAATATAAATCTCCTTATATATAGAAATAGGGTACTAGAAACAAGAAATTAATTCTTTTATTAATTTTATTTTCATTTCTCATTAAAAAAATTTTATTTTAAGCTTTCAAAAATTTATTCATCTTTTAATTTTTTTGAATTCATAATCAATCAATAAGTCAATATTAAAATATTTTAATAACTTTTTATGAATTAGAAAAGTATTAACTTTTATTAACAAAATACATATACCACTCCCATGTTTTAAGTTCTTGTGAAAGTAGAAATACAAGAATTTAATTCCTAAATTAGCTATATAATAGATTTATTAAATAAATTTAGATAGAGTATTTTTAGTTTTTGTCGTAAAATATTTATTTTTTAATTTTTTAGTTTAATTGTAGATTTATTTTTTTGAAATTTATGCACAATTATTAGCCTCAAATGTAAGTATTTTAAAAGCATTTTAATATATATAAAATACTTATCAAAAGAAAATGTATTTTCTTAAATCAAAGGTTATTACCATGTAAAATTAAAGGAATTTTGCTACTACTTATGATGCGCATGCAACTTATTATTAGTCCGGTACATTTGTTCTATTTTTAGGATATCAAATTAATTTATCGACTCCTTTTTCTAATGATAATCGACTTTAGTTAAATATATGTAAATTGCTTTAAGGCTTTTAATTTAAGATTGCCAAAGAAAATAAGCTAAATATATAAATTTGCTAATTTGTTAATGAATACTTTAATAAAGCTTTGGTATTTAATTAATTTTTAACGAATAAAATTAGAAGAAAATTTAATTTTTTTTATTAAAAATCAATCTATTTACTGATAAATACTGGATTACGTTTTAATATATTTGTAATAATCTCCTAACTCTATTAAAATATTTGAAATGTGTAAACAGAAAAATAGTATTGATAAATACTAAACTTAAATACATTTTTATTAAAGTATTGTATTTTAAATAATTAATACAAGTTTTAGTACTTGTTGTATTTATAAGTACAAAAATTATTGTAATTAACTAATTTTAATAAGCTTCAAATTATATTGTAAAAAAGTTATAAAAAATAAATATATTTTATCATATATACTTTAGAATAACATATTTTTAACTTAGGAATATTTTTTGCTAAAGCATTAAGATTTTATCAAATAAATTTAAATTATTGAGTCTTTTTGTTTTAGGAGCAAAAGAAAAATGTTAATAATTAAGGTGTATTTTTACCAAAAAGATACTTTATTTATATTAAATGGAATATAAATCCCACTTAATAAATGAGAACTATTAGCTTTATTTTACTTAAATATATGAAATTTTATGTAAAAAAATATACTTTACTTTCATATTTATCAATAAAATTTGTAATTATTTCATTTTAGCTAGTTTAATGAGTATATAATATATTTCTATAAATTTTCTCTAAAATTAGACTAGTCTTTAATCTCCCTAGATTGGCAAAATTAGTTAAAATGATAAAAAAATTAAAATATTTAGATATTACTAAACACTAATTTACCAAAGAAAGCATGATAAAATGGTCAATTAGATTATATCAAAAGAAAATATTATCTATATGACAGAAGAAAATTAAATTAATTTTTATATTTTAAATTTATGAGTAAAGTTTTATTCAAATTCAACCATCTATTTAGTCATGCGATTTCTTAAATTTGTAGTTCTATATAAACTAATGGCAACAATAGGTTAGTACTCAGAATTAAGCTTAATATTTTAATATGTAAAAAATAAATAATCTTCAAAAATAATTTACCATGATATGATTTAATTGGGGAGTTTTACAAATATAAAAATACAGATCTTATATAATTATTTTAGTATCATTTTTAGTGGTTTTTATTTTGAGTTAAGCATCAAAATTTAGGCACTTGAACTTAAAAGATATGATATTAATTAACTTTTATAAATGATAAATAGAAGATAGCTTATATAAATTCATTCTCTTTTAGTACTACAAAATAGATTATGCAATTTTATATAATCTAAATTTTATATATAAAAAGATATTTTGATGATTAATAGATTAATTTTGAAAGGAAGTTATTACTTGATAAACATTTTTCTCACAATTTTTTATTTTTTATATAACTCTCTAAATCACAAGAATGTTTTCTTCACTTTTTTGATAGATAATTAAGAAATTCAGAATAAAAAAAAGTAATTTTAAATTTATTAATAGATAAAATGGTATTTATTTAAACAAGATTGAATATTTTAAAGAAGCTTACTTGAAATTTCAAAGTATAAAAATCTATTAAATTTTTTGTTTTTAATAATTTTTTATTTGATTGAACAATATTAAATTACAACTCATCTAGTTTTCCTTTATTAGCAATATTTTTCTTAATTAAAAATATCTCATAGCGTTCTGATAACATTTATCAAATTAGGTAATATAAAATTTGTCAAAAATAATCTTAACGCTTTAAATTACATAACAAGGATTAAATAATACATTCCTTTTTTTTCAATGCATATAATATTTCCAAAGTATTTAAGTAAAATAATTAATAATTACCTTTACATTTGAAGATAATTTTAAAGGATTCACTTGAGTGTATATGTTTTTGAGGATCAAATGTATCTCATAAATTTAAAAAATCATATTGTTTCTTAATTTCTTATGGTTAAAAGGGTTATTTTTTTTTTCAAGTAAATCGATTTTAGTAAAGTCAAATGTATAAAAATAAGAAAAAATGATTTTTCCTCCTAAAATTTATTCACTTTAAATAAAATTTATTTATAATATTAGTTAAAAACAAACTGGTTTTGCAGAAAAGTGTATGGTTGATTATATTTACAAATTAAATAGAAACAATAAACATCATCTTCTTTAATGTTTTGTTTTATATTTTTGTTATAAAAAATGTATTTATGAGAATCAAACTCACTTAAAAATAAATAATAAAAATAAAATCTTTCTTTTATAAAGTATTTTTCTAAATAAATATAGTTTATTTTTTACTAAAATGCATAAATTATTTTGTTTCAAATCCATTTATCATTTTTCTTTTTTATATAAACCAGGTTTTCTCTATCTATGTTTGGAGGAAACTTAATTTCATTTTTTTAAACAGTAAAAATCACAATTTTTCATTATAAAAAATTCTTCAATTATTAGTTTTCTGAGTATTGCTGCTTGATTTATATTTGGTATTTTGTAAACTTTTCTTTTATTTAATCTGGAAACTTGGCCATTTTGGAATAGACAAATTTATTTTTTTTTGAAAAATTAAATAGGATTACATATTGTTATTCATTATAATGATCTGTTGGATATAGTATATGTAGATAATTTTTTATTAACAAGTAGCTAATTGTAAAAGTAAACAGATTATTTTTGTATATTTTTAAAATAATATCTATATTATTTTCAAAATCAATTTTCTTATTATTAGGTAAAAAGATATTATCTATATTTTTTTCTTCTAAAATTACATTTCAAATTTCAAGATAAATTTAGCTAATTGATAAATGGAAGACTTTTTCATATTTTTAATAAAATCACCAATAATCTTATTGCAATTTAAATAAGATAACTTTAGGATAACATGCTAAAGATTTATTTTATATTTTTACTTCTAAATAAATTAATGTCTTAAAAAATAAAAATAATTAAATATTTGTTTGATTCATCTTCAATTTCAATAGAAATATTTAATCTTATTTAAAATTTTTAATTATTTATTTAAGCTTTTTTAATTTGGTAATAAGCAACCATGAATATGAAAATCAGACAGACACATCTTTAAATCAGATTTATACTTATGCTATAATTGAGATTATATATTAATTTCTAAAAATTTAATTATAAAAATAAAATATAAAGGATTTCATATCTATAAAAATTATATTAATCTGTATTTTTAAATTAAATATAAAAATCATTACATTTTAAAATTTTTTATTGATAAAATGTAGAAACTTTGCTAATTATACATTTCAAAAATATTTTTTGAGATGATATTATTTTTATTAAAACCTCATAGCTTTTATTTAAATACACAAAAATAACCAAATTTGTTGATAAATCACATTATAAAATAAACATATTTAGTAAATTTAATGAAATTATGTATTGATGAATGAATTATTTTTCTTACTTAAATGAGAAAATTTGAGAAAACTAATATTAAACCATAAAATTTTATTTCTAGATATGAGCTATTCCTTAATAATTAGATGCTAATCTATTTTATACAATAATTATATATTTTCTATTAATTTTAAGTAGGCAAAAATAGTGTTTATGTATTTAAATATTCGGCATTAATTAATTGTTTGTTGAATAAATTTTCATAATTTAAAAATAAAAAAAATGTTTATAATAATTAGAAGAAGAAAAAATAAATCATTATTTTTATAATAAATGATAATTTTCTATAAGATTTTAGAATAATTAGCTTATTATAATTTTCATAGAAAAGAAATTTCTTTTTTACAATTAAAATCTAAAATTTTCTTGTTTAAATTATTTTTCAAAAAATTTCAAAAAAAATTCAAGCAACAATTCAAATTTTATGTAAAAGTTAAGAATTAAGGATATAAATTTTTATTTCGATGATACCACAAAATTATTAAATTTTTGGGGATTTAGCTTGATTGATTTTTTGAATTATCTTATTATTTTCAGTTATTTTAGCTAGATAAAGTAAAATAAAGCAATGTAAAAGAGTTTATTTATTGAGGATGTGCTTAAAACTAAAGATTTTGATACAAATATGCAAACAAGGATCATAATGAATATATATAAATTAAGTGTATGTATATTTTTAAATATGGTTAATATAATTGTAAATTTCTTTTTTATAATAAACTTTACGTTATTTACAAAAGAAAATTTAATTTTAAATTTATTATAAAAGAGGTTGTTGGATTGATTGATTCATTGATTTATGGGTGATAAATATTAGTGTAATAGTTGTTTATAGGTTGGTCTATACTAATTATGAAAGCCAGTCAATTAGTTAATATACTAATCAATCAATGGCTCTTTGTTGTTAGATTGTGAGTCTTTTTATATTTTTTTCTAAGGTCTTAATCCTTTTTGTCTCTATCTTCGTACATTAATTTTTATCTATTATATTCAAAATTTTTAATAAATCGATAAATGCATAATATTTAATTACTATTCAGCTCTCTCAGTCATTCCTTTAGAAATTAATTATCTGTCTATTCTGTAAGTGCAGTCTGATTCTAACAATTTTTCGGCATGGCTCCAAGGCTATTCTTTTTAGTTTACCTTCCAGTAGACGATACCATCAAACTATATAAATTCTAACCAGTTTCCGCATCCTTTTGAAACAACTGCTCTCATTACATCTCCGTCAATTTCTTAAACTTTTTCAATAATAACATCAAAATCATCTTGCTTTCTCTTTTCAGTTGGGGCTTATTTTTTGCCTACACCGAAGAAACTGCCAATGGTACTAGCAACTTTAGATACTTAACTGGAACTCTAATTAATAATAAGTAAGGTTTTATATTACAAAAAATTAATTAGTGATAGTAAAAAAAAATTTACATCATAGTAAAACTTGATTTCTGCTTCTAAGCTAGATTTTTTGTTTTTTATCTTAAAAGATTTCTGCTAATGCATAATTCTATCACCAAGGATTATACCAACTATTTATCTATAATAAAAATAAATCTAATTAATTAAATTATTATTTTCTAATTTTTGAATATAATATCATTAGATATTAATTACATTTGTGAATATTCAATTTCAAATTTATTTCCATCACCAAAATCAACTATTTTGCTTCCATAAGCGATACCATTTAAGGCGTTTAAAGAAGGAGTTACGCTTGCTCCTACTTTGTGTGAGCCATATATTTTGAATTGTTTTTTAGGCGTGGAGACTTGGTATCTGACACAAGGGGGGTTAACGCTAATACATTCTCCATAGTATTGTGAGCCATCTTCTTTGAACATCTTTTAATTATTTAATTTATACATTTTAATTTCATGTATTGCTCTAAAATAACTTTGCTTACTTGGCATGTTTCACCCAATAAATTATCAATGGGTGCCTTAGTGTAGAGAATTTCTGGACTTAAATAGAGGGAAGAAATCTAATTATTTATAAAGATTAAAGCTCAAATTATTTGAATATTAAATGAATTTGATTACTGTATGAGTGATAACGCATTTCATTTAAAATACTGGGTCGTATGGTTTCATAGCTGCTAGTTTTAAAATATCTAAGTTTTGTTAATCCCTGTATTTATAATAAAGTAAGTATGATTATAGGTATATGGAGGTGGGTAAGGAAATTAAAATAAAGCAACAATTCTGTTTCAAATTTTTTCAATAAAATATTGTTAAGTATTTACGTTGCTATAATCTCTAAGTAGGTGAGATCTTTGCATAAAGCTGCAGGCTTACTAATTGTCATAATATTTTAGATTTCACCCTTAACGATTTTAGTTCCTACTTGCTTTAAAACACTTTTAACAACTTCGTTAGTCTTGGTGTCGTTGACAATGCTCATGTGAAAACCACCTGTTAAGATTAAATAAAAAAATCAGCTTTAATTGGTGTCCAAATACACGCACAAGATAATTAGAGATATATAAAAAAACAGATGTTATTTTGATTCATTACCTTTTGCGTGGGCAGCAGGGTGACGAGGATAAGTTCTAGCCTTTTCATAGACCTCGCTTGGTTCTTCAAAATTTTTTGACATTGCTTTAATTTCAGTGAAGGTTTTTTCCGATTTATTAATAATAGTTTGTTTTAATTATTTAATTAATTAATTTCAATTTATGATTTTTTTAAGGAATAACTATATATTTTTTGTAGGTCTTTAATCGAGCTAGTTACTAATCCTTAATTTCAACTCTAATATTATAAGAAATTCAAAAGAAACAAATATTTGGATCAGGACGTCCAATAGGAAATAAGTAAGGGTGGGTAAGATTAAATTTAACTTCATTCATTTATTATTTATTGTCTATACTTTTCTTATGCAAGCGCTTATATATTATAATTACTCATTAATTTTTTCTTAGACTTCACTTTCATAATATTATTTATAATTAGATTTTATCATATTTGTCTAATCTTTGATTTTCTTTACTTCTTTAATTTACTCTCAAAACAATAATCAACCTTAATTGTCTCTGCTGAAATAATACTCTCTTTTCTATTCATTCATTTATAAACGTTTCTACTATTTAATCGCCCTGCTCAACAAACAACTAGAAGTGCATCACTTCTATCCTTTTATTGTTCAATTTAAGTAAGCTCATTTAAGTGATCACTGTAATTAGTTTGTTTAACAATGGATCTATTAACTTACTGTCAAAATTAGAAATTTCTCTGTAAAACAAATCTATCTTATTTATTTAGTAAACAATATAGCGTTTCTAATTAAATTCTTGGCACAAATAAAATACGCATATTAAAATTAAAAAAAATTAAATTTTTGTTTAGTTTTTTATTCAGTTTGAATGCACTGCTTAAGTTATATCTTTGCATAGAGCCTTTTTAAATTTATAAATTTATGATTATGCCACTATCAGATAGATATTCAAATTTACTGGATTACTTAATATGTATTATCACACATTTGTAATTAAAAATATTTTTCTTTATAAATACTTATTAAATGCATATGATTATTGTAGAGCAAAACACTCATGTATCAAAATAAATTAATTTCTTTATCCATTTTCGAATTTTTGAAAATTCTGTAAGAGTTCTTTAAAAAGAGGCGAATTTTTTATCAAATCAAACACTTTAATAATCAATATAGATAAAAATTATAACTCCAATAATGACTGTATTACTACGAAAAATTATGCTATTTTTCATAAAACTAAATAGTAATTCATAATTTCGCTGAATTCAAATAAGGTATTTTTGAATTTAAGCTATAAATACTTACTATTACAAGCAATTAAAGTATTATAAAAATATTTCAATTAAAAGATTAAGAAAAAAGAATACTAATTTGATTATTACATTCCTTATCATTAATAATATATGTAATGTGATAATATAAAGTATACTAATTAAGCACGAATAAAGATTATAAATAAATAAAAAAAACCAAGTAAAAAATTAAATTTCAAATTATTAATTTTTTGCTTTATTTCCTCTCTATCTATTGTTCCTTAAATATAGATAGATTGGTAAATCATTTCTTAAAAATATCGGAATGATAGATATTCGCTCTTTCTTTTAAACTAAGGGTATTTTACTTCTAATAAATCTTTGATTGAAACGCAGAAATATTCTTTTAATTAAAAATTATTTTATTAAAATTTAATTTTTTTGTTTCAATTTAATAATGTTTACTTTTGTATTTTATTCAAACTATTTTTACAATTCTATAAGCCTATTTAAATACTTGTCTTGGCTTAAACCTACGCACCAGTTGTATTCATTATCCATATCTTTCTGTATTTCTTCTATTTTTCTCTCAATTAGCTGAAACAAAAACAAAAATAAAGATTGTTATAATTCAAATTAATTTATAAAATTACTTCATGTGGTTTTTATACTATTGAAGCAAACTATTCATTTTTACTTTAGTCAGTTACTGCCTTAACATATTCATTATAGATTTTTAAAGTGTTCTTATCAAACAATAATTCTGCATTTTTAGTAAAGTCAGTCAAATTTTACTTAATCTATTTTAATGTCAATTCATTATTCTTTGTAAGGATCTTGCTAAACCCAACAATAATTGTAACTAGTTTAAAAATCTTTAAAAAATTGTTAAAAACTCTATTTTTTTTATATACAAATTAATACATTTTAAGGAGTATCTTGGCCACAGAAGTCAAAAATTAAGCAACTCAATTTTAATAGGAGTATGTTTAAATTGTAGTCTCCAAAATTTCTAAAGTATGGTTGTTCTGGGTTGTTGTTCTATTTTGTTACAATTTTTCATATTAAAATAATCTACTTTTAATAAAATACCAAAATATATAATTTATATTACAATTTTTATAAGCTTGTGTATAGCTATCAAGCTATTTTCCCAGTCTTAGTTCAAAGCATTCTCCAAAATAATGCAACTTATTGTACAACATTTTACATCCTGAATATATTCAGCAAATTTCATCTCAATAAATTGTACTTCTTTCTTAGAATAGCTCAAATTGAATCCTCTATTCTATTACAATCAAAATAAATTAGATATTTATGCTATCAAATTACAAAAATAACATCTCCCTTTTTCATCTTAAAATTGCTAAACAAGTAATTCAAAATGTTTAAAAAATTCAAAATTGATACTTTGACCAAACTTTTGATAGCATTTAAAAATTTTTAATTTTTTTCAATAAAATCATATAATTTAAATCACAAAATTAAATTAGTTTCAAGCAATCTAATTCAATATTTGTTTTTAAATAAGAATATTCTAATTTATGTTAAGGTTTAAGAAATTATTTACTTTTCTTAAAATTAAAAAAAGGAAATATAAATGAAACGGTGTTGTCTAGTCCGGATACCCCCAATAGTTTTTAAAAAGGTTATTTTTTAAATACATTATTTAAGGAAAAAAGAGGGGAGGGAAAAAATTTATATAGTTTCTTTTAATTTGGAAAAAAGATTTACTTGGTACAAATTTCTAAACTATTCTTTTAATTTTAATAAAAGCTTTTATTCATTTAGAAGATCATAAAGTCCATAGGATGGTGATATTTAGGCCTTTAAGCTGGTATCTAATAGATGCAACTAGAAATAATTTAACAAACCTTGATTATATAAATAGCCTCCAAAGTTAATTAGGCAAGGAAATTTTTTGTCAATAGCCAATTTACTAAATTTTCTAAAATATTATTCAATGAATGTAAACCTCTTGTCATATTCTCTTATTACTAAATTAGCTTGCTGAGCTAAGTGATACTCTTCCAAATCAGCTTAGAATTATTTATTTTCTTTAATCAATTCATCTTTTAAGTTTTGAGGAAGATATTATACTAAATTAGTTGAATCTTATTTATAAATCGTTTCTCTATTTTTTTATGCTAACTCTTCGTTAATGTAAATTAAGCTGTAAGCACTTTAATCTCCAAATCCTTTTGCATTCCTCATCACCTCAACCTCTTCTACTTCAATACAATTTATATCATCATATTTAAACCATTATTATTAGTTTAAATCATAAATATAGCTGAAGTAATGTCCAAACTCTATTTTTATAAAATTAATTAGGCAAAAATACAATAGATAGTTAGTTATTATTTAGATAAATTACCAGCAGAGCTACCTTTGTGAATTAGAATAGACTGTAAAATATATTTCTAATTTTTCATTGATTAAAATAGAAGATCTTCCTCATCCTAAAATTTAATTTAAATAAAATGTTGAACTTTAATTCTATTTAATATATTTTACTTTTATTTTCTTAAGTTGAGATTCAAGAGACTCAATCTTTTCTTGACACTGAATTTTGCTTTGCTCTAATATTGATATTATTTTATCTTAAGCATCAGCTGCAATCTTCAAATCTTTCTAAATTGGATCTTGATAAAATTTTTAAGCTAATTCTAATATTTACTTGATACCTAATTAACTCTGACTATAATTTTAGTAATATTCCAGTTACTACATTAAATCATCTTTCTATTTCAATTATTGAATAATATTATTTTAATTGTTATTTCGATTAATTTATCAATTTAAGTGATAATAATAATTATGAGTAATCAAATTACTTATTTTTTTAAAGACTGCTGCTTATTCTAAATTTAGAAGTACATATCTTTATTGACTTCTAAGAAACGATCAACATAAATTTCTTTATCGAAGTTGAATTCTGAGTGAATTTTTAATACTTCTTAAGTTTTTTAATTGTACTGCATCCTTTAGATTTAGAATAGCAAAACTTCTGGGATTTTAGAAATCCAAAACTGCATAGTAGCTACAACTTTTTCATTTTTGTCATTTTTAAAGTCGTCTACTGTGTATGTTCTTTGTTCTTCCCAAGCTGAAATTAAATCTTTACATTCTGTTTGTAAATATATTGATGAGAATTGTTGGGATTCCTAGTGCTTTACTTCCTACCCATCCTGATAAAAAATGCTTACTTGAGTACGTTTTCCGAAAAACAAGCTTTTAATTCGTTTATCTTCTTCATATTCTTCCTAGCTACTTTGAGTATCAGTGCTAGCTTAAGAATTTTGATGAGAAGAGTCTGCAAGCCACTTGTCTTCTAGTTTTGTGACATTATTCTCTGAATAAATTAAGCCTTCTTCTACTCTACTCAAGAATGTTAAATTGAATTCTCCAATATCTTATTAATCACCTATCTTTAACCTTTCACCTATATGTATTATTTCTTACTTATAAAACCTAGGCTAAATTAAAATTTACCAAAGTCATTGACTATATTCTTGAGAAGATTAGTAGGGTTGAAAAATTTCTTTTCTGATAATACCATAAATGAAAAGAGCCTTTACAAATGTACAACAAGATTGATAGATGCATTAATTCTTTTAGATTTTTATTCCCCTAAATATTTCTTTAGTTTGTTGAAATCGAGTCTAGATGGGTAACGATACTTTAATATGTACCTACAGAATTCTGAGTTATTGAAGTAAGATTAGATTAGAGAATTAAAGTAACACGCTTTTTTATAATAATATTTTAAAAATTAGTTAAGGAATTTTTATGAACTTTTTCGCCAATTCTATGGTAGAAATTGGAATTATTAACTAAGTAAGATAAATTTTTACTATTTCCCACATTCATAAGTCCAACTGGTTGATTCTTTTTTCTAATCCTATCAGTAAGATTATAATCTTAATCATAATCGATGTAATCCATCAATGAATCCTAACAAAAAGTAGAAATTAACCTAAAAAATTATCAATAGTTATTTATTTTTACTGTTCTTTTGTGGGTTAGCTAAGGAGAAGGTCCCATATTTTAAATTTAATTGGATTTTGAATTATCATTTGATCTGTATTAAAAGAAAACAATATTTATGACATCTTTATTTTGTTTAACTAATTTTATTACTAAATTTCTAAGCATAAGACTATAAAATCTTCGCCTTTTGTATACATTTTCTAAGCTCTTTCAATGATTTCACTTGTAAAACCCATTTCTTTGGCAGTTTCTATTTGCTATTTTAAATTTTAGTTCATTGCACTAGCTTACCTTATTAGTTTTATATCCGAAACCTAGCTTAAAATTTTTCTACTAAAAATATCTTTGTCTATTTATTTTATAATTTATGTATTTCTAATTAAGATAAGGTTTTAAACAAGCAATCAATCAAATAAATTAGTTAGTAATCAAACAATTAATGTGTGAAATTCTATCTTATAGAAATCTTTATTTTTTTATTTCAAAAAATTGATTATATTATCTTATTAATTACTGATTAGAAAGGTAAAAATTAAAATTTTTAAAAATATTAAAGCAAACAAGCAAACACCAATTCCATTCATGCCCAATTTGATTCTACATCCAAAAATTTTTGATAATCCTTATTTATCAATATCAAAATAGAAAAATAAAATATTTCTTTATTTTACTAAAAATACTATGATAAATCTAATTTATTATTCAGCAATATCAAAATTAAAAAGATTATTTTTAGAAAATTTGCTTAAATTTAATTAAATTATTTAAAATTTAAAGCCCTCTTATTCTAAAATCTTTCTTCGAATTTATTCAAAAGTAAAATTTCCTTAATTTGATAGGATCGTTTATGGATTTATTTAAAACTATTTAAACATTTATTTTACTGATTTTGAATATAAAAGCTAAAAGAAAGTACTAAGATAACTTAATATACTAAATTATTATCAAATTTTATGGCAAATAAATACCCTATACTGAAATAAGAAAACACAATAATAAATCATAAATTTTCCTATTAAGAGTACTAATAATTTAATTTATTTATTTGTTATTAACACCTCTGTAAGTTGTAGTAAGTAAATATTTATATTTGGTTGTCAATATAAAAATATCTTTCACAAACCAAAACTAAACAATTAATTGACCAAGAACAGGTGAATAACAATAACTATTAAAATAAGTTAATTAACTCAGTAAGTGTAATTTTTTTTTTCGGCAGCCTTAGGGGTATCGTAGAAAGTAGGTAAGGTGGTGAGTTCGTGACTAGCAAAATCGGACTCGAAGGTATCAGCAGCTCTTCTAGCATAAGCCAATTCCATCAAGAAATCAAACATATCATCTTAGCAAGCATATTAAGCTTCGTAATATTCTCTATAGCAAGGATAAGTTTTGTAGTTCTTTTGGTTTTTAACGTGGTCGAATTTAGTATGTCTTTAATCATAATAAACTAAGTCACATCTGAACCATCTTTCAAATCTCAAACCACACAACATGTAGTAATCCTATCAGATTAAGAATTTAAATTTAAATAATTTTAATTGAAAAGCTTTTGAGTTAATTATTTAGATCCAAATGAGTTAGTTTAAATAATTAAATTGTTAATAATATTTGAAAATTCAAACATAATTAATAATGATATTGTTGGTTGATTGGTTGGTTTTTTTGTTTGCTTTGTTGCTTTCTTGTTTTTTGATTTATTGTACTTATGGAGGAGATATGGAAGCAAAACTGTATTTATTTTTTGTATTAAAGGGATTTCAAAGAATGTCAGATATGAAGGATAAAATACTATTTGAAAAAATGTTGCTTATTTCTTTAAATAATTTTAAAATAAATGATTTTTAACTCTCTAGCAAATTTTCCTTGGTAATTATCATTTATTTTTTAGATATTTATTTTTTTATTGATAATATCTTATTTAAGCCTAAATTGAGTATCTTTTTTTCCACTTTTTTTTTGAAAATGTTTGATTTCCTAGACTAAAAGATACATTTTTTAATGGCTAGTATATGCTAATTGGTAAATACCGCTTATTTCCTTTATTGATGGGTCTAAATATCTATGCAAATTGAGCAAACGAACTTTTGAAACTATTTTTGGATACTGATGTCTAACTAACTCTTGCTTTTGAAATTTATAAAAACTTTTTTACTTGCATTTGATAGAAAGTTTAAGTGGGAACAACAGTTCTTTATCTAGGAGAGAGACCAATTTGATAGCAGTTGGTTCTGCCAGTAGGAGTAAAACCGGGGAAAGTAATCAAATCATCCAAAGCCCCTATTATAGTTAAAATACGAAATATCAGTTTAACATTGCAAGCTAATATTTTTAATTTGCATAATTACATCCTTCAAAGACAACAGTGTACATATCTTCAGGTTCAAACATTTAATATTTTTTAAGACCATGGTCAAAGAAGAAACACTATTTTTTAAACAAAAACGATTTCAATAAACCTTCTAACTATGTTGATAGGGACGCTAGTCCTTTTCATAATAATTCTAAAAAAAAAAAACAGCTTGCCTTCATATAGTTTCTGAAGAAGTGTTCTAATTAAAACTTTTCCCAAACTGCATCAGTTCTTAAGATAAAATCTTTGTCGTATTCTCTCCAGTCCTTACCTACATTTATTAAAATTATTTTAAATAACATCCAAGGGAAGTCTTCCTCCTCTCTCTAAATAATTCATTTATTCAACTAGAAATTAGGTTTAATGAAGTAATTGCTTCCTAATTTTTATATTTCTTTCATTTTGGCTTATTTTAATTTCTAAATTTTGGCTATAAAAAATGATAACTAGCTTCCTTCTAAAAATCACTAAATTTTAGGATTAAAATCACTACTAAAAAGCTATCAGAATAGAGGAGGACAAGACTTTACTAATTTATATGTTGTGATTGACTAAATTTGTTTTACCTCTAGTGAGGAAATTGTATCCAGCGGGCATTTTGCCATAGTCAGCAGGGAGATCTTTCTTTTCAACAGCAGAACTCATTGTAAGAATGATACTTTTTTCTTCTTCTTCTTCTTTCTCTTTTTATTTAATTAGCTTTGTACTAATATTTTTTATTAAAAAAAGAATCTAATCCTAAAAAGCAAATCAATAATTTAATTATGATCAAATAAATTTCATGTTAAAATGAATTAGCATTATCCTTCCATATTAATTTGCAAGGAAATTTATTTCAGAAAGACAACATTAGAAAGAAGAAATCATAATTAAATAAATTAATAAAGAAAGAAAGGCATTTAGTCTAAATAAATAAATAAATCAAAAAATAATTAAAAATTTTCATATCTCATTCTATTTATCAATACAAACAAACATTTATTTCCTATTCATTTTTATTAAATATCTTGTTTGATTCCTTTTTATTTATTTATTTATTTATGTTTGCTTTTGCATTATAATATTTACGATTAAGATATACAAGTATGCACAAATACAAACATACATACATCCAAGCATAATCAATACTTTATTTTTATTGAAATACTATTTTACCATTTTATTAATATATACATATCACTTTTTTATTGATCTAAACTCACCTAAAGTATCTTTCAAATGAATCAACTAATTTAATATTTATACCTTGTTTTTTATTTTAAATATTAGCTTTATTTATTCTTATTTCTATTTTAAAATCACTTAAAAATTAATAAATAAAAAAAATAGTTTTTTTTTTTATATAATTTCAAAAACTAAAACCTTTGTAATTAATTCAATTTTATTATAAACATAGAACTTATTTTTGATGCTGATTAATTTTTTTGTTAAAATTAAATTGAATAAATTCGTTAATGATAAATACTACTTTCTTCTTACATCTTTTAAATAAAATTAAAAAAATGTGTGGACTTGATATTTTTCATTTAATTAAATAGTTAATTTTTATTTCTTTTTTTACCTTCTTTAATGTTAATAAAATATATTTTATTGAGCATTGTTTTCAATTTATAAAATTTTCAGCTGTTGGATTGCTTTTTTTAATTTTTTAGCTTATCAACCACCATTTAATTTTTTGGATAATTGGTTGTTATTTTAGTAAAAAAAATTTAATTTTTAAACAATAACTTAATTAATAAATATAAATTAAAACTAATTTTTTATTTAAATATTCTAAAAATAAATTTAAATTAAAGTTTTAATATTTTATTAGATATCCTACCAATAAAAATATTCTGGTTATGCTTACAGACTTTTTTTAGAGCACTTAAAGAATTATAATATATTAATATTTCTTTTTGAAAGTAATAAAATATTTAACTGAATCTTAGAGAAGTAAGTTAATGATAAATTAAAATATTCTTTTAGAAACACTTGATAATAAATCTATTATCTGTAATTATGTTTTATTCATCTTTAAATCAATATTGAATTTTAAAAAGGGTATTAATTATTTTGAAAAGCATTTTTATTATTTTTATAATTATAGTATGTTTTTTGTAAACTTATTTATCTTCTTTTTTTAATAAAGTCCATTTAAAATAAATTTTATTACATTTATTTATGATGTATTGTTTATTTTCTATTACTCCGATTTTTAGTATCTATTGTAAGAGAGTAGGATTTAAAAATTATAATATATTGCTTTCATTATTCAATAAAAAATAATTAGAATTTAATCAAGCTTTAGTAAGAATTATAATCATATTAACATAATTTAATCCATAATCTTATTATATTTTTGATTGAATTTTAAGTAGAAATTAAATAAATTTATAATAAACTCAAAGTAAAGCACACTCAAATTATAGTTTACTTTCAGAAAAATGTATTAATCTTAACCTAAACATTGCCAAACAAAGCCGTAAAGTTTTATTTTAATTATAAATACTGAAGTTTATTTTTAAACGAATAGAAATATCATAAGATTAATATTTAAAAAATAGATATTTCAATGGTATAAAAGATGAGATTAAAAACTTGGTATAGAGCCCATCTCACGTTGATATGGCAGAAAGCCTAGATTTAATTTAATATAAATGCTATCAAGATATACTGAAGCAAAAGAGTGATCAAAGAGCTTAGTAAACAACTCTTAGCTACTCTAAATCTATACAATATCTTGGATAAGATGCAAATATATTTCTGAAAACGAATACTAAATAGAGTATGAATAATATGGAAAATTATTCAAAAAGACAAAATGAAATTTAACAAAAAAGCAATAAATTTGTTTAAAATGCAAACTAATTGAAAAATAATATTAACAAAGTACCAGTATAAAAATAGCAAGATTACTGGAGTCCTGTTGATTCAAGAGTTAAAAAATTAATATAAAAATCAACTTTAAAATAATAACAATGTTAATAAGGATTGGATGATAACTTTTAAGTAGACTAAGACTCAAAGTAATGCTAGCATATAGAAAATGACTTTTTAAATACAAACAATAACTAGTTTTAATATAAATCACAAATCGAACCATAATAGGAAAAATTTTGCTAGTATAAAAACTTAGATGACTAAACTAAAAGCTTTTCATCACAGACAAATGGTAACTAGGCTATGAAAGCTTCATTTATCAATAAAAATAACTCCCCAAAAACATCTTCGGTCTATCAAAAGAGGGAAAATTTATTGATATAAGAATAATTTGCACTTAAGAGTCCAAATAAATTAGAATTTTAAAACCTTGAAAATCCACAATTGAGATTATTTACTCCTCTCAAAATAAACCCACCGTTTGTTAAAAAACCTTACACCGAAAAATCTAAAACCTACACCATGGGATTTTTGAAGGCTTCGATAAATGAATACAATTAATAACCTAATGTTATTCATGCAAACAATAGATTGAGGTAGTCTTGGTAGAATCGTATTGGAAATTCTCAGTCAAAATCTAGTCTTGTTAATGAAGAAATGATGTAGACAAATGGATGGAAGTAGTTTAGAAAAACTACTGAAAGATTATTTATTCAAATGCCAAGTTCAGAATAATAATAATAATAATTACAAGAAAGAGAAAATGTCAACAATTTATAGATGGATGCTTCTGATAAAAATTAATCGAAGAGCAATTTCGAATAGCTTATGGCCTATGCTAATTATAAAAATTATAGTAACTATTAACAATAATTAAATTAAGTAAATAATTAAGAGAGTGTAGATTAAATGATCTAAAATGAAATAGTAAACAGTGACCTAAATATGCCATGCCTAAGCAACAGATCTAATTTAAGCCATTTAAACTATCAAGGCTCAACTCAGTATTTGAATAAGACTAAATCAGATGGCTTCAATCACTTTTATAAATCTAATTTACTTATGAAAGATTTAGAAAGAATTTAAACATAAAAAATAAAGGCTCAACTTAGTAATAAGCAAGGGTTTAAACAATAAGCTTTGATGTCAGAAGGTGAGGTTATTATTTAGAACTAATTACCAGGAAGCAAAATCATTTTAAAGCAAGTTCACCAAAGAAATCTTTCTTAAAAATCTGATAATGAAAGTAGTCATAAAGTATATTATACTCTACCTGAGAGAGTCAACTTTTTTAAGAGTAAAAATTTTGGAAATCCATATCAATAAAATAATCGTTTACATAATTAAAATGTATCAGTAAAATGATAAATAAACTCTTTTTTTAATTAAAAAAATAATTATTATTTATATTTTTAAAAAGACTTAGCACATGTTTTTTTATTTCAGTGATTTTTTTTTTTATTTCTTTTAGGATTTAATTAATATTGCAATATTTTTAATCAAAAATTTGACTTTCATGAATAATACAATTTCAATCTATTATTTTTTTTATTAAGCTGAATTTTTAAAAATAAATTTGAAATGATTTTTATGTAATGAAAGGCAAAGGTTTTTGATTACTTATAAAAAATTTATAAAATTCTTTTAAAGAATATCATAAAAATACAACAATTAAATAATGTTGATGAAAGTAGATATTAATTCGAGATAAATCATATTTAGTTATTTTACAAATTACTCTATTTTACATATGTATGCTTCTATAAATTAAAATGTAAGAAAAATAAATAGTTAACAATAATATTTAGTTTTTGTGGTTCATTTTTTATTATCAGATTAATTATGATTGTAATCTAAGATTATTGGTTAAAATAAGATTATCTCCTTTAATATAATCTGTTTAATTTAGACCATAATTTAATTATTGTAATTTTCCAAAATTAATATAATCTAATTAAAATAAAATTAAATCCTTCAAGCCTTAAAAATATATAGATATAAATTATATCTAAATACTTCATATTGATAGTAGTTTGAACCAATTACATACTATTATTTGAACAAAGACTGTAATATGATTTTATATCTATATCTAATTTTAAACTATGGTAAAAAATACTATTCATTTAGAGAATAAATATTTTGTTTACTTTATTAACTGTGTACAGTCAAAAACGAATTAAAATGTAATATTATTTAAATTAAGATATAACTCTTTAAAATCAATTATTTATTCTTTTAATTTAGACCATAAATTAATTATTATAATTTTACAAAACTCAATTACCTGATTAGCCTAATTTAATATACTTACAATTATATAAATAGATATTTAAAAATCAATCCAAATTCTTTCATTAGAAATCAAAGTTGAAATTTTATAAAAATATAATGCTATTATTGTTATAAATTCCATATGTAAAACAAATTTATACCAAGATTCATAATTTTATTACCTAAAACTTTGATTAAAACCTAAAGTATTTTCTTTCTTAAAAATGTATAACAATAAATCGAGTATTTTAAAAGCTCAATTTAATTTATTTTCATTTTAAAAAAAGGTAAAAAGAACTTAATATTTTATGAAATATACGATTTTTTAAATTATTAATCAAAAATGTTAAGAAATTAAAAAAAATAAAATATAAATTTATAATATCCAAATTAATAGTATAAATTTAAAAAGATTAACAATTAATTATAAGTATAACTAATTATTACTGCTTATTCCATATTTGAAACAAATAAACTTTTCAGTTAAAAAATTAAAATAACAATAACAAAAAATTAAATTGCATTTAAAAAATATAGTAAAATATTGTATATCAAAAAGGTATATTTTGTTACTTTAAATTTTCATTTGCTGTTAAACTTATTAATTTAGGTTTTCTCCAAAACTTTTAGATATTTTTTATAATAAATTACTAAATCTGTCATGATGTATTTAAATTAAGATAATAAATAACCATACACAATAATTTAATTAATGACCTATTTTTATCCATAAAAGTTTATTAATTGATGATTTAATTTATAAAATCTGTTAGCTTTTATATTTTAAAACTAATATTTTTACTTATTTTAAAAATTTAGATTTTAATTATTTTTATTTACCAAATCCTAATTGAGTTGAAAAATATAAAATTGCAAGAAAAAACTATAAATACATAAAAAATAATTTTTTTTTATTACTTTTTTTTTACAAGATTGAAATCTAAGTTAGTCAGTTTATATGAAATGACATATATTATTTTTAATCAGTTATTTATTTATTTTACCATAACTTATTTATTCAAATTTTACCTAATTCATATAATCTGGTAAATTTAGTCTAAAAACTTACAATTTTAATAATTCATTCTAAGCAATAATTTAGAAATATCTCTTCAGATAATATATTGTTAAATTTGTATAAATGAAATGAAATATTGTTGTAGATACATAAAATTATGTATTTTTCAAATATATATAAAAATAATATGATAATATATATGAAAAGACATATAAACCTAATAAATAACCATTTTAAAGATTCAATTTAATTGATGTAGGTAAATAATATTAATAAATATTAAAATAATAGATATACCAGGTAAAAAGTAAATATTCAAAATTTAGTTAGTAATATTTAACAAAAATATGTATTTACTAATTAAAATTAAGAAAATATTAAAAAACTAAAAAGAACTGTTATTAATAAAATAAAATTTATATGGTTCAGGATTAATATTCCAAATTTAAAATGATTGATAACAAGTTGTAAGTAAAATTAATATAAGATTGTTTTTTTTCCATCCTCCAAAAAATAATTCAAAAGAGAAAGTCCAACAATTGAAGTTAAAAATGAAACCACAAAATATTAAACTACTTTTAAAACATTAAATAAAATAAGTTTCTAAAACATGAATTCGTATTTATTTATAAATTTTAGCTTTTAAATAAGAAAATTAAGTTTGCACAAAATATTTAGATAATTTTAGTTATAAATTAATCATCAATTTTAATTTCTGTTAGCTTAATTATTATTTACAATTACCATTTTTTATATTTTGATCAATGACTTTTTTTATCCATAAAAATTTATAATCAAAGTTATTTATTTAATTAAGTAATTTAAAATTAATAGTTAAATCTTACATGTTAAAGTAAATAATAAAATCAAATTAAATTTCAAAATGATTACAAATATTTATACTGAAAAAATTTATTTATTTTACCATTAAATCTATTATTTTATTTGATAAAAGCTTAGTAACTTTTAGCTAAAATTCATTTTATAACAGAATGACATATTGTAACAATCAATTACATTTATTAAAGCAAATAAATAAAAGTGTCCAACATCTAAAAATATTGTATTAAAAATAAGTTATAAAAACAAGTCATATTTTTAAATAAAGCTTCTTCTTCTTAATAATTTAATATAGGTGTTGCCAATAAAAAAGTACATTTTTATTATCAAAATTTTTTAGAAAAAATAAAATTTAAATCATATTAATAATGATAAAATGATTTGAAAACCACCAAACACTATTATTAAACTTACAGGTGATGTTTTATGTCAAGAAACAGCTATATATTTAAATAAATGTTTTCATATATCTTTAATTTGGTATAAATAATAAATAAGGTTTTATCTTTTAAAATGAAGATAACTTGTAAAAAGTATTATTGGAGCGGTTTTATTACTAAAAAAATAAATAAAATTTAATTCAAAACTAAAATTTTTGTTCCATTATTTAAAATATCAACCGCATTTTTATTACACATATACACTAAACCTTAAAAAACTTTAATTTTGCCTATAAGAAAGTATGGCCTTTAAATTTTTATTTTATCAATGAAAAATGATCAAAAACATATAAATGCCTAATTATTTTTTATTTTTAAATTGTTTACCTTGGAGAAGACAATAATGGCAAGACATTTGCATTCCCACCATTGATTTTTTGAAACAGCATCAAAATTATTTATCAAAGAGTTTAACACAACATCAGGCTTAAGATCAGCTGCATGAGAGTATATTGCAAGAGACACAGTTCTAAGATTTGTAGCTACAGCAAACAAGTTTTAATTTAGGAATAATAAAAAGTCTTCAATTAATTTTTTTTTTACTCTGTGTAAGAGTAATTCAATCCATCAAATAAAATAAATTATAAGTGATTTTAATAATTTATTAACTATTTTATTTTTCAAAGATATTCATTTAATATCTACTTAACATATTATAAACCGGGTATGGAAAAAATGAATTTATAAAAAATAAAACTATTTTTGACTGTTGTAAAGTATTTATTTAATGCTATGATTTAAATCTATGTTCTCAAAATACATTGATAATATTCAGTTAATTTAAAATTGGTAAATTTTTTTAGGGAGGCTTATCAATGTTGGCCATAAATTATTCACTTAATTTATTTCTAAAGATGTTATATGTTAACTTTATTTTTCATTATCTTTGTAATTTTCGAATCAAGTTATAACCAAAATTTAATTTCTGATGACTTAGCTTTTACAACAATCACAAAATAGAAAATAAACGATAATAAAAATAGTAATTATTTGTCAATATTATTAATTAAATTCTTTACAATTTTTTGAAAAAACAAAATATATTTTAAATAAGCTTAATTAATTTATTAGTCATTAAATTTCCAAGTTAATGACTAGATTAATGAGGATAATTTTATTTTAGCCATATTAAAATTCAGTAACTTTATATTGTATATATCTCCAAATGTTAATTGGAAAATAAGCTGTTGATGTATCAGTTAGTTACATGCAATTAAACCAAAAACTTCAGAATTTAGTAAATTTATATCTTATTATGGTTGATCTTTAATAAATTATACCATAATCCTGTTACACAATACACTATTTATCTTTTCAGCTATTTCAATTAATAATTTTCATGAATTATTTTAAAATTTTTGTATTTAGATTTGCAAAAATTAGTCATAATAAATTTTGTTTAAATTTGATTAAAACCTTATTTGGTTAATAGGAGATAGAAAATAACAATATTTTGCTTGAAAATTCATTTATTTATTTAATCCTAATATTAAAAGAATACTAAAATATTTTTATGGGAAACTGTTGCCAAAATGAGAATACAAGAGATTCCGAATTAGAAAGGGTAGGTTTAAATATTCCTGCTCCGATTCCTTAAGATTCAAAGAAAAACTCCCTTGTCGATCCTAATTATAGCAAAATGACTCAAAGCAAAAATCAAAATAATTTTATAAATATGAATGGCCTAACACAACCTTAAACAAACAGAAATAGCTTAGCTTCAACTCCTGCTTAAAGTGGGTCTTCTCCGCATGACATTGGCTTTCTTTCAGGTTCTAAAAACAATGTCACTGAATGCAATAGCTTTATTTCTGGGCTAATTCCATATAAAGAAAAAGAAATTATTCAAAAGATGTAGTAACAACATGAGAGTATTGGAGATTTTGTTGGGAGATCTAGATTTTCCAAAGAGAGCAACTTTTTCAGAACTTCTATGAAAAACTTTTATATCATAACTAGCATTTACACACCTACTATGAGTAGTCAAAAAATTGATTTGTATAATTAGTTTATTTAGAAAATGGAATAGTCTGGATGCAGAATAGTTACGATTGAATTCGCATCTATTTCATCACCTTTTTTAGTGACTGAAGAGAACTTCTAACCATATAATTTCTAAGTAAGGCTGGAAGATCCTATTTACATTAGATTCAATATTCTAAACTAAGTAATTATTTTAATTTTATTCAAAATATACTTTGATATAGTTAAAGAATATATAGAGCTTAAAGTTATTTAATATATTTTTTTATCGAAAAGGTTTTGAAAAAACTGCCTGAATCATGGGAATGGATAGGAATAGTTGACTACAATGTTTAATTTTTAGATGATAAATGGATAGAAAAAGCATAAGACTGTTTAAGACAAAGTAAAATAGTTTAACTTTTTGATTCCTGCAAAGAAATATCATAAAAAGATGGGCAATTATCATATAAATATGGAATCGTTAATTATTTTGAGAACATCCATAATGGTTAGTAAATCGACTTGTAATAGTTTTAGTAATACTTTGAAGGAGGCAAAGCCTGGGCTTTTAGAAAGGATTTTTTCAATGAATACAGTAATTTAGTAGATATTTTCGTTACAGGTTTTGAAGAGACGTTTTTATCTCTGTGCATATATGGTTAATTCACATATTTATTTTCTAGTTTTCTGAGCGAAGAAGCAATTAGAATTTTTAAAAAGATAGAATAAATTTATTTTAAAACTGAGAATTAATAATCATATATAAATTGCTAAATTTAAGTTGTTTCAATAAATTAAGAAAAGTAAACTTAAAATATGCTTACTTCTATTTAAATTCTGAATCGTTAAATATAAAATCTATATATGGATTCTTAAGGCTAAATACATTTAAGAAATAATGATAATAAAGAATCTAAAGATGAAATCAAATATTTTAACAAATTCCTTCTCTGATCGATCATATTCTTAAATCTAATAAGTGTACATTTTTCCTAATAAATACTAAATTAATTATCTCAACTATTCATATCATTAATAAAAATTTATACAAAATTTGTATTCTCACTATCCTTATCTTAATTTAATCAAAAATAAACCTTCTATTTATTTATGTTTTTAATCTATTTTAGCAAATTACATCAACTATTTAAATTTATATTTTTCAAATTTTATACAATTTTTTAAACAGAAGCAATTTACATAAAATTTTATTTTTATTCAATATTAAATATCTAAACTCTTCTTATTAACCTTTAAAATAATTTTAAAACTAAATTAATAAGTAAATAAATTAAATTTTAATGTAATTTTAAATCAAATAAAAATTATCAATCAAAGAAATCGAATTATATTCTAATTTATCAAGTATTATTTTTTAGTCAGTGGAAAGTGGAAGAATTAAAACTTTTTAAAAAAAGTATTTTGCATTAAACATTCAAAGAAATTAATAAAAAAGGTAAATTATTTTTTAGATAGTTATTTTTTCTTGAATTTATTACGAAATAAATTTAATTTTTTTCTTGATAAATTAATAAATTACAAAAAGAAAATAAAAATACTAGATTTTAATTTAAATTTTATCTCTTAAATTAAATTAATTAATATCATAAATAAATAAAACAAGGTATAAATAATGTTAATACTTAATATATTACAACAATTAAATTTTAGGATCTATTAAATGTTTAAAAAAATTAAGAAACAAAATTAAAATTTTATCTTTTCAACTAAATAAATAGATATTGGTAAAATATTAAACAAAAATAAATTTAAAAATCTGAAAAATAAATAAAAACATTTATAAAATATTTTTTAATATTAAATTAATTTTGAATAAATTTAAAAAATAGAATTGAATTGTAAAAGTAATTAGTAACACCTAAAGAATATAATTGAAATTTATAAAACACAAATTTATTTACATAAACGATATAGCTGATTGATACAGGCCTTTTTAAAAGATAAACTAATTATCTTAACTGTTAATAAATATTTTTTAAAGCATATTTAATTTCTAAAAGTATTTCTAATATAGATTCAAACATTAATTAGTTTTTTGATTGGTTGTTTAAATTTGTTTGAATTAGGAAAGCTGATTAATAGGCTCACTTTTTTTGTTTTTTAATTTACTTTAAAAATACTTATAACTTTTATTAATTTTTATTTTAATTAAATATAGGATCATCTCTCTTAGCCCAGTATTGTTCATCGTTTTTCAATCTTAATAGATATTTAACTTTACCTCTATATTCTCTCATTCCTAAAATGTGTGTAATTATTTTTTCTTGAGCTAGCTTTTGTTTTTTTTCAACAACATCTTCAATATCTTCATCACTTTCTTCATCCTTAACATCTCTATCTTTATTTTTTCTTTTTAAGATTTTTATGTTTTTTAAGCTATCACTTTGTTAAACTTCTTTTTTCTTATCATTCTCTACCTTTTTTGATACTTCTTTCTTTACATTAAGCTTCTGCTCTTTTATTCTAGTTGAAGACCTAGAGGCTTCCTAATTTTTTGATTTTTTAAGTTAGCTATCTTTAGAAGTAGCAGTTTAAGAAGATTATGATTATGATCTTTTAGTTGGTTTTGACACTTCCTTTCTTGTATCTTGCTTTTCCTGTTGCTATTTAAGAGCAAGTTAAGATCTTGATCTTTTCATTTTAGTAGGCTCTTCAGCTTTTTTGGAAGAAGATCTTGTTTTAAATGATTTTGATGCACTTTTTTCTACTTATTTCTTTTCATTTTAACTCTCTTTATTTTTATTTTGTTTAGTTGCTTCCCTCTTTCTTAATCCTTATCTACCTTCATCTTAAGCTGCTTTAATGGCTTAATCTATTTTATTATCTGACTTTTCTTTTAACTTTTGTTCTTTTTACTCTCTTTTATTATTTGAAATTTTCTATGCCCCATTTTTAACGCTCTAACTTTTTGATTTACTTTTAGTTTTCTTTTATTCACTCTCATTAGATGATTTTTCTTCTTATTAACTTTCTTCTTCTTCTTCCTCTTCTTATTCATGATCTTTTTCTAAATCTTCTTCTTCTTCTATTTTCACTTCAAGATCATCCTCTTCTTCTGAGTTTTCATTCTACTTTTGTTGTTTTTCATTCTTTAAATTTTAAGTTGTTTCCTTTTATTCCTATTTCTATTTCTTCTTTTTTGGTACTGTAGAAGAAGTTTTTGGGAATTTTGAACGAATGTTTTCTAATTCTTCTTCCAACTCCTTTTCATAATCTTCTAGCTTTTGATTATACTCATCATATTTTATATAATTATTTTCTCTCTACTTAAATTTTTGTAACTAAACTTCGTAAAGTTGTTTCTATTTTTCATAATCTTTTTTCATCTCATTCTTTTTCTTGGAATCAAAATTGTTCCAGTCATCTCCAATTAGTTTAGTGATTTCATTATGAGATTTTTCTGGATAGTTTTTTAGATATACTTCAATATTTTCAGAAAAAAATTAAAAGTAAGGAGTAATAGGCTTCTTAGGTTTTACAGTGAGCTTGTTGTAAAGATCAATTAGTTTATTATACTTTTTGAAATCTTAGTCATAGGCTTAAATGTACCTTTCTTTTTAAGTTTCACTCATACTCTACCACTATTTTTTCAAGTATTAAGTTATCATATTAGGTGTCCAATCCTGATTTTTCATTTTTATTTAATTAAATTTCTCCATATGAAATTTCAAAAATATTGTTAATGGCTTTTTAGGCTTGCGAATTTCTTCACTTCCTCCTTATAATTTCACTTTCAAATGCTCCTTTTTTTCCTTCAGTTAGTTAATGAAGTCATCAAAACCATCATCTTCTTCATTGCCTGACATTCTTTAACTTATTTATGTGTTGCTCTAAAAAATTTTCTACCTCTTTATTTTCCCACTCTTTTTTTTAATATTTTAAGATTTGAAATTTAAAAGATCTTTTCAATTAAGGCTAATATAGCACTTAATCAATAATAACTTTTAATTAAAAAAGTGTTTAAATATTATTTTTTTTATAATGCTTTTTAATTAGAAACTATAAAATATCATTTTTATTTTACATAATAGTCAAACAATAATAAATAAATATAAAATAATTTAAAACAATTATTTATATAACATAAATTGAGAAGAAGAGTAAATATTTTATGAATTTATCTCATATATTTAATTTTAAAAAAATAAATATTATTTTTAATAAAAGCGGAATGTATTAATTTTGAATAATTGTATATATTATTTAATATATTTATTTAAGCAGTACTTTCAAACTCAAAATGTAAATTACATTAATAATTAGTATTATTAAGTATACTTTAATCATAGGAATGTATCAAGAGTAACAGTAACAAAAGTATTCCTTTCATTGTCCCATTTTGTTATGAATTATTCAGGTATGGGTGTATCTTTCTTTTTATTTTAATTGAATTTAAATTTTGATCAATAAATAAGTTTTAAATTACTTCCATATCGCCTTCTTCATTAAGAGCATAAGTAACATTAATACCACTACTCTTTGAAGTAACAATATCACATATCTTGCTTTTTAAGAAGATAACACGAACAGTATCACTCTTATCGATTTATATAGAAGGAACACTATTTTATTGTTAATAAATAAATTAATCTTAATATATCAATTATTCTTTTAATATTACCCTTCAGCAATATAAACTTCGCATGATTAGCAATCAACAGTTTCAACACCTGATACTGCATTCTTTTAATATAAATAATAATATTTATGAAAAAGGTTCTAAATATATATATATATATATTCTTACAGTGACTAAAACTTTTGTCTTCTTGCATTTATTTACGAAAACAGATTTAACCTTTCCCTTGACAATAATAGTGGAATTATTGCATCCTTCAATAAACAAAGATTATTTAATTTAAATTTCTCCTTCATCAAACTAAATTCTTTCATTTACAAAATTTTCCTAATTTATTAATAAAAATTATATTTAACTCCTAAAAATTTAAAACTTACCACAAACCAGTTATCTTTTTAATACTTTCTAGGTTCTTTTACTTATTGTTGTTATGTTTCTTTTTTTGTTGTAACAGTTGTTTTAGCGGAAGCCTAAGTAGGTTTCTTTTCATACTTTTCACCCTTCTTAACATGTTTCAAATCTTTTTAATAATAAATTTTTGGTAAAATATTTTTTTTAGAATATTTATTTTGTCTATTACGAGCTTTAATAGCATCTTCTCCTACATTAAGAGCACTTAAGAGGTCAGCTCTTGATTAACCTGATTCTTCATTAGAACCATGGAAGTCATCTAATACTATATTCTCAATATTAAGCATAGGAGGAGGGGGAGGTGGAGGAATGCCAGAAGGAGGAGGAGGTATATTTGTAACTTAAGCAGGTTATTCAGTCTTTTTTTCTGTTTTAAGAATTGAGTACAACTCACTATAGTCATCTGTACCATGGAAATTCCACAAAAGACCAGTATTAAAGTTCATTAAGACATATGCTGTTTAAATAAAAAATGTAAAAACCAAATTTGATTTAAAGTGATTATTTTACGGACTAGAGATTTAAGAGCAGCCTTAAATGCGTTATACCAAGCAGTGTGTTCAGGTTGCTTCATGAGTAATATTTTATTTCCATAAAATTCTGAGGATTCAATACCGTTATCTAACGAGAGTTTAGGTGTATCCTTTAGTTAAATTATTTGAGATATAATGAATGAAAATAATTTTATAATTTATTTACACTGATAACCCAAAGGACAGCTGAAATACCTTAAAGAGCAGTTTTAGAGTGATTTGGGAATGAAATACCTGCTTTACTGGCATTCATAGGTTTGAAAATTTTATCATTTAAAATAGTTGATATCTGTTTAATATTTTCTGGTTGTGGTTTTTTGAGCTTTTTAGCAAAAGTCATAATTGTTTACATAGATTCAAAAGACTAAACAATAAAGTCAGACAATTCCTTAATTAGAGGATCGAGATTTTAATAGGCAGCCTTAAAGTCTGATAAATGTTTTTCAAATTCAGTCATAGGAGGATAAGCATTTTATTAAGGCTAGGAAACATTTTACTAAACAGGTACACTAGACTGAGTTTATTGAGCTCCACTCTTAGAAGCAACTACTTCTTCTAATTATTTTTCACCTTTTAAAACTGAATATAATTCAGAATAATCATCAGTTCCTTGGAAATTCCATAATAAACCAGTACAGTAGTTAGTTAAAACATATGCTTATTTATAAATAAATATAGTTAAATTAAATTTATTTCTTAAGTTAATTCTTACGTAAAAGAGATTTCAATGAAGCCTTAAAAGCATTATTCCAAGCAGTGTGTTCAGGAACTTTCATTAATAAAACTTTATTTCCGTAAAATTCAGAGGATTCAATACCATTGTCAATGTATATCTTAGGAGTATCCTAATTTTAAAAATTTATTATTGAAGTTAAAAGCTTTTAAAAATAAAGTCAAATTTACACTTATAACCCAGGTAACAGCAGAAATACCTTAAACAACAGTCTTTAAATGATTAGGATTTTTAATTCCAGCCTTGGCAGAGTTAATTGGCTTAAAAACTTTATCGTTTAAGATATTTGAAATTTATTTAATGTTATCTTGTTATGGTTTTTTGAGATATTTTGAAAATTGCATAATAACCTTCATACATTCAAAAGCTTTTAAAGTAAGTTATGTTAATTCTTAGAGTTCAGGATCCAGCTTTTCTCCTGCAGAAAGGAAATCCTTTACATGTTGATCGAAATCAGTCATTGCAGGATAGTGAGGTTAGAACTAATTCTATTATGCATGAACTTGAGTTTGCACAGCAGGAACTTAAGGTTATTATACTACTGGTGTTTATACTTATGCTGGTGCTTAAGGTTATTGTTATTATTATTGAATAACAGGCTCTACTACAGTTGGCTATTATTATTAAACAGGTTGAGGAGGAGGGAGTTGAGTTTAGGCTTAGACTTGAGGTTAAGGGGCAGTTTAAGGGTTAGTTTCTTTAACCTAAGTAGGTTAGTTTTAAGAAGGCTTCTATTAAGGAACAGTAGTCTATGCAGTGTCTGGATTTTATGATAAATCTACTAACTATCTATCTAAGGTTACTCTAATTTCTGCTCTTAGATGACTAACTAACTCTGAAATTTCTCCTTCACCCTTATTATTCCAGGTTAAACCATGAGCGAAGTGTTATTGAACATAATCTATTTTTATTTAGAATTAAATATTAAATATCCACTAAAAAATTAAAAATAAGGCTTATTCTTAAAAGATAAACTAAAATAATTTTACTTTTAAGTGTTTTTTATAAGAGTTTTGTAAAATTAAAGATGATTTTAAAGTTTATAAAATATTTAAAAATAAGATTTTTTGAGAAAGAGTAATAAATATATACCGTTGAGGGATTTAAGAGCCTTATTAAAGTATGCTCCCCATTAGGAAAGAAGTTCGTTGCCATGTTATTTCAATTTATTATATCCGTAAGTAGTATTTTCAATAGCAGCATCTATGTTAGTCTTTGGGGTTTCCTAAAATATTTTAATTTTTTTATTTGTAGATACTGCTAAAAAGTCAATAATTATTATATATTGTCAATATTACACTAAAAACCCAGTATACTGATTAAAGACCATCCTATATTGTCTTAGTATGAGCTAAGTGATTAGGGTAGTTTTTGGAGATGGATTGGATTTTGTTATTTAGAATTTAGTTTATGCTCTAAACTTAATTTTGGAAGGGCTTTTTAGTAGTAGCAGCTTATTCCATAATCATCTTCATCATCTCGAAGATTATCAAAGTTGCTTAAGTCTTTATTTAAAACAAAATTAGTTATTCATATTTTTAGTTGTAGATAAATAATAATTACTAATTTTGCAACATCTAAGTCACCTAATTGCTCGGAGACTGCCTCGAAATTGACAAGAGCTCTATCGAATTCAATCATATCAGGGAATGAATAGCAAACTGATTTTTTACGTCTTTGCTAAGAGCGGTTTAAAACAGTTTGGGATAGCTGTTCTATGATGACATTGAGCTCTGGTTAAAGGTGCTACTTTTAACTAACAGAAACTAGCTATTCAATTAATTCTTAGATTTGAACTATTTAAGACATTTATAAAAACCTTGGTAGATATTTTTGTGTTTAACAAATGTTTTTGATTAATAATACTCTATTTTTTTATTTAGTAAAATTTTATTTTTTGTATCACCCCTTCCCTTGTTAAAAATGAAGATAATAAATAGCTTTTCTGATGATCAGTCAATCAATCAATTAATTGATGAATAATTAAATTAAGAAGATATGCTAATCAAATAAAATTCATTTGCTTTTACCTAAAAATAAAAAGATATTTTGATAAAAATAAATTCTTTAATAACACTAAATGTTTAACAATAACTAATATTACCTTAAAATACTAATTAATTATTATCTGTTCAGATATTATATCAAACAATAAAAATTTTTTATTCACAACCAAAACCAATTTTCTGGATTAAATTAATTTCTTTTAGATTATTAAGGCATATTATCCAACTCCTATTAAAGAAACCACTTACTCAAAAAAGTTCTTCTACTTATTAAATTAAAAAAGAAATAAAAGGTCTATTAAGATGAAAGAATCTCTTTTAAGGAAATCAATCAACTAAAGTGAAGATAGTAAAAATCACATAGAAGATGAAGAAAGTGAAAAAAAGCAGTAATTTCATTTTAAATGATCTATTATAGCTCTTTTGTGCAATTATTTTATCAAATTTTTCAATATCAAAAGTATTATTAAATATTTAAAAATCTTATTATAAATATTAGGGAATCTGATGTAGCCAAGAAAGCTAATGAAGAAAGAAAGAAGAAAGCAGAATTTATGAAAAAATAATTAATAATAAATTAAAATAAATTTTCAGTGATAGTTGCATTTACTATAATAATATTCTTAGTTTTAAATGGATTTGCTGTATACTCTCACATAAAAAACAAATGAAAAAGTAAATTAGTATAGCATTATAAGTGAAGAAATAAACTAAGATGAAATAATTTAATTAATAACTATATTAAACATATTCAACTTATATAAGATAAATTAGGATTACTAAAACTTTGCTATCCAAGTCCACTTTTAGTATAATAAATAAAATAACAAACTATTTGAATGTAAACATATAATAACATATTAATTGTAATAAATATTAGAATATAATAAATTTTCGCTAAAAAATAAATAAAATGTGAGCTACTTTATTTGTAAAGTATTCAATCAAATGTAAATTATAACTAAAAAGTTAATATTTAAATTTATTTATTTTATAAATATATTATTTCAAAATATGTTACTAACATTTAGTTTATCAACTCCTCTTTAGATTTGTTGATGAATTGATGATCATGAGTTCAAGAAATAAGAAATAAAATAAAAATTTCAAAAATTAAAAAAATCAATCAATTAAAAAATTATGAAGAAATCATTTAAAATTTTTTGTTTATTCATTTTTATTTGAGTTTAAAAATTTTAATTTTTGTTATTCTTTTATTTAGATTGATTGATGTATTGTATACTTTGTTTTATAAAGTATTAGATCATGCTAAAATTGTAGTGTTATTTCAGAAAATAATTGACATTAACATAAATTTGAACTGAAAAATAATTTAATTATTTTTACACAAGCTAATTTTTAATTAAATTTGTTTTAAATTTTAGTCACTCATAACTCTTTGAGTATAAATATTCAGCCTTAATATTTTTACAAAAAATTTGATTATTTATTTATTTTTTAATCAATTTATAAAAATAATTTACCAAAAATTCAATAGGATCATCGGGAAGCATATTACTAACTTCTAATAAACCTTCGTTTAATTCTGGGACTATGTACTCCATAAGATAGTTTCTGAAAGGGAGATTCTTAATCTTATCAATTTCTAGTTCATTTTTAAGGATATAATTTATTTATTCTGATGCAAGATCTTCCCTATCTTGTCTTTGCTTTTAGACAACTTTTTATTCTCTTTAAAATAAATTTAAAATCTATAAATTAAAAAAAATAAATTCATACTCTTCTTTCTTTTTTAATTTATTTTCTTCGTTTCTTTAATTGACTTCATCATAGTAGCCTTGATGCTTTTTCACTAATTCTGATTCATCTACTAAATAGTTGTATGGTCTTCCTTACTGCAAAATGAATAAAAAAAGTTATAAAAAAATAGCCTAAAAATTAAATAATAAATATAAATTTACTCTTTCAATATAAATTCTTTAGGATTCAAAGGCTTCAAATAATGTCTTTCCAGTAGTGTCAGTTATATATGCTTCTACATCATTCTTAGAGAAATAGTCTATAATTTCACACTTTGAATTATTTAATACAATTTCTCTGTTTTAAACAATCCCTATTTTATTTTTAAAGGATTTATTTATTATTTATATTATCATAAATATCTTTTTTACTTTTTATGAAAATAATTGATTCTGGGTGATATGGTTCTACTTTAGGTTTTGGGTTATCAGGATCTTCTTCCTCCTCTTCTTCTTCAGGAGGCTATTCTTCATCTTCAGGTGGTTATTCTTCTTCTTCCTCTTCCTCCTCTTCCTCTTCTTCTGCTTCAGGTTATTCCTCTTTTGGAAGCACTTAATCATTGTTGTTTTCGTTTTCTTCTTATCCTTCTTCTCCTTCACCTTCTTCATCATCTTCGTTTTCTTATTCCCCTTGACTCTTTTCTTCATCAACTTTTTTTTACTACTCTTACTATTCTTGAGCTTAATCTTCATCATCTTATTTCTTAGCTTTCTTTTTCTTAATTTTCTTTGGCTTTGGTCTTACTCTATCCAATTTCTTTTTTTCTAAATATTTAATAATATTACTGGTTATAAACATATTCTCCCTATTTTGAATAATATTATTTTACATGGATAAAATATGAACCCAGCCTCTTCCCCAAAGAGAGGATAGTTGTCAAGAATATAACCCCTATTGAAACAGTCATTTTAGCTTAGTCTCCATCTAATTACTCTATACAATACTTTCAAAGTTTCATCTAATTTTCTTGGCTTTTAGAACAAAATTGATATGAAATTAATAAAATAAAGAGAGTAATTACTTATTTCGAATCCAAATATTCTATAATTTTAGTATACTCCTCTCTTAAATCTTCTCCAAGAATATCCTGCTCTTTGGACTATAAATTTAGAAATGTTTAAAATTATTTATTTGCAAAAGCTACTTACGATATTCTATTTCACCCATTCGATTACTTCTCTAATTTTAATCACAGGAATTCTATAATGCTAGGAAATTCTATAAAAAAATATATTTCACACCATTAAATTTAAAAGAATAAATTTTACTCTTCAACACATTAATCGAATCTTAAATCTTATCTTTCATTTTCAGGAGTAAACATAATAACTTTAATAGGTCTTAGCTCTATTAGTTTTAAATAAAATTAGGCATATTATGAATATAAACTAATAAGTAATTATTACTATGCTCCCTTTAAAATTCTTAGAGCACCTTAGCATTATTTACAGGATCAGTTAGTCCTTTCTATTAATTAAAAAGTATTAAATTTACTAAAACGATAATTGATATTAAATATTTCTATTTAATTAATTTAATAAATCACAATACCTCACAAGTCCAATCAAATTCAACAGGATTTTCCTCATCACCAACAAGGAGAGGAGAGGGAGTCATATCAACATCTAAATTAAAAATATCAATTGTATTTTCATCAATCAAATTAGTGGAATCGTCTTATACTATCTGTTTAGAACCAACTCCATCTGAAATACTTTTAATAATAACCTTTTATCTTCTATCTTTTGTATTATCTATAGCGAATAAGTAATTATTCTCAGGAGGATTTTCAGCTACTTTAATGACAAATTTAGCTAAATCACTAATATGGATTGTTGGAATAAAATTTTCACCCTCTCCTACATAGGGAAGGGCTGATGGGTTCTAAAGCCAGGCTGCCTTAAAGTGATTTCTAAATGCTAGTTCTCCCAATCCATAAAGGATACCAGAACATACTACAATAACTTTAAGGTTTTCTTTATTTAATCTAAGCATAAGATCTTCCATAATTTTCATTTTTTTATATTTTTCAGAACATTTTCTCTTTTTATAATCAGCTTCATTGTATGAAGTATACTCAACAGGTTCTTCTTCTTATTAAACTTCATCTTCCTAAATTATTTAAAAGTGTTAAAAAGGACCAAATAAATTACAAATTATTATCGTTTCAATTTTAAACTTTTAAAATTATTTATAATTATTGCTAAAGAACTTTTAAAAATTTATTTTTACAAGCTTTTGGTTGTCAATGTCTTCGGCCTATTAAGAATTGTTATCGCTTGCGGCCTATGAGTTTTCATTCTATTCTTCGTTTTCTTCTTCCTACTATTCTTCTTCTTAGGGTTTTTCTTGCTCAGCATTCTCGCCTTCTTCACCTTCTTCAGGTACAACAGCTACTTTTTCTTTAATTTTTTTTGGTGTTTAATTCCATACCATTACATCCGATATTAATATTAAAGTCTATTATAATAAATAAATATTAATTGTAATTATTTTTCATATTCCAAAAATCTAATTCTCTCTTTAAGCTTGCTATTCCATCCATTTATGTAAATATTAATTATGCAAATGTAAAATATTTATGATGTATATCTAGCAATCTTTAATAAAAGAAGAAATGAATTTTCAAATTCTACAAATTATCTACTTTTTATTCTTCAAGAGTTGCCTTATCTAAAATATTTCCTCCAAATAAAACATCATCTAAATCGCCAAAATGAAGATCATAAATATAAACATCGCATTCTTCAAGCATTTTTTTTCTCATTAATTTAGGCTTTGTATGTCTATTTAATACTTTTTTGACCCCTTTAGGACGATCTCTTTTAGAGTGGTCCATGTAGGTTACCATATGGACAGGATCTTCAGTTTCTTCTTTTGTAAGCTCCTTCAAGATCTGCTAACCTATTATGGAGTCATGATTATTAATAAAATATCTTTTGGACATCAATATAACTACTATTAATATTTAATACTGTTTTCAAAAGAATAATTAATTAATTATATCTTAATAAAGTTAGAAAAATAGTTAATATAAAAATCAATAGAATTTTAATATAAATTGTAAATGCATAAACTCATTAATATTAAATAACCAAATAAATTAATTACAAATATTATCAAATGCACATCATCAAGAAGTTATACAAATAAATTAAAAATCATCAATACTCTTTTCAATATAAATAATAACAGCTACTTATTTAATGTTTTATTACCATGATTGCTCACTGATTTTATTAAAAAAATAATCTATATTATATCATTAGCAACTTTAATATAAGCAATATGATGAAAATATTTTAGAAAAATAAATTTTTCCAATAAAGAATCGTTTGATTGCCATTTGTTTTTATAATAATTTAAATAAAAGATAGATACATTAATAAATACATTCAATGATTTGCAAAATATATTTTCTATTTACATTAAATAAATTATTTTGAAATATTTAGAGAATTATGCATTGTTTTTGAAACGAATTTATTTATTTTACTTTTAAAACATTTTATCATAATAAATTCAAATGACTTTAGTTACCCATTTCTAAAGCAAAAGTATAATCTTTGTTATTTCTTCTTTATATTGGTTATTATTAATTAACATCGCTTTAATTTTAAGAAGAATGATATCTCTCTTAATTGTTGAAATTACTGTTTTAAAATTTTTCAATTATTTTATCTTTTTCTGCAGGCATTATCATAGTAATGTAAAAATTATAAATTAAATTATTTTTTTATGACTGTTTACTATAATTGTATTCTTCATTTTCGGAGTTTTTTACCTTTTTGACATGATTAATTATGTTTTCAAAAGATTCTTCTATACTTTTGGAGTTGTCCTTGTTGTATAAAATTTGATCATAAGAACTATATTCATCTGATTTTTACATGTTGATAGTTAAATTTAACTTTAATGATTCTTCTTTAAATTCAACTTTAATTTTTTAGAATCTCTTTATAAAAGTAATAATTGTGTTAATAATTATGTGAATACTCGTCAAATAAATTTCTTTAGACAGTTAAATATTTTTAACAAAATTTATAGAAAGAAAATGATCCTTTAGTCTTATTTATTCTTTGTAGAGCTGAAAAAAGGTAGTCATATTTTTCTCTACCAATTAAACTGTATATTTTATTTGTTAGTTGATTTACTGCTCGTCATCATTACTAGTATCAATTATCTTCTCTTTAGGGTATGTCAGCATATTGTATAAATCTAACTCATTTTATATAATGTGACAATAATCCTCATAAACATTGATAATTTTGATCCTTTGCTCATCACCTTTTGCAAAACTTCTGATAATATTGATAAAATATTGTAGAATTATAAATTTTCTCCTTATTTTGAGGAAAAGCCTGCCGTTTTAGATAACTTAAATTGCATAGTAATTTACAGATTTATCCAAATCTATTTCGTTACTGTTTTATTTCGCCTAAAAGTCCTAAAAACCAATATAATTCGCCTAAAATGATTCTTATAATCCTTATTTTAATTTAACAGTGTGCATTTTAGGGTTATTCCAAATTTTTCTTCTAGACTTGTTTTAAAGAATATCTATAAATTTTTTTTTATCCTCATCAGTTTCATAATTTTTGATATTTTAAAATAGTCTTTGCATCTAATTAAAATTTTATTCAGCATTCTTATTTTTTCTAATATACTGGTTATCTAAAATCTATTTGCTCTAATCTATTTTTGGTAAATGTATAAATAAAATAAATGTTAGTTTTAGAGTCATTAGATTAAAATGGTATTATGAAAAATAAATAATCCACATTTTATTTAAAGTTTGAAAACAATTAAAAGAATTTTATTTTTGAAGCAGTATTTTTGCATAAGTTTCACTAAACCAAAAATATTGCTTATTCTATTTATTAAGGCTTTTAAATGTAAAAATATTAATTACTTGCATCAGATTATTTATGTTGAACTAGAATTATTTGTTAATTATCTAAAGAGGCTATAAAAAATTCAAGTTTTTTAAATTTTTGTTCATTAAAATCTTTTTAGTAAGAGAGATATTTACTAAAGTTTAAGTTATATGTTTAGTTAAAGTAGAGGCAATAGTTTAGAAATAAGTTACTTAATACAGCTAGCACATCTAGCACGCAGTTTTAGATGCTAACCTCAATTTATTAAGAATACTTTTAGTACATTATTATTGCAAAAAAAATAAAATTTGCAACTAAAACTAATACATAATACAAATATAACCTTAGGGTACTTCTAAATTAGGGTGCTAATCCAGAAAATAAAGCAGTAATGTATGAGTGGAATGCAATTTACAATATAACTTTGAAGGAATTTTCTGATGAGCTCGTAATAAACATTTTAAGAAGTGAGAAAGTGTTGTATGCTAGTATGCATATCACTATAAATAAAATTATGAAGACTAAATAGTATTTTTTAGATTTCTTAGAGATGTGCTTTTGCAGTATAAAATTTAAAAAGACGTAAACTACTAAAAATATAATCCCTATTATTAAATCATTAACTTCATTATCTTTACTCTAAGCTATAATCAAAATAATCATAATATGATAGACTGTATAGAGCCAATATTCGCTGGGATATTTTTGCTTTAAATTTTCCTACAACAAGTTGTCAAATTTCTAATCTAGCTCATATTTATAACTTTAAATGCTTTCTTTCTTAACTTGTTAATCCATAAAATAACCTTTGCAAATATTTTGACTTAAACAGCTAATTCTTTATGGTAAAAAGCAAGTGCGGTTAATTATTATTATTTAGTATATACTTTATTAATGTTTACAAGATTAAATAAACCTTATTAATTAATTGTTAGAGTAATAATATAAAGTGAACAGATTTTTGACAAAATTAAAAGCAGAAAATACTCTTATCAATTTATATTTAAGATGAAATGCTTAAAAATTGCATTTATTTTTTTAAAATTTAGTAATTTAACTTAAGGAGTTTGATTTATCCAATATACAAATGATAAATACTAGTTTATTTTCGAATTATTTCTATGGGTTATTAACGTATTTTGATATGAGCTACAAAATTAGTATATGTTTTTTTGTAAATTTTAAAAACTAATCCTTAAACATAAATTATACAATCAATTAAAATTATATCTATTATGTTATTTCTTCTTATTTTTCCTAATATTTATCAGTTTATTGATTATTAACAAAATGATATGGCACATTATGTTATAGTAAAAAAATTAATGTATTTAAACTAACATTTATATTTCATAAATAGATATTTTTTCACATTTATCTTAATAAATAATGATATACTTATGTTTAAAATATTAAAATTTTAGGTTTATTTATCTTATCTCAAATAAATGTATCACTAAATAATCATAATTCTTATAAATATTAACTTTTAATGAAATTAAAAGCCTAAAATTTTGAATTTATATATATTTTATATATTTAATTTTAAGAATTTCTAATAATTTAACCAAAAGTGTTTTTAATTAAAGGATATTTTTAATAAATATTTTAAAAACATAATTTTAATTAATTAAAATTCTATCTTTATTAATTTGTGTAAATAGCCAATTTACTTGCTTTAACTTTTTGTAAATTTAGGAGAGAATTAAGCTTTTTTTCATATGTTCTTAATGAGTAACATATGAAAGATTCAATAAGAACTGAGTTATAAGATTACTAATTAATTCTATCATGTCTTAATTAATAAAAAGATAGATCATAATGCTTATATATTTTATCTTATATAAATTATACAAAATAGCTGTATTAACTTTTTATTAATTTATGAGAGAATTTTATAGTTATATTATTTATTTATATTTAACTTTAGCAACCACTAAACAGCTCAACATATTTACATTTAAGATTTATAAATTAAAATATTTGTTTAGTAAAATTTGATTATTTAAGAAAAAAATAAAATTTTGAAATTTTTCAATTTTATTTTATGATTTCTTTAAATTTAATATTTTTATATAATTTTTAATTTATATTTTTTAAAGAATCTTGCAAGTGAGCTGAGCTGTTTTGCTTCGAAATATTTTTATTTTGTTTCAAAACGTTTTTAAATGACTTAACTAAATTACCTATGAACTGCAATTAAGGTATTGTTAAAAGAAAATGCTAGAAGTGCTGATAATTATTTATTAATTTATTTATTTATTTTAAATTATTCCCTATTAACATTTTTACTAATATTTGACATATGGATGGAATATCCAGCTTATTAATTTAAAGAATGAGTTAAAGATGCTGAGAAAATATATATACGAATTTTGAAATTATCAGATAAAATCAAATATATCTTTTAAATAAATATTGTTGAAAATGATTATTAATTATTTTTTGAGTGAATAATAAATTTTTGGATAAAAACAATATCACACGTAAGCTTATTGCTGCACATAAACAACTATTAAAAATAAAAATATTTACTTTTGTCGCAAAAACTAAATATTTATTTAATAGAATCTATTTTAAATTAATCATTCTCTCTTCTTGTTGGATGATTTCTTAGCATTATCTTCGTCAGTTTAACGGGGTTTTTCTTTCTTTTCATCAGAACCACCACATAAGAAGGATAAAACGACAGCAAAGACAATGAAGGCAGCAAGGATACCAACACCGAAAACAGTCTATTTTTATTGAAATTTTATTTAATTAAAATAATATTTAATATCTATAAATCTTACGGGACCACCGACTGATTCAATCAATTTGTGAACTTAAGCTGAAATACCATCGCTAGGAGCATTAGAACCGCCAGAAACGGGCTTGAAAGTAATATCAGCTCCAGTTTCTTACTTGTAATCAGTAGAGACGAAACTTTAGAGAGCTTCAAGAGTTCTAGGCTTATTATACTTAATTTACTTGTTATCAGAAGTGAAATAAAGTAAAGTGGGATATCCCTTAACATCTAATTAATCGCAGATGGCTCTATTGGTTGTGCTATTAATTATATCAATGATAAAATATTTAATTTATTATGCCAACATTTCTAGTGGTTGAATAATTTTGAACTATTTTAAATAAGTATCTCATCTTTAACAATGAATTTAATCTCAAATGACATATCAAAAGGATTAATTATAGTTAAAGATACAGTTTTTGGTCTGTTCAAGCCATTTTAAAACTAAATATTTACCAATCAACAGCAACGACATTGACATCAGCGGTTTTTTCAGCGAATTCATCATAAGTAGGAATAAGTTTCTTGCAGTGACCGCACCAAGGAGCGTAGAACATACCAAAAGTATTCTTTGTAAGTTTTCCAGAACCAATACCAGTAACAGCGGTGAAATTATCAACAGTCAATTACTTAACTGCACCTCCTTCCTTGAAAGAGTGAGCTGCGCATAAAACAGCTAATAAACCTAAAACGATAACTAACTTTTACATTTTTTTTTTCTTTTTTTTAATTGTATTGAATTATTTTTTTATAAATTAATTAATATAAAAATATTCAAAGTTAATTTCTTTTTAATAGAATAACTAGTAAATTATGATTTGATAGATACTCACACGATTCTGATTTTAAGAGCAAAAAAAGCTTAGATAGATATCTTATTACAAAATTTTTCTAACCATATCTATTTGCGCATTTCAAATTTTTTTCTGGTTTTAAATATATTTTGTCTCAAAAATAAAAAAACAAAAGAATAAAACTTTGAAAGAAAGTTAAGTTAGAAATTGGATAAATAAACAATCACAACCAAAGCGAATATCTAAAAAATATTCTTTCAACATATCATGCTTGTTTTTTTTGATTAAAAAGCTAATCAAATCACATGATATTATTTTATTTTTAAACTTAATTTTTATATAATTTTCAATTTAATTTAATATTTTCAATCAAGATTTATTTGTAAATTATTTTACCTAATTTAAGATAATTAAAGACAGAATAATCGAAAAAAATTATGTCAAAGTCAAAATACAAATTATTTAGATTTTTTTGAATATTTTAACTTAATTAATATTAATTAATAGTCAATCATATTATATAATTTTATATGATTTATTTATTGTCTTCTACTTTTAATAATTAAATAATAAACTATGCAAGTGATTTCTAAAAATGATTATAAAATATTAGCTTTCTGTTAAATAAATGACAATATTTAACTAAATAATTTTATTGTTATGAGTATTATTGTTATTATTTTAAAAAATACTATATTTATGGTAAAAAATTTTCAAGATTAATAAATACCTCATTTATATAAAACATTTTTTTTCTCTTTCTTCAAAATTTTATTTTCAGTTATAAAATATAATATCTATCTTGATGTTATTGATATTGTTTCTTAATTGAAATCTTGAAAGCAAACAGGCATATTTATTAAAAAGTACATTACTTGTTTTAAAAGATCAAAAAGTATTTATAGCAGCATCCTTTATCTTAAAAATAAATTAATTAGAAATTTATTGTTTTTATGATCCTAAATATTATTTAATTTTTCTTGATAGTTTAATTAAGAATTGTACAATAATTTATGCATATATTGTTTTGAAAATACTAGTTTCTTTATAAATTATTATTGATTTTAGTAGAATTATTATGTTTACTTTTATTATTCTATGAATAAAAATATATTATATTATTTTAATATTATTATAAAAATAAGAAATCTTTCATTATCATCTAGTTAAAATATTCATCTTTGTTAACAAAGAGCAATTTAATTCGTATTTATTATTTACATTAAGATTTAAATAATTATCTTATGTTCCTAAAGTATAAAAGATATTTTATTAAGGTGTATAGAATTGAATATTAAAAATTCACATTTAAATGTTATAAATAGATATTAGTGCATTTATTTATGTAATTTAAAGATTGAAACTATTTTTTTTGCTTAGTTATTTAATTTATATTTATAATATTTTAATTTATATTGATCTTTTAGAAAAAATATTAATCTTTAATGAATTTCATTTTTTAATCATAATATTAACAAAATTAATATGCGATACCATATGATTAAAGTTATTAAAAACTTAGAAAACTGAAATTCCAAGTATAAAAGTTAAGTAAAAAATAATCATAAACAATATAAAAGTTAGTACTAGAGCATATTTTTATTTATTTATTTACTTTTTAAAATTTATATTAGCAAGTAAGCTAGTTTATTAATTTAAGAAACTTCTTGTGGATTTAAAATTTATTAAAGTTTAAAATAGAATAACTTTAATATTTAAAAAATTATAAACAAATCAGATTTTAAAAAGATACAAAGCAACTGTGATTAATTAGAAAAGATAATTAAATTATTAAAAAAACCAATCAATTAAAAATAATAAAAAAAGAAATCAATCATTGGTTTTAAACTTTTACTTTTTTGATTAAGTATATTTTTTACTTTTGATTTTCGTACAATCAATGCTATGTTTCTCTAATAACAAAAATCTCATCAAACTTTTTTTCTTTTCTTTTTAATAACTGATATAAATTAAGATACTGATACTTTTTTGTTCATTAAACTTAATAATTTTTTCCTCATTTTTGTTTTTTATTATACCAGATTGCACATTTAAAAAATCATATAATGTAAGATTTTATTTCCCCAAAATAAATACTAAATAGCAATATTTTGAATCACAACTTCACTAAAAATTTGAAAATTAATGGTTTGTCTATTTAAAAATAGTAATAATTTCGAATTGTATACAATAAATATATATTTTTTAATATGAGTAATAAATTAATTTTAAAATAAATAATTTAACATAATCTATGATAATGATATGTTAAAAACATTTTTTCATATTTTATTATTCTTTTTATATATTTCCATTGCAAATTTGTTTGCCTATTTTATTGATTTAAATTTACCACGATTTTGTATAATCATTTTTAACCCTGGTAAATATTTTAAAATTTCATATTGAGCTTCGCTTGTTGCTAGTGAAGCTTTTTTTATTAACAACGTGTCAACAATTTAAAGCATTTTTTTTTTGAGATCTTCATATTGATCTTCAGAAAATGTTAGTAAGAATTTATCAAGATTTTTAAAGGAATTTGTTTCAAGATTTTTTATTTGAGGATAGTATGTTTTTAATAATTTAAACAATGGATTGAAAATATTTGTGGCTAGATTTTAAGTTTCTTAATTTTTTTTTTTACCAAACTAGTTTAGTTCTCCTTACTTTCTATTTCTTCTTTTTTTTTACAAATTTTGTTAAGTTTGTTGTTCGTTTTCTTATTTGCGTTTCTTTCTAATTCTTCTATTTCTTCTTTACTAATTTTATTAAGTTTATTCATTTAATTATCTTGGCAACTCTTATTTTATTTCAGATGATTAATTTATATTTTCAACTTAAGGAAGAGTGTTTGCCTAGTTATTGGATTTTTCTTAATTAAAAATTGAGTCTTCCATATTTAATTTTTCTTAATTAAAAAATGAGTCTTCCATATTCATTTTTTCTTAATTAAAAAATGAGTCTCCCATATTTAATTTTTCTTAATTAAAAAATGAGTCTTCCATAATATCCTACTTGGAATCCTAGTTAAAGGACCTATCGTAATTAAATTGGCTTTCTTTGTCTTAAGATAGATCATGCATGCATTATTAATATATACTTTACTCTATTTAAGTAAATAATTCATTTAGATCCTCACTGATATCAGTTTGTATTTCTTCATCAATACAAGAATTTTACTATTGTTTTACTATTTGTTAACTATCTTTAACAAAATCACTATTTAAGATCTCGTTACTAGAGTTTCCATTACTAAAATAGTTAAAATTACTATTTTATATTTGTAAACATGTTTATCTACTATAATCGCTCAATGATTAATTATTATTCTCATTATTTGGAGATAGATTATTAATTTGTTAAATATTTGTCTCAAATAAAGATTAGGCTGGATTATCAAAGTCATTATTTTATTCTGTAATCTTTTGATTAGGTAAACTTTAGTTAAACATTACTGTGTCTAAAAGTGATTCATTTGTTTCATTGTCTTCATAATTAAAATCATTTTAATTATTATTTGATACAAATGTATTTGTTTATCTACTTTAATAGCTCTAGAATTAATTAATTGTTGTACCATTTTATTAATTATTGGAAGGTAGATCGTTTTCTTGAACTTTACCATCAAATATAATTTCAAATGGATTTTCAATGAAGCTACTTTATCCTTTATAATCTTAATTTGCAACTCTTTCATTAAAAAGTGAAGGATTTATTTTATTGTTTTAATTAATAGAGTATATTTTATTTGATGTTTCTTCACTGAATGGTTAATTATTATTTATATTTTAATGGTAATTATTTAAAAATATCTCATTATTTTATTCAGTGCTTCCCTAAAATAAACCATCCCACTCATTATCATCATCAAAGAAGTTATTTTATTCTTTAAAAGATTATTTATCCAAGCGCAAAGCATCAAGATTATTTTCATCTCTTTAAATTTGTGTTTTACAATCCTATTAATATTTAGGATTTTTATGTAAAAAAACAAAAGTATCTTAACTGGAATCATCAGATGCCTTTTTTGAGATCGTACTTTACTGAGTAGAAAATAAGTAGGTATCTTAGGAATCTTCTTAAAATGAATTATCCATTTTATGAAGATTATTTTACAGATGAGTATTTATTAGGTAATACTTTTCTTTCTTTCAATTTATTATTTTTTTTTGTATATTAAATATTTAGAGTATTAATTGGGATAGATCAAACTTTAAACTATCAAATTAAAAAAATAAAAGGGTTTTATTAATTTTAAGTATGTTTTTATTAAAAATTTGTTTGTAACTCAGGGGGGATTTTCTATTGTTTTTTTTCATTAAATAAAGTGATGCTTACATTAAAATTTCACTCAATATATTAACATAAACTTGCTTTTGGTTAAAAACCTCCATATAATGTAACCATTTTTTTAATACCAGAAATCAATAAATAATGACCAATATCAAAAAGCATACTTTATCCCAAGGTAGTAAGATTGGATTGATGTAATATCATTTGAAAATAAAAATATACTTTTGTTCAATCTATACTAAAATCCATTTGATTAATTTAAGTTTTTTCAAATAATACATAATTATCATTAGTCAATTACATAATTAATTCATGTAAAAAATATTAAATTAAATTGTCAAAGTAGCTGGCTCATCTTTAGTAAATTATAAATTATATAGTTTATTTTTCAACTATTTATGTTGTGGTTAATATATTAATATTGAAAAAAATACTTTTATATTTTAATAATAATTATACTCCTAAGAATTATTATCCTATGCTAAGCTTTATTATTCATATGTTAATTTGTCTAATTTTAAGAAAGACTAAAAATGGAGTTTTTTGTTTTAAGATGTAGGTGCTTTAAAATTTTATTCATCTAAATACTTGCATCTAAAACATAGTTATTCTTTTAAATACTGATATTTACTTTTGTTTATTAACTACATAGATCTATATTTTTTTGCTTGGTGTAAATGATTTAAATTAATATAGATAAATTGCTCCAATTTTTTCAATACTTTTAATCTTATATTTTGATATTTTAGTCATCTTCCCAATAATTTAAGTTGGTTTTTTGTATTAACGCATTCCCCAGAATAATAAATATCATAACATAATTCAAAAAGATATAAAAAAGTGTCTGCTACAATCAGTTTACAAATTTTTTTTTTAATTAAACCTAAAATGATAAACTTGCATATTATTATATAAAAAATAGATTTCATTATAAATGATGTAGAAAATAATCTTAGACATTTTATTTTAAGAAAAGTGTTAAAGATTTCCACAAAACACTAAGACTAAAAAAATTAATATTAATTCAAAATATATTCAATTAATAAATATTTGATCTAAATTTTATAAAATAATATTTATCAATTTAAATTATCTTGCTATAAAATAATAAACTTCCCATGGTTTTTATGAGTTAAAGCTAAAAAGACATCCTTAATTATTATTAAAAAGTTCATTAACTTAAAAACAATAAAAATACTAAATTTAAATTTGTTTCTAAATGATGTACTTTCCTAAAAATTCATACTTTTATTAAATGGGGAAAAAATTAAGAAATTTAGTTAGAATATTTAATGCTAATAAGTTTTAAGCATAAATTCATTAAAGAGGATGTAGAAAATAAAATAAGCACTTTCTTTATTTTAAACTGTCTTTAATTTTTGCAAATATAAATATTAAAGTTAATACAAAACCTCAAAATTTTATAGTTCATATAAAAATATTGTCTTTCTTTTTTAGATTTTTAAAAATTTGAAAATGAATGGCTTGACTATTTAAAAATAGTATAATTTTGATTCATATACAATAAATAATTATTATTTAACATGATTAATAAATTAATTTTAAAATAAAATACTTATATTTAAATAAATAGCAGGGATATTCTAAAGTGATTAAAGTGATAAAAAAAACTGAAAAATATTTTTTCATTAATTTTTATCATTTAATTCTTTTATACTTTTGTTAGCTTGTTTTATCGATATAAATTTACCACGATTTTGTATCATGAGTTTTAGCCCTGGTAAATATTTTAAAATTTCATATTGAGCTTAGGCCTCTGATGATGTAGCTATATTTATCAAATGTGTATCCACAATTAAAAGCATTGTTTTTTGGAAAAGTTCATATTCATCTTAAGGTAATTTTTGTAAGAAACTATCAAAACCTGTTAAAGAATTTGTTTGAAGACTTTTTATTTAAGGATGGAAAGTTTTCAATAAATCAAAGAAAGGTTCGAAAATATAGTTGGCAAAATTATTAGTTTCTTAATTTTTAGGTTTACCAAACTAGTTTATTTCTCCTCTCTTTCTATTTCTTTTTTTTTTTTACAAATTTTATTAAGCTTGTTCATTTACTTATGTTAGCAACTCTTAATTTGTTTGAGAAATATTTTTCTTTCTATTTCTTCTTCTTTTTCTTATATACTAATTTTATTAAGTTTATTCATTTAATTATCTTGGCAACTCTAACTTTGTTTCAGATGGTTAATAACTATCTTCTCCTTAAGAAATAGTGCTTGCCTAGTTATTCAATTTTTCGTAATTGTAAAATGAGTCATCCATAATACTATATATATCCTATTTGGAATCCTAATTAAATGACTTATCCTAATTAAATTGACTTTCACTGTCTTAAAATGGATTAGGTATAAAATATTAAAATGTATTTTTCTCTATTATATTAAAATATTAGATTTCATCCTGACTGAAAAGGTTATCAGTTTGTATTTCTTTATTAATATAAGAATTTTATTATGGTTATTTAGTTTTTTAACTTTCTGTAAGGAAATCAATATTTAAAATCTCTTTATTCTAATCCTCAACTCTCTCAAATTATGAATAAAAAGGTGAGACACTTGTTTTAGAGTTTCCATTACTAAAGTCTATTTAATTACAATTTTATATTTGCATATCAGTTAATCTACTCTAATAGTTTAATGGTTAATTATTGTTCATATTGTAATTCTCATCATTTGGATATAGATTATTTATTTATTAAAAGTTTGCATCTAGTAAAGACTAGACTGGATTATCAGAAGCTTTATTTTATTCGTTAATATTTCCATGAGGTAAAATTTAATTAAAATTGTTAAGATTTAAAAATGAAGCGTTTGTTTGATTGTTTTCATTATTAAAGAAGTCATTTTAATTATTATTTTATGTTAATGTATTCACATATCTACTTTAATCGCTCAATATTTAATTATATATTGTATCCTAATATTATATATTGGTAGGTAGAGAGTTTTCTTGGACTTTACCATCAAATATAATTTCAAAAGGATTTTCAATGAAGCTTTTATATAATTTATAATCTTCATTAGGCTAAATTTAATTTTCAATTCTATCATTTAAAAGTGATTGTTTCGTTTGTTAGTTTTCATTAGTAAAATTTATTTTATTTGATATTTGTTAGTTGAATGGCTAATTATTGTTTATAATTTAATCATAATTATTAACTAATATATCATTTTTTTATAGAGGGCTTACCTAAAATAAAAACTGCTCTTGATCATTATCAGAGTCATTGTTTTATTCTTACTAAGTTGGTTTATCCCAGCGGAAAGTATCAAGATTATTTTCATCATTTTCAATTTGTATTTTACAATTCTATTAATTAATAGAATTAGGGCATTTATATAAAAGAACAAGAGTTTCTTAACTTTAATAGCAAGGTGTCTTTTCTGAGATTGCACCATCATGAGTAGAATATAAGTAGGTATCTTAGGAATCTTCTTAAAATGAATAATTCATTTAATGAAGATTATTTTACTGTGAGTATTTTATTATGTAGAATTTTCCTTACTTTAAATTGATTTATTTTTATGTAATTAATATATTTATTTAATTAATTGCTATTGATTATATATCTATTTAAACTATTGAATATGTTAAATTAAAAAATGAAAGTATTTTATTTATCCAAAGCTGATTCTGATTAAAAATTTGTTTCTAATTAAGGGGGAAATTTCTATAGTTTTTTTTCATTTATTAAAATGATACTTACATTAAAATTTCACTTAAGATATTAACATAAACTTAATTTTTATAAAAAGCCTCCTTATAATTTAACCATTTTTTTTAATAACCTAAATCAATAAATATATTTCCATCCAAGATCAAAAAGAGTACTCTATCCCAAGATAATAAGATTTGATTGATGTAATATAATTAGAAAATAAATCTTTAATTATTTTGTTCAAAGTAAATTACAAGCCATTAATTTATTTTCAGTTTTTTCAAATAATACGTATTATAATTAAGTAAATTACAAATTTCGTGTAATATATCTAAATAATATTGAATTAAATTGTAAAAATAGTTCGCATTTAGTTTCTTAAATTTGTATATCAACAATTTATTCTGTGGTGAAAATATTAATATAGAAAGAAAAATCTTCTATTTTAGTGATAATAATACTACTAAGAATTACTATATTATGCTAAGTTTTTTCGCTCATTTATCAATTTGGCTAATTTTAAGAAATACTAAAAATAATTTTATTTGTTTTAAGATATTAAAGCTTTAAAAATTTATTCGTTTAAAAACTTATGTTTAAAACATATTTATTCTTTAAAATTCTGTAATATTCTATTCCCTATTAAGAAATAGATCTATATTTTTTTGGTCGGTATAAATAGGTTAAATTAATATAGATAAATTGCTCTGTTTTCTTCAATACTTTTAAACATATATTTTTGTATTTTAGCCATATTCAAAGGTTAATTTGAGTTAATTTTTTGGTATCAAAGCTTTCCACATAAATTAAAAATTCTTAACACTAATAAATGATATTTCTAAATTTAACTCAAAAGATACAAAAATAATAAATATTTTAACTAAATTCAAAAAGATATAAAAATAATCTTTTTTTGTCAGTTGACATATTATTTTTTTAATCAAACATAGTAAGATAAACTTACTTATTATTAAAAAGATTTTTATTTTAAAACAATTAGAGTATTAATTTTAAATTAGTTTCTAAATAGCAATAATAACTATTCATAATATCTCAATAAATTACTATTTATTGTATGTATGGGAATAAAAATAATAAAAAACATAACTAATAGGTTTTAATTATAGATTTTATTATAAATGATATAAAATATAAACATAATCTTAGACATTTTGTTTTAAGAAATATGTTAAAGCTTTCCACATTTAATTAAAGACTTAAGACTAAAAAAATAATTTTAATTAGTATTATATTAAATTTACATACTTTAAAATAAGCTTCCCAAGCTTTTTATTTATTAAAGCTAAAAAGACATGCTTACTTATTATTAAAAAGCTAATTAATTAAAAACTTTTAGAATACTATTATATTAAAAATAGTACTGGTGAACTGTCCCAAAAAAGCATTAATCCCATATATATCTAAGAGGGGGGAAATAAGAAATTTAGTTAGAATATTTAAAGCTAATAGGTTTTAAGCACAAATTCATTAAATAGGATTTAGAAAATAAAATAAAACAATTTCTTTATTTTTAAATTATCTTTAATTTTTGCAAATATAAGTACTGAAATTATTACAAAAATTAAGCATTTTAAATTTCATAAAAAATATTGTCTTTCTTTTCTAAAAATTTGAAAATTAAGGTTTGAATATTTAAAAATAGTATGAATTTCGAATTTTTTACAATAAAAATATTTTATGTAAAATGATTAATAAATTAATTTGAAAATAATATACTGATAATAAAATAAATAACTAGGAATAAACTAAAGAGATGAAAAGAATCTTAAAAAAATTGTTTCAAAGATTATTATTTTTATATAATTTAATTGCAGCTATGTTAGCCTATTTTAGCGAATCAAATATACCAGGATTCAGTATCATAAGTTTCATTCCTGGTAAATATTTTAAAATTTCATATTGAGCTTTACTTTTTGATAGCGAAGCTTTTTTTATCAATAATGTGTCAACAATTTAAAGCATATTTTTTTTGATAAGTTCATATTCATTTTCGGGTATATTTTCTAATAATTCATTAAATTCTTAAAAGGAATTTGTTTTAGGCCTTTATATTTTTGGATGAAAAGTCTTTAATAAGTCAAAAAAACGATCAAATGTATAGGTCGCAAAATTATTAGTTTCTTAATTCATTTTTTTACCATATTTATTTGATTCTCCTTTCTTTCTATTTCTTTTTTTTTTTTATTAAATTTATTAAGTTTATTCATTTAATTATTATTTGTTTTCACTAGATTAATGACTATTTTCAACTTAAGGCAAAGTTTTTGCCTAGTTATTAGATTCATACAGATTCTAATATGAGTCTTCATTATTATTAAGTTAATAATTTTAGGAATCATACATTTAAAAGCTATCGTAATTTAATAAATTTTCTTAGTCTTAATATAGATTAAATGTTAATTATTAAATTTTATTCGCTGTTATTGTTGATGTTATTTAATCTGTTAGATTCTGATTGGAGAGGCTTTGATTTGATTATATTTAATTATTAATAAAAGAATTTGAAATTTATGGTTTTGATATTGTTTAATTATAAGACAAAAAATTAATATTTTAGTAATCTTTACTCTATTCTTCAATTGATTATGAATAAAAAGGCAAGGCACTTGTTTTATAATTTTCATTATTCAAATGTATTTAATTACTATTTGATATTTCAGCAATAGCCTATCTACTATAATTGTTCAATTATTAATAATTGTTTATATTTTAATCAAGCTAAGATGAGATTAGATAATCTTATATACTTGAACCTGAAAAGCTAGGATTAAAAAGTGAGCTATCTGTTTCATAGTTTTGATTACTAAAATCTCTTTCATTATTATTTTGTGTTTGTATATTTGTTGATCTACTATCACCACTCAATTATTATTGAATATTTGTGTTGTAATATTAATTATTATTAAGAGGTTCATATTTTTATTCTTAACCGTTTTTCTCAAACAAATATTCAAATGGTTAATTATCAGAGAAGTTAATTTATTCTGTATGAATATGGTTATGCGAATTGTGATTAACAGAGTTTTCATCAAAGAATAAAGGATTTGTTTGAAAATTTTCACTACAAAATTCTCTTTAATTTTCATTTGATATTTGTGTGTTTGCTAAATTACAAAAATCACTATATGGTTAATCATTGTTAAAATTTTAACATTAATTGTTGGGAAATTAATTATTGTTTTATTCAATGATTCCACCAAATAAATAATCTAGTTCCATATCAGAGGCATTATTTTATTCTCTGCAAGTTTGACTATTTTAGCAGAAAATACTAAGTTTATTTTCATCAGTTTCAACTTCTATTCTTTAAATCTATTATTTTTAATCTTGAGCACAAGTAATAAAATCAGGTTCTTTGGATAAAAAAACAACAGTTTCTTTATAGGGGTCAGATTAAGAATTCGTACCTAACTGCGTTGAATATTAGAATGTAGCTTAGGTAGGATTATTCATTTTGAAAATAGTATTTTTTTGTGTATTATATTCAATGCTTTCCTTTTTTAAATTGATTATTATTTTTAATTAATATATTTGTTATATTAAGTCACATTAGATTCTTATATCATACAGAATTATAAATGAAAGGATTGCAATGGTAAAATTTAAATAAAATAATCTAATTAATTATTTGGAATCTAATCAGCAAACACTAAAATGAATAGTAATGAAATGAAAGTATTTTATGAATTGATAACAAAATTTGTTTTTAATTAAGGGGAAAATCTCACTTTTTATTATTACTTGATAAAATCTATTCTTACAATAAAATTTGAATAAATAAATCATAAAACTCTTAGTTTTCGTTAAAAACCCCATTAACTTTCATCACTTTTTTAAAAAAGTTAATCAATATATTACTTGTAATCAATATCAAAAAGGCATTTTATTCTTTTTCAAGAAAAGTAAAATAAATCTAAATAGATAAATAAATAGCTTTTTATTTTTACTTTTATTTAAAATTATAAGATAAGTTGAAGAAATTCCATTCAAGAAGAAATGTACAACATTTTTATTCAATCTTTTTTACCCATTCATTCATTAATTTCTGTATTTTCAAATAATACTCAATAAAGAAACTATTTAATTAATATAAAAATTACAAATTCCTTCTTAAATACCTAAAGAATAAATATTAAATTAAATAATCAATATTGACCCATATATCTTTCATAAATTTAGATATAAAATAGTTTGCAGATCAACTATTAAGTTGTGGTGAATATATAAATATTGAAAATGTAATCTAACACTTTAATGATAATTACACTCCTAAGAATTATTATCTTTTACATTACGCTTTAATCATTGTTTGCCCGATTATCTAATTTTAAGAAAAATTAAAATGGCATTTTTATTTGAAGATGTAGATGCTTTAAAACTTTTAAAATTTATATACTTACACCTAAAACATGGTTTTTCTTTTTATTTCTGAAATAAAATTTTCCCTATTAAGACATTGATGTAATAATTTTTGGATCGGAAGTAATTAGTTAAATTAAAATAGATATACAATAATATGGAATTGAGATACAATATTTTTAAATTAATATTTTAGTATTATAGCCATCCTTCCAGGCTAATTTCTAATTTTTTTCTTTCTAATAAATATATTGTGTATGAATTAAAACTCTTAAACATAATAAATAATATTTCTAATATGAATTTAAGAGTGACTAAGATAATAAATATTTAACTGAATTCTATAAAATAAAAAAAATATCTACTATTTTAAGTTAACCTATTTTTGTTTCATAGTGAGCATATCATTCTTTGTATTTATCAAAGCTTAAAGATAAATTTACTGATTAGCAAAATGAATATTAGTATAAATAAATTAGAATATTGATTTAAAAATTTTTTTCTAATCAACAAAAACCATCTGTAATATCTCAAAAAATTAGTATTTATCTAATGGAAATAAATAACATATGGCTAATAGGTTTTTATTATAGATTTCATGATAAAGAATGTAGAAAATAGACATTTATTTTTAAGAATAATTTCAAAGCTTTAAACGTTTTAAAACACATAACACTAAAAATAATAATATTAATTCAAATTATGCTGAATTAATAAATATTTTATCTAAATTATATAGAATAATTTGTATTCATTTTTTGAATTAGCAAACTTTAAAATTTTAAGCTTCCCATACTTTTTTTTAATTACAAAAAAGGTCAATTTTTGAACTTTTTGGGTGGAGTTTTATTTGGTAATTCACGTATATACAATAAAAATTTATTATTTAACATGAGTTATAAATTAATTTTAAAATAAATAACTAGGAATAAACTAAAGAAATGAAAAAAAACTTAAAAAAAATTGTTTCAAGGATTATTTTATTTATTTATTTAATTTCAGCTATGTTAGCCTATTTTAGTGAAACAAATATGCCAGGATTCTGTATTATGAGTTTTAGTCCTGGTAAATATTTTAAAATTTCATATTGAGTTTTGATTTTTGCGCTTTTTTTATCAATATTATGTCACAAATTTAAAGCATATTTTTTTTGAGAAGTTCATATTCATTTTCTGGTATATTTTCTTAGAATTACTTAAATTCTTAAAAGGATTTTGTTTTAGGATTTTATATTTGTGGATGAAAAATCTTTAATAAGCCAAAAAAAGGATCAAAAGTATAGGTCGCAAGGTTGTTAGTTTCTTAATTCATTTTTTGACCATATTAATTTGATTCTCCTTTCTTTCTATTTTTTTATTTTTTTTATAAATCTTATTAAGTTTATTCGTTTAAATATTGATCTACATTGTTATTAATTATATCATTTTAGGAACAGTTTTATGTCCTAATCTAATTTAATAAATTACCAATTGATATTTGAGTAAAATTATTGTTCAAAGATTAATTACTTTTTATACTTTAATAATAATAATTATCTCTCATTATTTAATCATTGTTTATGTTGTTATACTAATTGTTATGAACATTTTCACTATTGTTTTCTTGAACGCTTTGATAATACTCATAGAAGTTATTATTACATAAATTTTATTTTAATTATTAGTATTCATTATGATTAAATATATCTTTTAGGAACCCTAGTTTAAAATCCTATCCTAATTTGATAAATTATGAATTGATATTTGAATAAAATTATTGTTCAATGATTAATTACTTTTTATATCTTAATAATAATTATTGCCTATCATTATTTAATCATTGTTTGTGTTGTTATACTAGTTGTTATGAACACTTTCACTATTGTTTTCTTGAAAACTTTGATAATACTCATAGTTATTGTTATATTAATTTTCATCTGAAAATAAGGCATTTGCTTTTGAAAAAGGGGGAATCTATTTTTTAATAATTATTTAATAATATCTATCTATTCTTACAATAAAGCTAATCAACAAATTCTACCTATTCAAAATCAAAAAAAATATCACTCTATTTCAAGAAAAATCAAATACATAATTATAAATAGATAAATAACTGTTTTGTATTTTTGCTTTTATTTAAAATTATAAGATTAGGTAAAAGCAATAACATTCAAAAAGAATTGTCTAACATTTTTATTTAATTTTTTTTAAACATTCATTAATTATAGTTTTTCAAATAACACTTAATTATTAATAAGCATGTAATCATAATAAAAATTACAAATTTTGTATAATTTACCTAAAAAATATTAAATTAAATAGTCAAAATAGTACCATTTTCGTGAATTTAAAAATTGAATAGTTTGTAGATTACTTATTTTAAGTTGTGGTGATTATTTATTTTAATATTGAAAATATGATCTAATATTTTGATGATTATATACTCCTAGAAATTATTATCTTTTTTTAAGTTTTAATCATTCTTTAGTCCATTTGTCTAGTTTAAAGAAAGATTAAATATAGCATTTTTATTTGAAGATGTAGATGCTTTAAAATTTAATTAATTTAAATACTTATTACTAAAACATAGTTTTTCTTTTTAATTCTGAAATAAATCCTTCCCTATTAAGACTTTGATGTCATAATTTCTTGATCATAAATAATTATTTAAATTAAAATAGATAAGCTGAATCAATAGTTAATTCCTTGTTAATTTCTAACTTTTTTTATTATAAGTTTTATGTATTAAGTAAAAATATGTCCTTCAATAAATTATATTTCTGATATTAGCTTGAGAGAGATTAAAATAATAAATATTTTAACTGAATTCTATAAAATAAAAAAAAATATCTACTATTGTAAGTAAACATATTTTTTTTTAATAATGAGCTTATCATGCTTTCTATTAAGCAAAGCTAAAAAGATAAACTTACTCATTATAAAAGAATATTAATTTAAATAAATCAGAATATTGATTTTTAGATTATTTTCTAAATAATAGCAACTATCTTATCTGCTCTCAAAAAATTACTATTTATCGAATGAAAATATAAAAAAAATATAGCTAATAGGTTTTAATTATAGATTTCATGATAAAAGATGTTTTAAAAAATTTTAGATATTTTATTTTTAAGAAAAATATGAAAGCTTTTCACATTTAATTTAAACACCTAACACCAAAAACAATAATATTAATAAAAATTATATTAAATTAATAAATATTTTATCTAAATTTTATAAAATGTTATTTATTAATTTAAATTGGCATACTTTAAAATAATAAGCTTCCCATGCTTTTGATTAATTAAAGCTAAAAAGGGGAGGGAGTAGTCATTCGGAACCTAAGAAAAAATGAATGTATGGTAGGGAGGTGTTTAATTTTCTATTTTCAATTAATTATAAGTGTAAAAAGATTTGTTTACTCCCCCATATTTAAAATAAATAATATAAAACACTTTTATTTAAATTATTTAAAATAAAACACTTTTATTCATATGATTTATTTTTCTGTGGAGAAAGAGAGATGCTTAAATAGCAAAATAGTAATAAGAAAATTAGCTAATATTTTTTATTCAGTAAATATTAATATTTATTACATTGTTATATGTAATAAAAGGTTGGATTATATATTTGAATAAATAAATATCTAAATAAAAAATGATAATTAATTATTTTTGTTTCTATTTTAAAAGCAATTTGAAAATGATTTTAACAATAAGTTTGTAATTACTTTAATTGTAATAGACTCCTGCTATATGTTAAAATCAGACTATATGATATTACGAAAATTGAAGTGTTATAACTTTTCTTATTTTACATTTCAAAAAAAACTTGTTTAGTGTTTTTGCTTATAATATAGAAGAAAGCTATTTGAATTTAGTTTGAGTATTTATTGTCACTCTCTTTAATAATTTAAATCTTAGTTTCATTTTAGTAAGTTAAACCTAAAAAAGAATGGCTCCTCATTTAAATAATATTTTAGACTGAAAATATTATAAATAAAGTGTCTAAATTAAATCATTCTATAATTTAATAAAATAAATTAATTTTTAAATCGTTAATAATTTAATTTAAAAAATAATAAAAAATTTTAAATCAAATCATTTATTATAAGATTTTTAATCTAAATAAGAGATGTTTTTTTTGATAAATAACAGCTTCTAAAATGAAATAATTAAACAATTAATAAAAATAAATAAGTAAATTCTTCAAAAAGCATCTTGATAAATTAAGATTTTTATTATGTGAATATATTCTAAGTTTTGAATAAATCATAAAAATAAATTTGGAACATTAAAACTTTTTTAAAATTTAAAAGAGAATCATTTTATGAAATAAATGAATATAAATTATCTTTATCTTATTGCGAACACACACTATTTTTAATAAATCAGTTTAATAAGTGATTCATTTATCTGAAACCTTATATTAAAATAAATTTAGTTTATATATATATATATTAATTAGAAGTAATTTGGTTTTAATTTTTTTTAGGTTTTTTACAGTGGAATTAATATCAAGCATTATTTAAAATTATTTATTTATTTTTATAGTTAAGCTACAAAATTTCAAAGAGAAAGCATGAGTTAGTTATTAAATAAATAAGAAAGTAAAAGGTTATTGTTTTTAGAATTTATGAAATAATAATGAATATCATTATCCTAAAATATTGAGTTTATATAGTATAACTAACTTAGTATGCTGATTGAATTAACAAAATGGTTTATTTAAGAATTGAATTGCTCATTTTTACTTATGCTTACCAATTCATTGAGATTTTATATATAGTTATTTTAATAATTTGAACCAGTAAAAGATTCGCAAGTACTTGCTTTGATAGGATTTTCATAGCCGGTATTTGAAAAGGAGTCTTAAATAGTATTGTTTATCTTTTAACTCATTTATACATATATTTATATAATTAGTAAAATGAATCGTTGTAAATATTATGTTAATTGTTTGTTTTTTTAAAAATTTTTTACTTGTCTATTTAATAATCTACATTTTAAAAAATACATCTAAGTAAAATCAACAATTATTTGTTAGTAAAAAAGGAGGTAGATAGATAAATTTTTTTATTTATAAAAATATTCTTTACAATCATACCTAAATAAAATTAATTTAAAAATATAAATTTTTATTTTTTAATACCCTATTAAATTCTTATTCTTACTTATCAATTTTACTTCTTCAATTACTCAAAAAGAAATATATATTAAAATTATTTTACACCAAAATATTTTAATTTGCTTAAATATTATTTTTTTAGAAATAATTAAATTTATTTAAAAGTTTATTTTTAACTCAATTTATGTTTTTTATTTTTTATTTTTTGATAGAATTTTCATAATTAATTTTTACTTTAATTCTAACTAATATTTACATCCTTTAAACAACTAATTTTTCTGATTCAAAGCTATTATACTTCTGGTTAATATTGCTATTAAAAATTACATAGATTTTATTAATTAGCAAATAAAGTCAATGAAACTTCGTTAGAAAGGGGCTAGTAATTTGGTATAAAATAAACTCTTTGAAAAAAATATACTCATAAAGAATAAAAAGTAACTTATGCTATTAAAATGTAAAAATAATTGTAATTAAAATAAATTGAGATATAGATTTAATCAGAATTTAGAGTTTGTGCTGTATAAAATAAGATGATTTGGCCATCTCAAAATTTGATAATAAATTTTAAAAAATAAAATAATACTAAGTTAGAATAAACAAAATCTTTTTTAATGATAAATTCAAATAGCTAATTAATTTAATAGAAAATCTAAGAAGGATTAAATCTAAGATAAATACAAGGATGGAAAAAAGAAAGTAATGGTAAAGTTTTTACTCTAGAAACCACTAAATACAAAGATTACTCTTTGAAGCTAGTCAAAATTTAAGGAGTAATAAATTAGAGCGCTGAAAAAGTTAGAAAATACTACTAAGAAGATTTTGAATCTCAAAAAAAGGCCAGACCTCAAATTGATATTCTCTAGCTAGTAGATACTATTGACAAAGATAATTGTATTGCTTATTACAAAAATAAGTCTATGTTTTTGGTTAGCGCAAGAGATTTATTATATCAATAGCATTAAGAGCAACTTAATGAAAATCTTTCTGTAATAGTTTGTATTGATATAGAAAATTATCCTAAGGCTACCCCAGTCAAAGGATGTGTAAGAGCTTAAGCTGTGATCAGTGTTTAATTTTTTGAGAAACTCTCTGACAAATAAACTAAAATGGAAGCATATTTACTAGTAGATCCTAAAGGCAGTATTCCTGATTCCTTAGTAAATAGCACAGTGAAAGAATAACTTGAAGAATATGAAAGAGACATCCCATTTATTTCTTAGTTATGAAGCAATAAAATTATAATCCTTGAATATTTTAATAGTTCTTTTGTGATTATATAATATTTATTTGTAGACTCTAAAATCATCTTTTTTAAACATAAAGCTACAATATTATTTGATTTATTTAGTAATAAATAATTTTAAAATTTTAAAGTTGAATAATAATTTTAATTGTGATCATTTTTAAAGAGAAAAAATATTTTGGTAAAAAATAGTTTTATAATTATAATTTCTTATTTATAATAAATTATACAAGTTATCATTAAGGAGATATAGATAGTTATAAATTAAAGATGACATATAAAATTTTGAATGCATTACTATTAAAAATGTTTGATTATATTTCTTATAACATCTTTTTTATAGAAATAAAATATTTCGATATTAAAAAAAGTATAAAAAATTAGATATTTATAATAAATTACATAATCTATGAATAAATCAATATATAATCATTTAAATTAAAGATGAAATCTAAACTTTTTATTTTATAAGTTTTAAGAGGCTGAATAATTATTTTATTATTATTTTTTTGTTAGAGATTTAAAACAAAAAATAGATTTTTTTATTGTATTTTTTAATTTTATTTAAAATGTTTATTTCTTTTACGTATTTTATTTGTAGTTTTAGTAGTATATAAAAGAAATAATAACCTTTTGATTAGTAATTAAGATATGTGTATGGAGCAAATTATTTCAAGACCAGCTTAAAAGTTTAAAGAAATACAATTTAAAACATAAAAGCAAAGTAAAAAATTTAAATTTATTCTATTATAAAACTTAATTTTAAATCAAGGATGACGATTTTCTGCAATATAAGCGGCAATCTAAGGAATAGCTTGAAGTCTAGCTACCAAAGGATCGAATGTAGCAGCAAATTCTTTGTAAGCTTCAGGAAGAGAGTTCTTGAAACCTCTTGCAAAGCTTAAGAAGTAAAGGTCAGCAGCAGTTAAATATCCAAGAAGGTATTCCTTGTTTCCTAAGAATTTATGGATGTCTTTAATCTTAGGAAGAATCTATTCATTTAAGAATTTAGTTTTGTCATCTCCTTCCTTTTAGGTAAGCATGTACATTCTAGTACCCAAATCAGAAAAGAGGTTTCTGAGAGTATCTACAGTGTACTTATCGTTACCCTAACCTAAAAGTTCAGTTTTGTTGAGTCTATGAATCAAATAATCAAAGATAGTTTCACTTTCAGTGATTTTTACATCTCCATCTAAAAGGTAAGGTAAATTGGGGAAAGGTAATCCTAAAGCATATTTGTCTTTTCCAAACCAATCAGCAGGATTAGCATATCTGACTTCTTCGTACTTAACTCCAGAGATTTCAAGTAAATATCTGGAAGGTTGAGCCTTACCAGGACCAGCCCAATAACCAAGAACAATTTTATCAGCCATTTTGTTTTTAAGTGTTTAGAAAATCTTATTGCTATTTAAATTTATTTTGTTTTTATTTATTATTAACTTATCTAATATCTTTTTGGTGGAGTATTTCTAATCATCAGATAAGATTCGGATAATTACATCGTATTATTCAAAATCTTAATTTTTACAATTTCTTTTTTCTCGAAGATCTTATTGAATTATTTGATTTTAAAATTAGATTTTAATTCAAAGAATTTATAGGAACCAATTCTATAGATTCTCTCTCTTTATTCCATTCACTATTCTAGAACAGCTACCAGTTTGAAATTTTAACTAATAGCATAACTTATTTATCAGAATTTACAAATTTATAGAAACAATTACTGCTCTCAATATTCTGGATTTATGCTATCTTTAAAATTTTATCTTAATTTTATTTTTTTATTAATAATATTTTCAGACAAATCTCATTTATTCTTAGTTTATGTAATAGTGTAATATGGAAAAGGATTAAGCTTAAAGGCATGATTTGGCATAAATAATTACAATTAAGAAAAATGTTTATATTAAATTGCTTATAAATATTAATTGATAAAAAAAAATATATTTGCATAGATAAATATTATTTTAAATGATTTGATATAAATTGGAAGCGCCCTATTAATTAAAATATAGAAATTAAATTACAGCATAAATTAATATATGATGAATCAATTAAAAAAGCATAAACATTTGATTGTTTAATTAAGAAATATTATGATTCTCAATTTGAATTTAATTACATAATCTTTAATTTTATATCTAAAAATTATATTTTAAATTTTCTTACCGTAACTCAACAAATATATCATTAATATATACAATTGATTATTTTTAAAGAATTGAACATATGTAAATATTAAATCATTAAGATATTTATTCATAATTAAATTTATTTTATTTTTAATTCTTCTAATATCTCATAATATTATTTGATTGAATCTTCCATACTTAGCTATTTGATTTAACAAATGAAATAAGCCAAGTTAAAGTTTTCTGTTTGGAAGAGATGATCTTAATTAAGGCATGCATGGGTCAGAATAAAGGATTGATAATAAACTGACTAGTTGATAGGTTAAGTTAAAACGTTTAAATCTGAAACAATGTTTGAGTAACTATAAGCAAAACCAAGCTTAATTAAATTATCAAAGTTGTTAGATGTGATATTTAAAGTTATTTCCTCATTGATAATTTTAATCAACTTTTCTTTTTTCTATTATTCTTAGAGTAAGTTCTAAAGAGTTTGTTAAATCTCTTGTTTGCAGCTCTAGAATAATCTTTTAAAATCCACCTCAGCTTAAATTAACTCCTTTTTTATTTATTAATAAAAAGGATCTTGTAAAAATTCTTTAAAGTTTTCAGCTTGAAAGAAATTTTAATCATTTTTTAAGCTCTCACTAATATTTGAAGACATTATATAAGCCTTTTTAGCCAAAGCTAATTAAATGATTCTATTTCTGATTGTTTTTACTATTTAACAATTATGCGTAAAAGTCTAAAAAAGCTATATTAGCATCTATTTTTAATATTTAAATTATTAAAACAATTATTTAATAATAAAAAAATAATTTAATTTAAAATTTTAATGTTTTACTTATTTATATTGATCATATTTTTGTTTAGTATCTTAAATATTATCAGCGATTAACTATTGATCTTCAATATTTTTTTTTAATTAATAATAATCTTTAGAATCATCAGATCTTGAAGAATTCGCTTCTTCATTTATGGTGGATAGGTTTCCCT
>JH719955.1:74190-125439 GCA_000231845.2 Tetrahymena malaccensis 436
AAGATCACCAATCTTTAAACAATTTTAGGATATAAGAATGTTATCTAACTTAATGCTAATTTTAGGATTAAAAATTTTAGATAAAAATAATTGCTATGGTATAAATTTACTCTCTGTGTATGCCTAAATTTCTATGAATCTCTTAAAGACCTCTTAATATCTAGTTAAAGTAACCAATTACTTCTAATTCTGAAATATTTTCCTATTTCATTTTTTTTTTAGCTTAAAGAGTACCAAGATCTCCCTAATTACAGTACTCTAAGACAAGAAAAAGGGAGTCACTGTTGGAAAAGTCATCAATATATCTTATTACATGCTTACTTTTAATCGATTTCAGTAACTTAATTTCTTGATTAACAAGCTCTTATATTTTAGGTTATTTTATAAAAGTCTTTATCTGGTATTACTTTATAGCAACTACTTCTTTAGTTCTTTGATCAAAAGCCTTATATACACGCCCATAAGAGCCTTCTCCAAGCTTTACATCTATATAATATCTGTTGTTAAGTGATTTACCTGATTTAAATTCCTCAACGTTATAAAATTCTTGCATATTTTCTTCTTCTTTTTTGCTTATTCTTCTTTTTCTTCTTTATCTACTTCTTTTAAATATATATGATTAAAATCCACTATTTTACTTAAACAGTTTTTAAAGTAATTTAATTTTTTGAAAGTAAAATAATTTAATTAGGATTATGATGAAACTAATTATATAAGCATGTTAATTATCTTCAAATATTTCTCTTTTTTTATTTTTTAAATAATGCGTATTATAAATATTTGGGTTGAAGAAGTTTACTCAAAAAGTATTAATTTGCATCATCATATAAAAATTGAATGATGAAATTAATTTTCACTTACCGATTAATTATAAGTTGTCACTTTTTTTGAGATATCAAGATATTAAGATCTATCTGTTATCTCTTTAAACAATTTTTAGGTATAGATGATACTGTAAATTAGTTTTTAATCTTAAAAGATATACTTTTATACAATCCTTTTTATATAAATAATGATAAAATATTATTTTAAAGTATCGACTTAAAGCAATTTTTTTGGTAAAAGTTTTTATTAAAAAGCTAAGAATTTCACCAAAGTAAACTCATTCCATGAAAAAATAACTTTAATTGAAAATTAATATTCAAAATTAATTGTTAAATAATAATATAAAACTTCAATTTATAAAAAATACAGATATTATTTGCCATAAAATATATTTAAATTCATGGATGACGATTTTCAGCAAAATATTTGGCAATTTAAGGGATAGACTCGAGCCTTGATATCAATAGATGAAATGTTGTATCAAATTTATTGTAAGAATCAGGGAGTATTCTTAAAGCCTCTAGCAAAACATTAGAAATACAAATCAGCTGTTTTCAGATAGCAAGGAGATATTTTTTTTGTCCAAAAAATGTATGGATATCTCTTATTTTAGTTATTTTAGGAAAAATTTGATGATTTAAGAATTTAATTTTATCTGAATAGTTTATTGTAAAGATTCTTTCCATTATTTTTTCGATTTAGTAATATTATATAAAATTAATTATTGGTATTTTATTCCTAGTAGTTTGCTCTATTTTCATTTTGAGCTTTATTGCCCATAACAACGTAAAGTATTAAGTTACTCTAGTTTATTGTAAACTGTTGGATATTATTTATTTCTTTTTTTATTTTTTCTTTGTAGAAACTCTTGCTATATTAGAATTAATCATACATTATTTGTTTTTCGTGCAGAGCATATTCAAAACAAATTTCATGTGATTTTCGAAATGTAAATTCTTGTTGTGTTTGCGATTGTTGAACTTAAATTTGAAAAATATCATCCTCTATTTATTTTCTTTTACATTCTGATAGGGTGCTATCCTTTAAAAGTTTTTGAAATTCTTGCATTTTTTGTGACTAATTATTATAAAAAATTTGTAAAAGTATACTTAGCTCAATACAATTATTAATTTTTAAAGGATACAACATATATAAATAAATAAATTATTATAATATTAATTCACAATTAAATTTATTTTATTTTTAATTAATCTAATATTTCATCAAATTATTTTATTGAATCTTCCATACTTAGTTATTTTATTTAACAAATGAAATAAGCCAAGTTAAAGTTTTCTATTTTAAAGAGATCATCTTAATTAAGGCATGCATGGGTCAGAATAAATGATTGATAATAAACAGACTAGTTGATAGGTTAAGTTTTTAAAACGTTTAAATCTGAAACGATATTTGAGTAACTATAAGCAAAACCAAGCTTAATTAAATTATCAAAGTTGTTAGATGTGATATTTAAAGTTATTTCATCAATGATAATTTAAATCAGCTTTTCTTTTTTCTATTATTCTTCAAGTAAGTTCTAAAGAGTTTGTTAAATTTCTTGTTTGCAGCTTTAGAATAATCTTTTAAAATCCACTTCAGCTTAAATTAACTCCTTTTTTATTGATTAATAAAAAGGATCTTGTAAAAATTCTTTAAAGTTTTCAGCTTGAAAGTAATTCTAATCTTTTTATAAGCTCTCACTAATAATTGAAGACATTATATAAGCCTTTTTAGCCAAAGCTAATTGAATGATTCTATTTCTGATTGTTTTTACTATTTAACAATTATGCTTAAAAGTCTAATAAAGCTATATTAGCATCTATTTTTAATATTTAAATTATTAAAACATTTATTTAATAATAATAAAATAATTTAATTTAAAACTTTAATGTTTTACTTATTTATATTACTCATATTTTTGTTTAGTATTTTAAATATTATTAGCAATTAACTATTGATCTTCAATATTTTTTTTTAATTAATAATAATCTTTAGAATCATCAAATCTTGTAGAATTTGCTTCTTCATTTATGGTGGATAGGTTTCCCTGATCTGGAAAAACTTCTTTGAGTTCAGGGTTTTCGTCTGTAACCATAAAGTTCTTTAATTTTTGGTAAAGATTTTTTGCTTCCTATTTATGATCAGGTAACTATGCAATACTTCCTGGTAGAACTATGCTTTAAGCTGAAGATTCAAATTAAAAGATAGGATGATCGTATATTTGATCCCATCTAATACGTTTTCTTCTATCATAACAGATCATTTTTTAGAGAAGATCTTTCATTTAGCTAGATATTTTAACACCAGGTTTATCATAATTTATTTTCTAAATTCTAATTTTAATTTGATTTTTAAGGTTTTAATAATCATCATTTCTGTAAGGACTCTCTCCATATAAAAGTTAATATAACAATACCCCTAAACTTTATATGTAAATAAATATAGTTCACTTTAAATAGATTATTTTAATAGAGTAAAAATCAAAATACTTACCTATAAACATCGACTTCCATTCCATATTTTTTCCCTTCTAAAATTTCAGGAGCCATGTTGGTATAAGTACCTAAAATCGTATCAGTAATATCTTTTTCATTCTCCAAACATTTAGCAAAACCAAGATCACCAATCTTTAAACAATTTTAGGATATAAGAATGTTATCTAACTTAATGCTAATTTTAAGATTAAAAATTTTAGATAAAAATAATTGCTATGATATAAATTTACTCTCTGTGTATGCCTAAATTTCTATGAATCTCTTAAAGACCACTTAATATCTAGTTAAAGTAACTAATTACTTCTAATTCTGAAAAATTTTCCTATTTAAATTTTTTTTTAGCTTAAATTCTACCAAGATCTCCCTAATTACAGTACTCTAATACAAGAAAAAGGGAGTCGCTGCTGGAAAAATCATCAATATATCTTATTACATGCTTGCTTTTAATTTATTTCAGTAGTTTAATTTCTTGATTAACAAGTTCTTGAACTTTAGGTTATTTTATAAAAGTCTTTATCAGGTATTACTTTATAGCAACTACTTCTTTAGTTCTTTGATCCAAAGCCTTATAAACACGCCCATAAGAGCCTTCTCCAAGCTTTACATCTATATAATATCTGTTTTTAAGTAATTTGCCTGATTAATAATCAATAACATTATAAAATTCTTGCATTTCTTCTTCTTTTTCTTATTCTTATTCTTCTTTAACTACTTATTTTATATATATATGATAAAAACCCTCTATTTTACTTAAACAGTTTTTAAAGTAATTTATTTTTTTGAAAGTAAAATAATTTGATTATTTAGTTCTTTGACAGTTTAAATATTGATTAAGATGAAACTAAAAATAAAAGAATGCAAAATGTCTTCATATTTTTCTGTTTTTAATTTTTTAAATAATATGTAAAAATAAGAATTTAAGTTGAAGAAGATTATTTAAAAAGTACGAAGTTTAGATCATCTTATAAAAATTGAATGATTAAATTTATTTTCTCTTATCCATTAATTACAAGTAGTACCTTTTTGATGTGTCTAGATCTTAAGATCTATAATCAACTAACAATTATTTAGATAAGGACAATACTATGAATTTGCTTTTAGTCTTAAAGATATAATTTATACAAATATTTTTGTGTCAATAGTGACAAAATACTATAATTGATATCAAAACTTTTTAAAGCACTGTTTTTTCAAAAATGTTAATATTAAATAATAAAAAATCTCACCAGAATAAATTTATTTGATGAAAAATGAATTTTATTAATCAAAAAGATAATACTGTAAATTCGCTTTTAGTCTTAAAAGATATAATTTATACAATCATTTTTATGTATATTATGATAAAATATTATTTTGAAGTAATAGATTATCAAGCTTTTTGAAGCAAATACTTGCTAAAAGTTTATATTGAAAAATAAAAAATTTCACTTAAATAAAATCATTCCATAAAAAAAGAATTTTATTAATTGAAAATTAATCTTCAAAGCAAATAGTTAAATAATAATATGAATATTCAATATATATATAAAAATACAGATACTATTTATCAAAAATAATATTTAAATTCATGGATGACGACCTTCAGCTATATACTTGGTAATTTAAGGGATAGACTCAATCCTTAATATCAGTCTATCAAATGTTGTAGCAAATTAATTGTAAGAATCAGGAAGAGTATTCTTAAAACCTCTAGCAAAGCATAAGAAATACAGATCAGCAGCTGTAAGATAACCTAGGAGATAGTCTTTTTATCCCAAAAATGCATGAATATCTTTTATTTTAGGAAGAATTTACTCATTTAAGAATTTAATTTTATCTTCACCCTCCTTTTAGCTGTTAATATACATTCTGGTCCCAATATCAGAAAATAGATTTCTTAGATTATCAACAATATATTTATCGTTTCCCTATCCTAGCAGCTCAGTTTTATTTAACCTTTAAATTAAGTAGTCAAAAATGGTTTCACTCTCAGTTATTTTTACTTCTCCATCTAAGAGATAAGGCAAATTGGGAAAAGGTAATCCTAAAGCATATTTGTCTCTACCAAACCATTCAGCAGCAGGATAAGAGTATCTAACTTCTTCATATTTATTTCCAGAGAGCTCAAGTAAATATCTTGAAGGCTGAGCTTTACCAGGTGTATTCCAATAACCAAGGATAATTTTTTCAGACATTAAAAAATTTTCTAATAATTTACTTAGTTTATTTAATTATACTTTTTGGATTAATGATAAGTTTTGTTTTAAATAAAGATTTCAGAATATATAATAATAAATACGAATATGTAATTAATTATATCCTTATTTTCTAGAAACCTTCTCTTTCATTTAATCTTAAAATCCTTATTTAGATACTTTTATTAAAAATTTCTAAAAATATTCTTTATTTAAACGTTACAAAAAGCTCAAATGCTAAATTAATTCTAATTGTTTTAAAAATGAAAATAAAAATTACATACATCATTTTATATTACTAATATTTTTTAATCAGAAAAATAAATAGTATGTAAAGATATTTTATCTATTCTAAATATTTTAAATAAAAAATAAAAAATCAAACATAATATTTTATAAGAAATTAATCTAAGAGTATTCATTTTTTAGTTGTTACAATATAAATTATGAATTAAATAGTAATCTAATTTAATTTTTATCTGTCTATGTATATTCAACTAAAATTATATATCACAAAATAATTTAGCTTTTTTTAAAATTATATTGAATTAGTAACTATTCACAATCTAAATTTTTTAATGTTGAAAAAAATAGCTGATTCAATTTAAAATAATTTTTATTGTAAAAATATTAAGGTTAAAAATATAGTAAATAATTTTTTATATAAAATAGCTTAAAAATTTAAATTTATCTTTTTGTAATTTGAAATAATTATGAAGATAATATTGATAATACATTTTTATTAAAAAGAAACATATTTGTTGAGTAATATAAAATAGAAAAAATAATAATAAAGAGACAAATAATAATTTAGTTGAAAATATTCACAATTATAATAAATTAATAATATGTAAATTTTGACAATTTAGCATTTTCTTTATTCAACAAATTATTTTTTAGATCATACTTAAATTTAAATAATTTACTTTTTAAAAATGCATTAGTCTAAAAAGATTTATTATTTGTAATATGAGAAAAAAATAGTTGCCTATAATAAGTTGACTATGAAATGGCTTATCCTTATGCATAATTTAAATATTATTTAATGCTTAAGCTGCTAAAAGCAATTTATAATTTAAATAAATATTAATTTTTTTTAGAAGATAAAAAATTTTAAATTAAAAAAAGTTAAATAAATATTTTAATTCAATATTTCCTGATTTATTTATATTTTTTTAGTATAATAAATAATATTAGATTTTAATTATTGCTCATTAAATTACTTTTTTTAATTAAATTTAGTCTTTGCAAATGTTATTTTTAGTTCAAATATTTTCATGTACGATGGAAAACATTTGTTTTTTAATGTATTTTCTATAAAATTCTTTTAAACTTTTTAATTTTTTCTTATACCATCAAATGGTTGTATTTGAAGTAAAGTTTTATACTGATATACTTATCATCAGACATTTAGATAACAATTTCTTTTTTTATTATGCTATATTTTCCTAAAATCAGTATTTGTTGAATTTAGTTGAAATTCAAAATTTATTTTATTAATTTTTTTTATATCTGGCTTTTTTTTAAGTTAACAAAGTCATGGTTTTTATTGCAGCTATTCTTATTTAAATATTTATATATGGCAATATTTTTAAGTTTTTATATTAAAATTTTATGGGAAATTATTCAAAAAGAAAATATTAAATATAAATTTTAAATATGGTCATTCATTTTTAATGACTGCTCTTTTAGAAGATGCAAATTGTAAAAGTTTCTATCCAATAATAATTAGTTTAAATTTAAGAAAATCATATTTATTAGTAACTTCTAAGTGTATGACATAAAATACCTTTGTTTTAACAAATATTTTTCTTTAAGTAATTCTAATAATATCTGCTAGTTTAATTATTTAAAATTTTTGAAAATAAGAAGGAAGTTAAAATTTCTAAATAATAAAAATAAAGATTTGATTATTTACATATAAATAAACATACTTAAAATTGCTTTAACAATATTTCATTCATTCTAATTGTTTTTTAGACCTTATTTAAAGAAGTAAGATAACTTAAAATATTATATATTTTTTATTAAAAAGAGTTATGGATTGATCTATTTAATAAAATAATCTTCTATTTTTAAGGAAAATAATTTATTTTTTATATATAAATTCAAAAGGAGCATAGTTCTAAAAAAATATTTATTTTTTTTATTATATTTAGTTATGTTGTATATTTTACTTTAAGTTAAACAAATTTTTTATGTTATTGAAAAAGAAAAACCCATCTTTTTCCTTGCATACTTAATAAATATATTTTTGTTAATTTATATCTGACTTCTAAAAATTTATATTATTTGATAACAAACTATTTATATGTGCATAAGGATTATTTTTAAATTGGCATAAATAGAAGAGATTTTATTTATGTATTAATTTAAAGTGAAAAAAATGTCTATATACTCTTATCTAAGTATATTTTTAAAAAGAATCTTATATTTTTTTAATTGTTGTTATTTAAGAAAATTTATGAACATGAGACAAACAATTACAAGAAAGTAGTTATGGTTTGGAAAGCATTTTTAAAAAGAAAATTTTCAAGAATTCTAAATGTTTCTTAGAAGGAAAATAAAAATTTATTAATTTTAAAGTCTTTTTTATAAAATTACTATTATTTTGTAAAAGATTTACAAAATTTCTTTTATAAAAATAAAGAAAGAAGAATATTTGTTTGTTTTTTGCTTGCATGTTTATTTATTTATGTTAGAAAGTAAAAATAAAAAAATCTGATAACAAAGGAAAGTAAAGAGGATATTAAAAAAAGTGGCTAAAATAATTTGCCATTAAAATGTATTTGAGTCCAAATTACAAGATTTTTAATCTACCTTTAAGCGTTAAAGCCATAATTAATTTTCTTTTAGTTTTTTTTAACGTATTACGATAAAAATATTTATTTACAAAGTAAGGGAAAATTAGTTAATTATTTTTCTTATATTTTAGAAAAATGCAATAAAGTATGAAAAAATGATATAAAATATATATTTTATATGTCTGTATTTTATTGGTTACACACTAAAAATCGAATTATCAGAAATGTATAATTGAAAGAAAGAAAAATTATATTGGTGTTAAACAGAATAAATAATTAAGTTACTATCTATCATTTAAAACAAAATAAATCCAATTCAAGCTAACATTTAAAAAACTTAGCTGCCTAATTTTAAAATTCACCTCAAATTTTTGATGTATTAAAAGAGTTTTGTAAAATAAATTCTTTAAGGAAATAAATAAACAAATGTTTTAAGGTTGAGAATATTTTTTTAAATTTAAGAATTAGAAGCTAAATTTAATTTATCTTTAAGCGTTAAAGCCAGACAATAATTTATTTGTTAATTCTTAACGCATTTAAGATCAAAATTTATTTCTTAACTCCAAATTAAAATATGAAGTGAATATATTTCTTAATTTTAAACAAATGTAATTAAAGATTTGAAATTAGTTGATCTTTATATATTTAAAATTGTAATCAAAACCATTTTGATTATTAAGAATTCTCATATTATTTGGGTTTATATGTCCTTAAAAATTATAATTTATGACTAAATACTAATTATTTATTAATTAGAACAATTGATTTAGATCCATGCAATTTTCATATTTTTACGTGTAAAAAAAATTTAATCCATCATTCAGATTATTTGAAAACAATGATAATGCAAAGACAACAGAACAAAATTTAAATAAAATATATGATCTAGAAGTAACAATCATATAATTGATCATGCATTTTGTAATTTAAAAAATGACTATTTTTAAATGCAATAAATTTTACTTAATAATTAGTTTTTAATGCGAACTTTTAAATGTTTAAATGTTAATGAATATTAACCATTACTTTCATAAAGATTTACTAGCTTATTAGAATATAAAATGTATTTATAGAAACTGATTGGGTAGATTACTCTAAAAAATTAAATTAGGCAGGCTGAATAATTTTTATCATAAGAAACATCTAGTGTAAAAAGAAAGAATAAAAAGATTAAGTAAAATAGAAGCGTAATATGTAAATCAAACAAGATTTTGATCAAATAAAAGCTTAACTTTAATTTCATTTTTAGTTTTAATAGTGCTTTAAATCATTTTAGTTTATACTATTTAAACATTTCTGGAATAATTAAAGAAATTCTTTAGAAATACTAATATTCAATTTACATTATAAAAGTTCTTTTGAAATAGCTACTTATCTGTCTATCTGTCCGTCATTTTTATTACTATCACATTATTTACAAATTTCTTAAAATCTATCTAATAAACTCAAATTCAATTATTTCTTTGAATTTAAAAAAAACTAAATTATTTTATAATATATGCCATAAGAAGAAATACCTTTTAAGAATAAAACATATATGGAAAGTAATGAGATGTAAAATAATTATTATAAAATTTATTATAATTTGAATGGCTTTGAAAGAATATCTATTTATTAGTACTTACTAAATAACTCTGCTAATAAGATTTAAACATATTAATTTAAAAACGAAAGAGATTGGTGAAATAAATTTTATTTATTTATTTTAAATAAAAGCAAATAAAAAACAGACAAAATTAAATATCAATCAATCTATCAATCTTTATTTAGCCATTTTACTCTTATTAAAAAATTAACTTATTGTATCGATAGAGATAAGCTGATTAATTAAACTATAGAAAACAGTTTATAAAAGATTTTTGAGCAATATATTAAACAGTAAATATAGTAAATATATGGCACTATTAATTGGATAAAAATATAAATCATTTAATTACAATTAAATCCAATTAAATATATTTCATTTGATAGTTGCCAGTCTGTAAGAAAATGAAAGTATTAATAGTTATAAAATAATATGTTATGTACTTCCATCCTTTTAGAAATCTTCTTTTTTAATATTGTAAACACTTTCTTTTCTCATTTTTATACATTTTTTTGTCTTTTAAACAAAAAAATTTGGTACTTTTTAATAAAGAGGAAAAATGAAAAATCTGTTTATAAAAAAGTAAATGGCTAATCTTGTATTATAATTTTGCCTTTTTGATCTATTTTGCAAGTTTACAATTTGTTGCTTGCTAGCCTATTGATTCATATTAAAAATTGTATTTTTGGTTTTTATTTGATATTTTTTTTGATATGGGGTATGAAATTTGCACTAGTATTTATCAAAAGCAATGTATTTTATTAGACTTTAGTAATCAAATAGGTGCTTATTTATTGATCATCTTTTTTCCTTTAAAGGTAAACCAATATTTTTATTAATTAAAAAATATATGTGTAACATAAATTGACCTCTTATAGCTGTTTGCATGCTAAATGTCTTTGAGTCAATTGTAGGGTGTAATAACTTGTTTAATAATTTTATACTTTTGATAATGCTGACGTATTTATGAATCCAAATTTAATAAGGGGTTTTATTTTGTAATATTTGGATCCAATTTATTCAGAATCTTCCGATCGTATTATCCCTTCATTACACTAAATTTCTTAATTTTTATGGCCTTATTGTATAAGCTAATTCAAATCGATTATAAGAAAATTAAGCACTTAGATTTTTTTTTAGTAACATAGTATTCAATCTTTCTTAGTTAATCAAAAAAAGATATAATTTATCAATATAATTTAGTAGAGTAAGCAAATTTTCTAACTAGGATTATTCTAAATTTTTATTTTATTGAAATAAATTTAGAAAATTTTTTCTAGTTTCTATCTTACTCCAAACTTAAATATTGAAATTCATAAATTATATTTAGTCTTTTGATTGAAGAAATATGTGTAAACGAAAAAGCATTTATTAAATAATTAGATAAAATTATAAAAAATTAAGGATATTCTTAATTTATTTATATAATCATTTAAAATTTATTTCATAAGAGGTATGTTTATATTTCACAACCTCTGTCCCTAAATTATTTTTTGTTTAAAATGTAATTTTTAATCTCTGTTCTCTGTTCCACATACTTATTTTTATTATTAGAAATAACTTTATTATTAGAACCCAATATTTTTAGAAAGAGATTTTCTACTTCATAATAAAAAAATGTATTTATTTATTTATGCTTATGATGGATGATGTGTTGGAGTTATGGAACTTAGATTATGAAAATTTAATTAATAGTTAGGAAAAGTTGTAATTTTAAAATAAAATGCGTCAATTGAGTGTATCAAAAGTAAAGTACTAATAAATATAAAAGAATAATTTAATCGCGTACTGTTTTTCATTTAAATTAGAAGGAGTATTTCTTCCATTTTAAAATTATTAGTATTGCTATTAAAGTTCTCCTCTTTTTGTTACTCCTTCATGAAATTTAAAACATTTCTTTATTGATTGATTTGGTATGCAGCCACTGTAAGATTTAAGAATGATCAAATTAAGAAACAACTTTTTATTTGAACTTACTATAAAATCATAAATTAAGTAAAGTAATTATACTAAAATTTTACAGATTATTATCAAAAATTAATAAAAATTTAATCAAAGAGCCAAATTATATGCGTTATGACTAATCGAAATGGAAAATGGGTGGATGAAATAAAATAATAATTATATCCTTACGAACCATATTCCTAAATAAATTTTAAAAGAATCAATTATCAACACAAATAAAATAAATCCTAAATTTTATTTTACTATTATTAAAATAGCGAGTGGTTAATAAATTTTATCTTTAAGCTGGTTTATGTTTTTATTAAAATAGATTCATGGTAAATATTGTTTGTATTTCGAGCTTTAAATTTAATTGCAAGCTAGGCTAATTAAATTTAAATCATTGGTTCAAAAAAAATTTCAATTATCTATTCAAGCACCTAGTATGAGCCATTTTGTTATGCCTTTCTTCAATGTAAGAAAAGGAATTTAACTCCAAATTATACTGAAATATTTATGCAGATAGAATTCATAAGACTTTGTCTCATATTTTAATTAAAAGGCGTATTTTAGAATCAAAATTAATTTAAAAAATATTACGAGTTGATTGGATTTTTCTCTGTTTGTTTGTGTTTCTTTAAAAGCAAAAAATTTCTTTAATTATAATCATAAGTTTTTGATTTTGTTTGCATGTGTAAACAAAATTAGTTAACATTCGACAAGTCTTACATATATTTTATATTTGAGTCAGCGGGCTAGTAAATTTTCTGGGGAAATTTAATATTTTGATCGAACGAACAGTGAATTTCTCATTTTCTAATAGTTTAGATAATTTCAAAACCCTCAAGTAATAACTTGGAACAAAAAACCGATCTTGCTTTTAAATTTATTTTATTTTATATTTTTAAGATGTACTTCGTCCATATACACAATAATAATCGATTGGTGGGTGGAAAGGCCAAAATTAATTTCAATTGTATAATTTGTTAACATAGAAAAGGAAAATCCTTTTGTGGCATTTAATATCAAATTTATTTAAATTTGTAAAGAAAATTGATTGAAATTTAATATTCCTTGTTTTTCCCATCAGAAAGTAAAAGTTGAATAATAAATTTCTTAGATTACAAATTAAAATGTTAAAATCCTTTCAATAACTCCTAATTGGCACTAAAACTTTTTTCTAAAGGTTCTAATTTGCCATTAATTTTCAAAATTAATCTATAAATTTATTTAATCACAATCAATTCACACTCGCATACACATATTTTAACTAGCTTCTCACAACCAGTAGATATTTTATACAACTTAGATAATTCTTTTTCTCTTCAAGCTTCCCCCAAGTAAAGCAATTTACTTAATTTTCCCCTTCATTTTTAAAAAAATTAATCTTCCTGCTATTTATTAATATAATCAAGAAATAAATTGTGGGGTTTTTTGTCTTCTATTTCTACCAACAAACTACTTTTCAAAAATAAGAAAGAATAAGTAAGAACTCCATTGATATAATTGAGTTTACAAAGGGTTAGGTGGTTAATTCCTTTTCAAAGCTACCCTAAAACAGCTTTATGGAATTCTGTCTATCTATCTGTTAGCACAAAGTTTATTTGGTAGAGTGGATAGCAAAAATGTACTAACTTAAAAAATTGGAAAACTAAAATAAAATATGATTTATTTATAAGGAAGATAAAATGTAAGAAATTTAGACCAACAATAAAATCAAATTGTTAAGAATATCCAAAGAATTAATTTTTTTATTTAAGGCAGACCCTAACGCTAATTTGCTATTGGATATCCAACAATCAAATACAATAATTAATTTTACTCCCAAATCTTGAAGGGGTCCGATGTAATCAAGTTAAGAGCTATTTTAGGGTTGGAAGAAAAGCATTCATTTTAATTTTATAATAATTAAAGTATGGCAATAAGATAGGTAGAATGAAATAATTAAATGATAAGGGAAACCTCTTTATTGATTTTGCGTGAATTTCGTGAATTTTAAATTAATTGAACATAGTAGAGTTCATAGGAATTTAAATAAGTTGGAAATGTAATTATAATCTTAATTAAAATTTTTATTAACACCTACAAATTCATTCGAACAGAAATGATAAGATTCATAAAGCAGAATTTAATGTACTTTCTAAAAATTTTACTAGTGGCAATTAAAATTTGCGAAATCATAAAGTGGGAAGAAATTCATAAAATTAGCTTGCTCTATAGTTTAAATATTTTACAGATGCGTGAGCTAACAAATAAACAAACAAAATAATAAAGAAGACACTAGATTATAAAAGTTGCTTTGTCTCTCTGATGCTTAAATTACAGAAATTTCCCAGCAATTAAATTATAATAAATTAAAAAAAATAAATTCAATAAAAGCTTCATAAAAGGATTTTCAAATCTGCAACTAGATACATAAAACTCTCTCGATTGTGCATCTCTATCCATCTATCCATCACACCTAATTTATTTATCTTAAAAAACCTAATATCCTGCTATTCTTAACAAAAAATGACTGACAATAAATACTCCAGAAGAGAACTCTACACCATGATCAAGGAAAGAATTATGAACTAAAAGGAATTTACAGCAACTATGATGAGCAGCTCTCTCCTTAGTGACTCAGACAGCCTAAGCAGTTTTTCCCCTCTCAAGTCTATGATTTCTGAAGAAGATATGATCGAAATTAACTACATGGATGAGCTTTTTTAATTCTTCGAAAAAGACTGGGATAGCTATACTGAAGAACACGACAACTAATTCTAAGCACAATACAAATTCACATTGGAAAGACTAAATGTTTTCAAAAACATTCTCCGTGCTTTCAAGAACTATATGAAAACTAAGGGAGACTCAGTTGTCATCGAATGCATGGATTCTCTTCAAAAGCCCATTAATATCATCAAAAAACAATTTAACTTCTTCTCAAAGCGTCATGCTCCTAACAGCCGTTTACTTTCATTACTCTTCTGCTACGATAGATACGGAAGACAATTTGAGTATTTCCTTAATCACTACTCCCTTGAGTGGCTTGCTAGCAGCAAAGTTAAGGACCTCACTTAACACATCTACACTATCCTTTATCTCTGTCGCTGTTTCAAAAACGAAAGCATGCAACAAAACATTAAAGTTAACAAGAAATGAAAGAAATCTTGTTTAAAAAACCTTTTTAAAAAAATAACAACCAATTTGATAATTCCACAATAATAATTGGAATATCACAAATACTCTATATTCATTTAGTAAAACAAATGAATATTATTTCAATCCTATATATACATATATAAATATATTTATTATCTTTTCTGATTGATGGATGGGGTAGGATTCTATAAAAATAAAATAAAAAATAAGTAATAATAATAACAATAAATTTGTAGTAAGCTTGTTTAGTCAAGCATATCCTGTTGATACTCTTCCACAATCTATCAACTCCATCTAAATCTCAGAATCAAATAATGACGAATCAATCAAATAATCCTCTTTACTCTACCAACTACATAAACTCACTACTTTAATCTTACTTTACTGCATTTATCAGCTCAACGAATAATAAAATCATATTTTTCTGAAAACTTCTCAGAAAATATGAAAAATATTTTGTTTGAAATTTAAATGAAAATATTTCTGTAAATCTTTTTATCTTCATATAATTTATTTAAGTGTTCTATATTTTTATAATTTTATAGCTTAACCATTTAAGTTTCCATTATATTTTCTTACATAACCAAAAACGCCAACAAAATTCTAATATTTTAGTTTTTATTTACAAAAGCAATTCAATGAACTTGCTTAACTTACACTCATAAAAAAGTCCAATTTTTCAACTAAGATACTCAATAAGAATCGCTTATTCTCCAAAAAAAACAGTTAATTTTAGTTCATAATTCGTTCAATTAAAAAAAAAATATTTTTTCATTTTTACAGTAACTGTAATATTAAAGGATACTTTTAACTACCAAAGCGATAATTTGTAATTTACCTAAAATAGCTTTTTTTATTCTCAAAATTCATTTACTTTTTTGAATATTTTTGAGTAGGTTTTTCAACTTAACGATATTTTTAAATAAATAAAACTTGGGTTCGCTTACAAGCCAAAATTAAATATGTGTATATTGTTAATTTCACTACTTATAATTGAACTATTTTTTAAACTTACTTTTATGAATTATGTGATCTCTCTTATCATTATTGTTGTTGTCAGGAAATTTACAGTAAAAATCAACTCAACTTAATGTGCAATTATATAAAAACAATATTAAAGAAAATAATGTAAATGAAATACCATTAAAAATTTTTTGATAGTTTCTAATAAAATAAAATAATAATATCTCTTTTACAATAAAATTTATAGTTAACAGCATGCAAATATCATAAATTTTTATTTTTAACACGAACTTTTATTTTTTTGTATGGTTTAGAAATTTTCTACTTTATTTAATATCATCAGAAAATCTATTTAATATAAAGGAATTTCAGTTAACCAAAGTAACTAATTTTGATCTGTGACGCTAAATTTTTGAAAAATTTGTTTGTTTTTGAACATAAAGTAGAATAAAAATTAAAACTTTTGATCTTTTCATAGCAAATTTAAAGAGCAATTTAGTTACTTAGATGAGGCGATTGGTTTTTAATCAAACCTATTGTTTTCTAAGTTAAAATTAAAAAAATTAATTAGAAGAGATATTTAAAAATAACTATTTAAACAAAAATCTTATCCACATTTTTTATTAATTGGATAATGTAATTTACAATTAAGAAATGGTTATTGAATTTAAGTGCAATTTAATTTTTGTAACTTTGCCTTTCTTAAATATTGAAAATTTCAAGATAGAAAAAAATATTGATGTATTTAGTTAGAAGATATTTACTCAAAGTTAAGTTAAAAAAGTTAAGAAATTAAGCATTTAAACCAACTCTAAATTTCTCTCATCAATTTATTAAATGGGAAATTTTAATTAAATTCCTAAATTATCTCATCAAACATATTTGATTCAAAGACTTCCAAACAAATTATTAGTGATTATCAAAATAGATTGATAATATGCTTCTAATTAGTTTACACTTTGACGCATCAAAGAAAAAAATTAAAAATTAGATGAGTGCATATTTTTCCTAAAAAATCCCTCTATAAATAATTCTAATTGGTGAAATAAAATTCAAAATATTTGATTTGTAACAAAGTGAGCGCATAGACATTTAAATCACTGATTTTTTTTATAAATATAGAATATTTATTTTGAAACCCTAATTTAATTTTTATTATTTGCTTCTGCAATCAAATCAGAAGCCCTTAGAAAAAAATTAAAGAGTTATAATTTATTAAAGCAACTAAACTGATTTGAATTTCAAATAGGGATCCAATCAACACCATAAAAAATGCATTCCCTGTTATTTTTTTTCTCAAATTTAAAAAAACTTTCATAAAAGTAAAAATAAATGATAAAGCTTTTATGTAGATAGTTAGCACTGAGACATAAAAAATTTTAAAAAGACTAATAAAATTTGTGGTGTTATCTGAATTGGCAAGGTTTTTATAGCTTTGATTCCTTGTATTTTCAAAAAGACTTTTCAAATAAGAACTAATTTTCTTATATATTCAAATAAGGCTTACATATTAAAAGAAGAAATTATAATTAATTTACACCAAAAATTTGAGGTTGTTTATTTTGGGCATCCAATTTAAATTATTGGATAGAATAAATTTTTTGCATATTAACTTTTACCCAGAAGTATTTGTTAGTAAGTAAATGAATGCAAGAGAGAATGAATGATAACGAGCCATATTAAGCTAGAAAAAAGTATCTTAAAGCTAAAATAAATTTAAAATAATAATTTTAATATCATTTAAAAATATTTTTTTACTTTTACAATAGAAAATAATATTTCTTGATTTATTTGTTTTTTGATTAAGGAATTTAAAATTTAGTTTACACTTTTCAAATTAAACATTTTCTTTTTATAAATATTGAAGAATAGATCAATCAATAAATATAATAGAAACAACAAAATAAACAGCTAACATTTTGTAATATAGAATTGCTAAATAATCATTTATTTAAATAAAATTTAAGAATCAAATTATTTACTTGACTCAATACTACCCTATCCCTATTACCTTCTATTCAAATTAAAATATATATAGAAAGAAAGTATTTGCTTAAGATAGAAGATAAATGAATTTTATTTAATATTTGAAATATACTTCTGATTGAAAAAGTAAACAGAATTAATTCTTTTACATAAAATTTTGCTTACAGAAATTAAAAAGATAATTTAAAAATTAGTGTTAAAGATCTTATGCTAATTTAAATTAGAAAGCAAAACTGTTGGTGAAAGGTAATATTTAGATTTTTTAAAATGAATAAAAAAAATATCTCTTATTATGAGAATGAATAACTTTGGTATCTATATTTTTATTAAAGAATAAATAGCATTTATATTAAAGAATGAATATCATCACAAATACATGTATAAAGATTGAATAAAATTTGAATTAAGTATTTGCACTTATTCTCAATAGCAAGTAACTCATTAATATAGGTCATTTTACTAATTTTCTTAGTCTCTATTTTCTTAATCGAAAGTAGAATATTGAAGACTATTCTTTTTTATGCGAGTAAAAGGATTAATTGGACAAAACCAGAATATCTTGTTTTCACCTAAGATTTCGCTTATGTTTGAGACAGTGCCCTTGTCAAAAGGATTCTTTAATAATTTAAATGTGATTGATTATTAATCTGAAAATAAAATTTTATAAGTTAAATTTAAGATGTAAATAAAATGACATCAGCTTTTTCATTTAGGTTAGTCAATATTAGAAGATTTTGGTTTATGGGAATTTATTAAATTTCTAAAACAAGTGGTCCGAAAAGAAAAAAAATTGTGTAATTAAATTCGAAGCTAAAATTAATTTTTAATCATCATTATAAACTTTGCCTTTTGCTTCAGAAAATAATTAGTTGAAAGAATGATCTTTACTCTTACACTTATAAAAATTATTTATATAAATCAATTTTTTTATTTTACTCTTTCATTTATTTCTTCAATGTGATATTCAACTGTAGTCTAATTTTTTAGCAATCTTATCACTTAAAAAACGAAAAGAAAGCCTATGCACATAACCAACCCAAATGTCATAACCTGATTGACTGTTATACAAAGTCTGTTAGCCTTGTTTAATGAATGCTTAATAGCCCCATCGTTAAAAATGTAATCAGCAGTGATATTAACACAGCAAGTTCCGACACTCAAAGTTGCATGAAGCAAGAATAATATAAAATATTTATGGTTTTATATTCCAACACAATTAGCTACCCAGGGGCAATGATGATCCATCCTCTATACACATCTTTTAATTAAATATACAGTTAAAATGATAAATAATTAAATCCGACACTGACTTTAATTAATAGAAAAATTTACACTTTTTAATCTAATAATAATGTTATCAAATTAAAATTATTAAACCTCTTTTTGAGGAAAAAGTAAATTTTCTTAAAATCAAATCAATAAATCTTTCTTTAATTAGATGTATAACAAAAAACCATAAAATAAACTATTAATTAATCAACTCATTTATACCTATTACATTCCTTACAGTGGTGAGTTCTGGGTGGTTTAATTCGGTCACATTTTATGCAATAGCTAACTTGTTAAATGCTTCTAATTATATCACTAACAATAATAAAAATAATATTTAATACTTTTAACTAGCTCTTTTTAAAATAAAAATTAGCAAATTTCTAAAAAGACCAATTATTAACTAAATGTTTTATTGAATTAAAAAAATATAAATAGCTAATTTTTTATTCTATATTGATTGTAATTTATTTCAAAAAATTAATTTAAATTATTATAAATTATTTTAAAAAAATAATTATTTATAAATTAAATTTTAGTTTTAAAAATATATTTGGGGAACAAAAGATTTTTTTAGAAATATAATAAATTTTGATATTTCAAATTCAAATAGTTTATTAGCAATGCATTAATTTTAAAAAATTATATATAATTTTAATTGCTTTAAATTGCTGATTTATCTTGTGACAGTAAATTTAATTTTGATGAATTTTTATGTATTAATTAAAGAATTTAAAAACTTGTTTTAACAATTTTAAAGAATAAAATGATTTTGTATTTTTTAACAAAACTGATAAAATATTGATGATTTTAAAAATATAAATGGCCTCGATTAAGTTGAAAAAGATACCCATTTAAACCAATTAACAATTAAGATTGAAAAATGAATTCTGAGTTTCAGTTTATTTTTTATCAAAGAGTAATTCATTTTGTGTGCTTGTTCAGTAAATTTATTTTAATTATTTTGGTATATGCGTGCTTGATTTTTTTAAATCATTATTTGAATAATATCAATATTGCTTATTATATCGAATAAAATGATTATAATGCTTACTAAATAATTTTGTTGGTTTGCAGTAAAAATATTTACAAAATTTATTTTTTTAACACATTTTTCATCATTTCAGGATTTGCTAAATTGAAATTAATTTAAATTATAACTAATAAATTACAAATTCATGATATCATTTTTAAGTTATTCCTTTTGATTACTTAACTCTATATCAATTGTATTTTCGTGATTCTACAAATTGTTATTTCCAGTCTTCTTTTTCTATTTTTTTTCTTTTCTCAAAAGTATTTTTATTTTCTATTCTTTAGCACTGCGCTCTTTTATTTGTTCTAAATTGGGATATAATTCATTCTATTAGTTTTTATTTAATATTAGGTTAGTAAGCATCTTTATTTTCTTTTTTTTTAATTTATAGATTCTTAATTACGATATCTGGTGAAACACTTCCAGGAGGAGTACAAATGCATTAATAATAATTTGCCATCATAAAGAAGACATTTACATTTAAAAATATTGTAACAAATAATCCAGCTACTGCGTATTCCTTTTAATTGATAGTTTTTATTAAATATTTGAATTCTAAACGATTTCGAAATAATTGAAATGTTATGTGCGGTTGATATATAATAATTTAAATGCTAATTACTAATTCAAACATCTGCTAAATAAAAATGAACTGTTAAAAATAATAGTTAGTTCCTATTATTATCAAGACTAATATGACAGGTACCCAGTTAGGACTGCTGCTTTTTTGCATTTCTAATGTTCTATACTTTTACTTTTGTTGTTTCTAACTCACTTTTTAAATGCTTACTTAATTATTCAATTAAAATTTACGTTGTTATTAATTAACAAAATGACTATATTTTTTTATTGTTCAAGTACCTAACATTTAATCTTTTGAATATCACTATTGATATTTTTATCAGGCAATTTAAATTTCTATTACAATCATTCTCAATAAAATCTTTTTGATTACTTTAAATTCTATTGATAACCAAAAAATATGATTTTTAAGTAATCATTTATTAAATTAAAAAATGAATAATATCATAAATATAAAATATTTTCTCTAGTACAGTCATTAATAAACTAACATATTTTTATAATCGTATATTAGAGTACTGTTTAGTTTTAGATATTCATTTTTGAGATCCTTTATAGTAATTATTCTATCAAATTAGATATTATTATTTGATTTACTTTTGAAAAATAATTTTACTGAAAAGAAAATTTAAAAAATTAAATAATAAAAAAACTCTAAAAAAACAAACAAAATAATAATATTAGATATTTTGAAAAAATATAAATTAATTTTATATTAACCATAATTAAGATAAAAATTTAGGTGAAATATTTATCTTCGAAGATTTATTTATAATAAGTCGCTTATGATTAAAAAAGAACAAATCTCTAATAAAAATTGTAATTTTTCTATCAAATAGGATATTATTTGATTTATTTAAGAAAAATAATTTTACCTCAAAGAGAAATAATAATTTTTAGTACTTAAAATAATTTACAAAAATATCTAAAAAAACAAATAAAATAATAAATAATATTAGATATTTTGAAAAAATATAAATTAATTTTTTATTAACTAAAATTAAGATAAAAATTAAGGTAAAATATTTATTTTCTAATGTTTATAGGAAATGAGGTGCTTAGGATTAAAAAAGAATAAATCTCTCAATAAAAAATGTAGAATATTAAATTTTTAATATAGTTTTCATCTAGCATTTTTACAATCATTAAATTTTAAGAAGATTTGAGAGTTTTTGAAAAGTTCATTATTTTAGATTACAATTACAAACTTTTATTCTTAATATTGATTGGCTAATTATTGAGTTTCTTTTGATATAAATCAAAAATACTAGTTTGTCAAGATTTTATCATAACACATTCCTAAAGTTTTCTTTTTATTAAAGCAATTTTTTGATTTTACTTAAAACTTTTTAATAACCAAAATAGATAGATTTATGGAAAATAAAGATAAAAGGTAGAGGAAGAGTTATAGCTTAGACACTTAAGAAAATGCTAAAAATGCACGGAAATCATCCTTAGCTGAAAATAGAAACCTCAAGAGTGATCAAAAGTGTACTAATTCTTTTAATAATACTGGAGATGTTCAATTTTAAGTAGATCGTGATCTTAAATTGATGCTTAAAAGAGGAGTGGAGGAAAATATGCTCTCTACCATTTTGCACAGTTTAAAAAATAATAATTTAGATCAGCCTTCTATAAACCAAGACATGCTTAAAAAGGCAAAAGAGTTTTACAAAAACCTAAATGTTTTTGACTTTAAAGATGAAGATTTTTACTTTTTATTTACTGAAGAATTATATAAGGAAAAGAAAGATAGATTCCATTCAGGATAAGAGCCTGTAGAATACTTTAAAACTGTTCTCAATGAAGATTACTAACCTTTCGCAAGGTGCACTCTTAATTTAAAAGCCAATAATAATAAAAAAAAGTACGATTTCAAATATATAAGGGGAGGAGATAAGTAAGCTTTAGTTAACAATTCTCATGATGATAAAATGTTTAGTGATTTGCTTGAGCAAGATGCTCTCACCTAGCTTAATCATGTATCTTAACACCACAGAAGACCATCATATTAGCTTCAGAAGTAATTTATTCTTGTAAATAAAACAACTTTACTTTTGTAAATTAAAATGAACTAACTATATCTTGCATTTGAAAAAACAGATACTTTTTATATTTTTATCTTTGAAATAAGCTTAGACTACCTGCTCATTTTGATAGAGAATAAATAATATTTTTTTGTTATTCAATATATAAAATAATTTAATATCAATTGATTTGGCTATAAAAAATATTGTTAATGGATTAAGCAATTAAAATAGTTAGATAGATTGTTTGAATTTAGTATATTGAGGAGTAAATAATTAATATATTTTTTTTAAAATGAAGAGAAGAAATAGGAAGAATCAAGACATGATCAATTTCTCTACTTAGGTATATATTATTATTTGTTCTTTTTGCTTTATTTTATAAAGAGAAATTATATTAACGTAAAGGAAAAAGAGGAGTTAGAAAGCCAAGAAGAAAGATGGAATAGGATAAAATAAAAAATTAAGGAGAATAAGATTGTTGACATCATTCGTAATGCAAAGGAAATGGCAAATTAGAATAGTGTTTACTTAACATACACCGAAGCAGCTGAATTAGATAAATAGGAAGAGGCTGTTTACTAATACTTAAAAAGAAGGGGTAGGATATTAGATAAGCGGGTGTTAGATAACACTAAAATAAAAATCCTAAAAGATGATAGTTAGGCTTCTTTAATTAATTCTCAATCTCCTGATAAAAACTTAAAGCCCAATAATTAATAAAGAAATTCTTTATCAAGTATTAAAAAGAATGAAAACAATGGCTCTATCTTGCTTTAAAAGAGCTAAAAATCCTAAGGAAGTTCACCTAAGGTAGATGAAAGAAAAAGTGTTTCCCTATCTATTTACAATAATTCGCCAATTAATTAATAAGGCTAATCAAAAAAAAACTCTGTGTTTAAAGAAGAACAATTTGATCTCAAAAGTAAACTATCTTAAAGCATTGATAACTCACCATTAGCCAAAAGATTATCTCAAGGAAGTGTGATAAGTGTTGCATCATCATCGAAAAACTCTAGTTACAAATATTATAAGCAGAATAACAGAGAGTCATCTTTTGAAAAACAAAAATCTATCTTTAAATTATCTCAAAGTAAACAGATAAAATTAGATAAAAATAATCTTTAACTCATTTAGCATTTCAAGGATATCTCTAATAAATGCAATGAATAGTATTTTTTTTTAGTTTCTTTAAACAGAAAATAATTAGAAGAATATTTAAATTTGAGATACCCTGAACAATTAACTCAGAGAATCCTTAACTTCATGGAGTGTCCTTAAGAAATGAATTTTAGGCAGTTCAGAAAATGGATAGAGAGATTTAATTCATGGACAATAAATGACATATTATTTTTCTGCTTTTATATTTTTGACTTTAATTAAGATGGGCTTATTTGCCAGACAGATGTATTTGACATATTAAGAAATAAGCAAACATAAATGCTGGAGCTAGATTTCAAACAAATTTCAAGATTTGTAGGTAAAAAATCAATTTGTTTTGATTAGTAAAACAAAAAAATAAATTTCTAAAATTAACAAATTTTATCCCCTAGTATAAGAACAAATATTCATTTGCTCTATTTCAAATTTAACATTTATACAATTACATATAAATGTAATCATGTGTTTCAAATTAGAAGTTTGAGATTGAATGTCAAGGAGTGTTTTTTAAATTAATTAGATGTTATTTAGAAAAAGGTTAATTTTATTTTTTTATAATGTAACAAAGCTATCAAGATCAAATATACAAAAAATTTAGAAAATCTGATTGAAGAACCTTTATTTCCTGAGCTATACCAATAAAAAAATCTGACTTACATGACATATAGAAAAATAGCTGAAAATGAAGATTTTGGAGAGAAAGAAAAATTTTTGAAAAAAATAAAGGAGCACAAAGAAAAAGGAGTCAACTTAACTCTGTTTAGTATTTGGGATTAATACAAAGACAGGTTCTTAGATTAGAGAGAAATAGAAGAAGAAATTCAATTATAAGAGAGTCTTGAGTAGAACGAAAAAAAAAAATTGAAAGGAATTATGTCGTTAGGAAAAGGAGAATATACTAAGTACTTCAAGAGCGATAAGAAGTTTAAGCTTAACTTTAATTAATTTAAAAGCATTTTTATTCGAGAGAAGCCTTTCTTTTTTTATGACTTGCTTGCATGCCTTTCATTATATAAATAAGAAGATATTGAATATCCTTATGATATTCTTACAGAATTTACAAGTTAAATCTGTAAATTAATTTAAATTAGAAATGCTAAAGAGCAGCAAGAAAAGTAACAAGCTATAGATAATTAAATGACCGCAGAAAAAATGAATTAAATTTAGGTCTAAAAAATTTTAAATTTTTACAAGCACTGTGGTGGGGCTAAAGGTGCTAAAAATGCCCTCTAAAAATTAGAAATCGTACCAAACATTTAATTTTGATTAAAAATATTTGTTAAATATAGCCATAAAGTAATTAAAATATTTCAAAATCTTATAAAATTATTTATTTCAATTTCTATCATTTTATACTTATTAATTGTTAATTATTTGTTATCCTTTACTCATTTTAGTTGTATTTGTAATAATAATTACTAAAAATTAGCTATGCTAATATTATTTTTTTATATTAGTTATTCTTTGTTTTTTTTTGAGCTTGATTAGAAAATTGTTTATTTTTAAAATTCAAAGAATAAAATATAAACATAGATTGAGCTAAAACAGATTTTATTTTGATATAATAGTTTAGGTAGTATGTTCAACTCTGAAAATATTTTTACTAAAATTTGTTAATTATTTGTTATTTTTTCTCATTTTAATCGTATTTGAGCCAATTACTAAAAGTAATAATTTAATGAATATTATTTTTTGTTAGAATTTTTCTTTGTTATTTTTGAAATAATTTAGAAAATACTTTTTTTTAAACAATTCGAAGAATAAAAAATATATCTTAAGTTTTATAAATAGATGGAGCTAAAACAGATTTTAATTTATTTGAATAGTTTAGTGATATTTCAACTTAGAAAAAATTTTTTTTTGGTGTTTATTTGTTTGTTATTCTCATTCCATTTCTTTATTTCATACAAATAATTACAAAATTCAATTATTGCTATATGATTTTTGTATTTCATTTATTTTATGTTTTTTTTGAACAAAAGCTGATTGAGAACCATTTTAGATAATTAAAAGAATGCTCAATATTTATTAAATGAGATAAAATACTATTTAGTTATTTGTAAAAAATATTTAGAAAGAAATGGAGTTATATATAAATTCTAAAAAATTTTTATATTTTGACAATTTTAAAATAGAATTTTCAAAAGTTTTTTTTGTTTGATAAATTATTTTTTTTTTATAAATAAAGTAGATTTGAGTCTAAATTTTGTTTTTAACTAGAAATAGAAGCTAGATAGACAAAATAATTATATTAGCTATGAAAAAAATTATGGAATTTGTATTTGATTGCTGACACACATGCTAATAGAGTTATAAATTAGTTCAATATTTTTATAATTTTGTATATATGAAGAAATATAGAGGGAGCATCATTATATGAATTTTATTTTGACTTATATATAATGTATAATATATAGTGTCGTGAATTAATAACACAGTAGGGAGATATGATCAATTAATAGTGTCTTATTAAAAAGTGATTTTAGGAGCTTAAAAATAAAAAAGAAATAGATCCGAATTTAATAATTTGTATTAATCTAAAAAGAATTTTAATAGAAATAATTAATAAATTATAAGAACAATACTAATAACATTCAATAAATTAAGAAAGAAAGATAGATAAAGCAATACATAAAAGTAAATAATATGTGGGGAAATAGCTACAACAATAATAGTTCAAGCAACGGATACTAAAATAACAAAAGCAATGGTTATTCAAGCAGTAATAATAATGGAAATTCCTATGGATCTGGTGGCAAGTAAGTTTTTTTATTTCAAAATTCTTAAATTTGCTTATCTCTTTCTTAGCTCCTTTAAGCTAAGTGAGAGATTAGCAAGATATTTAAACATGGGACAATAATTTAAAATATTTTTAAAAAATTAGGTGGAATGATAACGGAGTTGGTTAAAATTTGGCTGCAATCGATTGGACAAAGGAAAACTTAACAACATTTTAGAAAGTTTTTTATAAGGAAAGTTAGAAAATAAGAAGTGAAGAAGAAATTGAAGAGTTTTACCGCCAGAACCACATTTCAGCCAAATCACCTCATGGAAAAGTACCTGACCCTTTTTTAAGTTGGACAGATACCCACTTCCCATAATATATTATGAATGAAGTTACTCATGCTAAATTTGATAAACCTTCTCCTATTTAGTCTTTAGGTATTGTTTGATTGAATTTAAACCAACAAACCAACCAATCAACCTACGATGGAACATATTTTGAAACATAAATTAATACCTACACACATAGTTTGTTAAAATATTTAAACAATTCAATTTCTACATTTAGCATACAAATTCAAATCACAAGCAGACAAATGAATGTGTGCTTGCGTGTGTGGGTGTGTGTAATTTAATTAACAATATATATCAATGCGGGAATCAATCAATGTTAAGAAGAAGCCAAAGGTTATTCCTTAAGAATAAGCATCGCTCAATGTTTCCAAAGAGACCAATGTATTTATTCAATATGAATCTACTTGAATAAAGGTGAATTTATTACCTCTTTCTTTCTGAGGGAATTATTGATCGAAGTGCTTATTATCCTCATTCTTAATATTGTTTGTACAGCAGATTATAATCAGGAGGAGAGCGAAATGGATCCAAAAAAGATAATCAGAGCTGAATGTAACTGTACTGTCATTTATCTTTTTGATTCATTTCAATTCTCTTGAAAAACTGCATTTTCCCTTCAGAATTTTGATGTTCAAATCTATTATTTTATTTCATACTTCCATCTTAAAAAAGAAACAATCACCCCCATCACTCCTAATTGCCAAAAATTTCAATTATCAGCGTATATTTGTGTTATAATATGAAGACCATATTATTTATTTGGCTTTTTTGCTAAATTTTAAACTCAAATCAATCAAACATAAATTTAAATAGGATAGACAGATGTATCAATTTTGCATCGATTTAAAATAAATTACTCTTGCAAATTTGAAAATTGCTTTATATTATAATCAATTTGTCTAATAAATTTAATCTAGTTTTTTTCTTCTTCATAAATTGATTGAGTGAATTAATGAAGCTTGGCAACTTTTATATTTATAATCAGATTTAGATGAGTTTGAAAAGTCAAATTCTAAAGGGAAAATTATTTTTATCGCTCAATATTGTTTCTTTTCAGTTTAGATTATTTTATAAAAATTCTATTTATTGGTAAAATTTATTTATTTACCAATTCATAGCACATTAATAATTATTATTCACCAACGATCGATTAAATATTTATAAGTTTGATTTCCATAAAATTAACTAGCATTCCCTGTAGTCCTTAGCGGTCACGATTTGATTGGTATAGCAGAAACAGGTAGTGGTAAAACTCTTTCTTTCCTTTTACCCTCTATAGTTCATATCAATGCTCAGCCAACTGTTAAAAAGGGGGATGGTCCTATCGTTCTCGTTCTTGCTCCTACTAGAGAACTTGCTATGCAAATTGAAAGAGAGTCTGAAAGATTTGGTAAATCCTCCAAGCTTAAATGTGCTTGCATTTATGGTGGTGCTGACAAATACTCCTAGAGAGCACTTCTCCAATAAGGTGTAGATGTAGTTATTGCTACTCCTGGTAAATAATAATTAAATAAATAACTATTTTAGCATCTTTAAATAGCTTTTAACTTTGATTAAATTTTATTATCTTAAATTATAGGTAGACTTATTGACTTTTTAGAAAGTGAAACTACTACCTTACGTAGAGTCACTTATCTTGTGTTAGATGAAGCCGATAGAATGTTAGATATGGGTTTTGAAATTTAAATCAGAAAAATTTTGGGTTAAATTAGACCTGATCGTTAAACATTGATGTTTTCTGCTACCTGGCCTAAGAACGTTTAGAATCTTGCTTAAGACTATTGCAAGAACACTCCAGTTTATGTTCAAATAGGAAAACATGAATTAGCTATCAACGAGAGAATTAAATAAATTGTTTATGTCACAGATCAATCAAAGAAGATAAATCAGTATTTAATTTATTTTAAAAAATATACTTTAATATAACCATTTTTTTTGAATTTAATAGACTTATCAAGCAATTAGATTGTTTGACATAGAAAGATAAAGTATTGATATTCGCTTAAACAAAGAAGGGATGTGAAAGTATGAGTCGTATTTTGAATAAGGAAGGATTTAAGTGTCTTGCTATCCACGGTGATAAAGCCTAAAAGGATAGAGATTACGTTATGAACAAATTCAAAAGCGGAGAATGCAGAATTCTTATTGCTACCGATGTAGCCAGTAGAGGTTTAGATGTCAAGGATGTCTCGCATGTTTTCAATTACGACTTCCCCAAGGTTATGGAAGATTATGTCCATAGAATTGGTAGAACTGGTAGAGCTGGAGCCTATGGTTGTGCTGTCTCTTTCCTTACTTTTGAAGATGATAAAAAGATATCAAGGGAATATGTCCAAATGCTTCATGATGCCAAGTAAGAAATTCCAATCGATCTTCTTGACCTTGCTAGTATCAGTAATAATAAATTGATTCATTTTAAAATATTCTAAATTTTTTACTCTTAAATAATAAATAGATCCCAGATACAGATCTCAATATAAAACTGTTTCCTCTTCTTACTATGATATTAAGAAATTTAACAGTGTCGATGGTTCAAAACCTTCAGAAAATCAAAATGATTCAAATAATTCAAACGGCAATGACAAGTACTCCAACGGTAACAGCTACAATTCATATAAAAGCAAAAAGGATGATGATGATAAAAGAAGTAGAAGCAGAAGTCCATACAAATCTGATAACAGCAATAGATGGGATAAATATAATCGCACTAAAAGCCCTGAATACCGCAGTTCTAATGGATCTTCTCACTACAACAACGTTAACAAGTATTCTTCAAATTCTAATAATAATTCAAGTTCATACTCAAAACATTAATCTTCCACATCATCTTCCTCTTATGGACAGAATAATTAAACCTCCAATTTAATGAACAAACCATCTAGTAAATTCTCTGCTCCTACTAATGGCACTTATACCAATGGATTTTCTTCTGTTTAATAAAGTTCTCAAATTTAAAATCCCTTTATGCCTATTAATCCTTTACCTTAACCTTTTATGTACTAAATTCCAGGATTTAACGGTTTCCCTAATCAAGGTTTCAATAACTTTTACACTGGTATGGCTCCTCCTCCTCCTCTCCCTACTGGTGCTCCCTCATAATAATAAAATGGATTTACTTAAAATCCCACCTCTTCTTGAAATCAAAAAATATAATTTATTATGAATATTAAATCTAATTTATATCAGCGATTATTTTGAATTAAATGATCTTTATAAATTAAATAAATATTAAATTGATTTTAACTAAAATTTCAATCTTTATTAATCACCTTTTATAAAAATAAACACACTTACTTGTATTTCTTCTTTAAAATGGTTTAACTACTCATTAATTCATAAAAACCATTACAACAAATAAAATAAATTTCAATATGAACTTAAAAATAATTTTATTTGAAATAAAATTAAAAATTACCATTTCTTATTTTTTTCTTTAAAGCATTTAATAAAAACTTATTAAAGATAAATAAAAGCCAATAAAACCAACATTTATTTTGAAACTTAAAATAGAAAATATCAAAACATTAATTAATTTGAATGCAGTTAATTTTAGATAAAGCTAGCACTCTCATTTCGAAATATTATTTAAGTTTAAAATTAAGCAAAATGTTTGTCTTTTGGATTAATTAAAGAAATAAATAATTAATTTTTAGTTTCAAGTATTAAGCAAACATTTATTAAAGATAGATAAATGGTAATAAAATAACTTTTATACAAAATTTAAAATAGAAAATCTAAAAAATAAATTGTTTTTTTAAAAATATATCATACAAATTAACAAAATATTAATTATATATATAATTTAAATGCAGTTAGTTATAAAATAAAGCTTGCACTCTCTTTTCAAAAAATTATTTCAAGTTTAAAATAAAGCAAACTGTTTGCTAATTGAGTTAATTAATGAAATAAATTATTGATTTTTAATTTCAAGCAATTAGCAAAAGTGTATTAAAGATAGATAAAAGAGAATAAAATCAATATTTATTTGAAATTTAAAATATCGAAAGTCTAAAAACTAAATTATTTTTTAAAAGTTTTTCATACAAGCTTACAAAGTATTAAAGTCCAATCCAGTTATTTATATTTAAGTTCAAAATTAAGCAATATGTTTGTTATTTTATTATTTATTAAAGATAGATAATATGGAATAAAATAATTTTTATTTATAATTTAAAATAGAAAATCTAAAAACTAAATTGTTTTTTTAAAAATATATCATACAAATTTACAAAGTATTAATTTTATATATAATTGAATGCATTTAATTATAAAATAAAGCTCTCTTTTCAAAATATTATTTTAAGTTTTAAATTAAAGCTGTATGTTTGTTTATTCATAGCATCAATTTATGAAAATAGCATTTATTACTTAATTAATGATGCTAACTTATTTTGAATAGATTAAACTGATTTATTTTAATTATCCTATTTTCACATTATCATTTTTTTCCTAATTGATTATTATGGTGACTTAAAATCTTCTTTTAGTGTTGTGCTTTTATGAAATTTAGAAGTTTAAGAAGTAACTAAGTTTGCTGAAGGAGAGACGGCTCTAACTTATGTGTTTATTTAAAGTCCTTTTTCGTTTGTTTTAGTATTGAGATATGAATTCTTTTTTAAATAGTCTGATTTTTAAGGATTGTTCTAATTAATTTCACTAGTTTTGTTGCTATTTAATTCTAATTTTTAATCTACTTTGTTATTTGTGCATGCTTTATTATGTTGTTTATCATTCATTCCATTGTTGTTGTTTTAGTTTTAAACACCCTTACTCTAATTGGCTAGGTTATTTATTGTCTATCCACCTGTCTTAGTGATATCGTATGAATTTTTCCTTTTAGAGCTTTATATAATATAATTCATCATCCATAGGTCATGAGATTTTCTTGATTATAGTATTTCGAGATTATTCGAATTGTTAGAGTTTACTGCTACCTATTTTAAACCTTAATTCTGTGTATTAGTAGAATTAGAATTAGTAGATGTGGTAACTGAGTTTGTTTGTTAATTTGCAAATTAATTAGGTTTCGAATTATTCTAAATTTAATTTTCTTTAACAGATTATGATGCGATGTGCCTTGGACTTATAACTAAATTCAATTTTGGTGAAGCACTTGTAATACTTTAAGTTATTTTTTTTAGAGAAAAATGATCTTAACTAGTTGTGAGTCCATTATTTGGGACTTTTTTCTTATCTTATTAAGTATTAGAATTCGATGAAGAACCTTTATAGTTGCTATAAAGATTCCCTTTTTGATTTATGTTTTGTTAATCCTTTTAATCATTATTGGTATTTTAATTTAATACCAAATTTTTGAAGTGAGAAGGTTAATTCTTACTGCTAAAATCTGTATTATTTGTTGCTGTGCCTCTATGAAGATTCAATTAAAAATTAGAAGGAGGATTTGTCGTTTCTCTTGTTGATTAAGACATTTAAAGATTGTTTTTAATCTAAGAGGATGAAATATCATTTGATGATAAGATTTCATTTTTTTATTGCAAGACTCTATTATCTTATAATTTGTTGTTCTTTTTTATTTGATTTAAGTCTAAATCTGTCAGCTCTAATTAAATTGAAGTTTATCCATTAGATGTTCTTCTAGGTTTAGTTTGAATAGGAGACTTCTATAACGATAGTCTATTTAAAAAAAAGAGTTTTATTTAAAATTTAATGATAATTAGAAAAATTACCTAATTTCGTTGTTGCTTTAATTTGAAATTATAGAGGAATATATATTTATTTATGAGTCTAGAGATGATCTAAATTGACTTAAATTTGGAATTAGTTATTGGGTTTCTTTATCTTGAAATTAATATTCGTTTTTATCTGTATTATTAGTTTCTGTTTTTTGGTAAGCTTCATTCATGTTATATATTTCTTTAACGAAACTACCTTAGATGGAATTATTATAACCAGTTACACTCCTGAGATAAGCACTATCGTTATTACTTGCATTATTACTAAGCTATTTATAAGAAACAAGGCTAGCTTACTTAGAAGCTTACAGTCTATTTTATTATTCACTAATCTTAGACTTTGTGTAAGAATGTTAAGAATAGCTATTTTAAATTCCATTTTGACCTTGCTCGTTTGAATTAGCACTATTCATATTTCCGTTCTTGGAAGAAACTAAAAAATTAGAAGGATCGTCTGTCTATTTTTGCATAGTGCTCTTGGTTTACTATAATCCTTGAGTACTTATTTGCTGCTGCTAAGTAGAATTAGTTGTTTGATTGTTAATATTGCAACTTCCATAGGTGTTGTTTGTTTTTCCAGCAGCTGATTTACTTGTGTATTAATGGCTACTCAAATGATGATAATGGTGCTGATGCTATTATTATGAATTGATAGAGTAGAAATTCTATGTGTAAACAGAATTAGGTTGATTATGGTTTATAACATTTTATTAATTTGTTGAATTAGAAACACTGCAATTATGAGCTTTTTATTCATAATTGTGTTCCTTGCTCATGCTACTGTTTGTTTTTTTTGTTTGGTTATTTCTTTAATCAGGAGAAATAAAATATTTATTATAATTGTTGGAAGAATTTTTGTATTAAGGACTACCTCCTCCTCTAATAACATTTTCATTTTATTCTTTGATTTGATTTGGTTATTAGTTTTATCTTAAATTTAATTAAGAATTACTTATAAATTCGCTTCCTTTTTAGATGCTATTTACACTAGTTTGATGAGAAATACTTTCCTTTTAAGTAAGTATACTTTAGAATAAGCTCTCTGGTTATTGAAATTGAGATTCACTGTTTATTTATGAATTTCTGTAGTTTGTTGATTGCTAAAATTGATTGGATTCTAAAAGGGATTAAAATTGAAAGTCTCTTTAACTGCCCAGCAAATCCAAACCGTTTTACTACTAATATTCATTCTGAATACTGGAGTTTTTACTTTGTTTTTACTATAATATTTGCTATTTATTGATAGAAGTTGAAGCTGATAGGTCTTGCTATTATTTATTTCTATTAGAATTAAGATTATCTATACCATCAAGAAGGTTAATTTATTAATGAGGAATGAAATTATAATCATAAAAAGGTGATTATTTGTCACCGTATTAAGATCCAAATTTTGTTTGTTGCTTGTTAGCCAATAAACTCTAATTATTTAATTAGCTTAATTGAGAATTATTTGCACTTATGTTATTATTTTTTGGTGATAGGCTAGAGCGAAATTTGTTAAATGAATGGAAGTTGTAATCTAATTTAAAATTTAAACTCTAAGATATTAATGATGACTATTCGTTTTGCAATCCAAATTAATCCATAGAGCATCTCTTTTAATCGTATATTCCTAAGCCTTACTAATTTTACACCTGAAGTGAGTTTCTCACTTGATTCATGAAATTACCATCTGAATATTTCTTAAAGTTATGTGGAGATGCATCTTTTTATTAAGATAAAAATTGAAAATAAATTAAAAATATCAAATTTATTAATTTGCAGTTTCTTCTATAAAACCGATTTTTAGAAAATTCTGCTTTTTTAAACATCAAATCAAAAGTTAAATTTTTTAATACTTCCTTCTAAAAAAAATAAAACTTTTATTGTTGTTTTGAAATATTTAAAACTGAAATAAATAACTGTTTAGTTTTCCTTAAAATACTTAGAAAAATTTGGCTTATTTGAAAAATTAATTGAAATTATTATTTACATTTAATAGGGCTTTTTTCATGAGTTTCAGTTCTTTTGAATGTATTTACTTCAATAGATTTGTTAAGGTTGGACATGTTTTTAGTGGAATTAGAATGAGGAAGAGGAGTTATTTTGTTAACTGAGTTATCTTCAATTAAATTGTTTGCACAAAAGCTATTTCTGGAACTATTTTTAAAATATTTAAATTTTGATTAAATCACAATTTTTTTAAAGAGGATATTATGAAATCAATCAAAAGTGTATTCTATTAATATTTTTTATTTACCTGTTTGATGGATGTGGACATTTATCGTTATAAATTGAAATTCCAAAAATAGCTGTTTCAGGATCCAAAAAGTCGTTAATAATATCATCTATCTACTAGTTATTCTTTTTGTAGAAAAATTAAGGTTCAACATCTTGCGTATATAGTTGCTGAAGGGTTATAAACCAGCAAAGAGGACGCTCACTATTTGGTTATTCTTTCATATTTTCTTGAATAAAGTTTTATTTGCGCTAAATTATGTCAAACAAAGAAGGATTCTATCTCAAAATATCTACAAAAGTAGAAGGAATCTAATTAATGCAAATCTATTTTGTTTATAATTTTCATTCGTTTATATACTTTGTTTCTTACTGAAAAAACTTACTCCTCCACTTATTGTAGTTACATCAAGTAAATTGCAAAAACGATGCTAATTTTCTACGCTGTTGTGTAGTAATTCACACAAGAATCTAGCTGAAACTTTTCTTAGCTCTATTTTTTATTTTTTAAGTTAGATTAAAATTAGGATACAGAATTATTTCATGCACGATTTTTTCAAAATGAATAGATTAATTACTTATATTCGAATCTTCCATATTTTAAAGCAGTTTTTGGAGATCATCTTCAAGGAAACTATAAAATATTTCTTCTTAATGCTCTTTGTTTTTATAAATATGCCTTTATTTTTAAATAAGTTTTTATTAATATAACCTAATTAGAAAGTTTGTATCAATAAAATCAAATATCTTTGCATTTTTTGATTTTTATTGCTACTTAAAATATCCTTATTTAAAATAATGATCTAAGAATCAAAAGCCTACTCTAATAATTTAGCCATCGAATGAATCAGCATTTATTTGTCATCACTTAACTATTAAGGATTCTAAGTTTCTTGTAGCATTTGACTAATATTCTCTGAAATGGTTTTTCAATTTTTAAGATAAACCTTATCCCTTTTGTAAATATTATACTCTTTTTTTATTTGCTTTTTGCTTTGAATTTGATTGTTACTTCAGTGCACCGTTTAACTACAATATTGATATTTTTTAAAAGTAAAAATTTGATTATTATTATTATTTAACCAAAAGCCAACACTCAAAATCATATTCTGCAAACTCAAACAAAATAGTATGTAAAAATAAATTATCAAACAAAGTTAATATCCAATTCAAAAATTAAAACATCAACTAAACCTAAATTCAAAATTCTTCTACACCTACCTACCTATTTTCAAATCAATATTTAAAAAGCTATAATTTTAAACAACTAATAAATAATTATTAGCAAATCTTACAAATTAATTAGACTGCCTCGACAATTATTTTATCATTCCCTTTTCATTAATTCTGAGGAATAGTAAAAATCTAATGAGCAACATTACTTTAAATGTGTATTGAATAGTTATAAATGTTCATATATTTACTTTTCTACATTTTAATCCATCCATCTAAAATATTATGGTAAAGAGACATCTTACTAAATTTTATTACAGAAACAATCTATACCTTTAAATATCAAATTGAAAATTAATATTTTTGAATTAATTCTGAAAATGTTAAATTATTTTAAATTAGCATTTTGAATAAAAAGAAATAAACAAAATTATTTTTTAATATTTTTATTGCAAATTGCAAATTTATAAATAAATAAGATAATTAATGCTTTATCAGAGCCTCCATTTATGATAAATAACTATTTTTTTAAACGACGAAATAAATAAATATATTCTTATTCAAATATTTAGTCTTCATTTTTTTACAAAGTAAACATTTTAAATATTTACATTTCTTAAAATAAATTTTATTTTGTTAGCTTAGATAGAATTTTTTCTCTTTGCTTTCAATATTAATGTAAATATATTATAAAAAATAATATCACTACTTATAAGGTTGCATGAGGAATTATTGAAAATGCTATTATTTGATAATGTTGATTTGATAGCTAGTCTTCATATCATTATCATCTAATATTTATACTTTCAATATCAATTTATTTTTAATTAAATATCTTTTCATAATAAGATAAAAATGTTGATAAAACAAAAAATGGAAAAGCTATTTGTAAATAAAAGATTTACTGAAATTTATTTTGCTCAATAAGTTGTTTATTATGTAATAAAAATTTTGATGAATGATTAATGCTTAAGAAATAATTTATTTAGTATGAAAGAAATCAAATTTACTGAGAAAAATAAAAATACATGAAAAATATGATTTTTTAGAACAGATAATTTTTATTTTATAATATCTGATTGTAATTCATTCATTAAAAGATATTTATCAGATTTTTAAATTATATTTTTTGCAAACAGTTGCAACCAAAAAGTCTTCGTAATTGAATTAATCAGGAATAGTGATTTCATTTTCCTTCAAGTAGAAATTTGTTCCTTCTTCGGGAAGGTGAGCAGGCTTGTAAGTAACTCTTTAGAATTCTTCAAGCTTAGAGGTGAAGTTAATGTAAGTGAGGAACTTTTTTAAGGCAGCATCTTCTTCAGCAATAGTAGAGCTAAAAATGTCTTTTTTCAAAATGAGCTTGCTGAGTAAGTAGATTTAGTAAATATTAGAGAAGAAACCAACATCAAACAAGGAAGGATGTTCTTTGCTTCCAAAGAAGAAGGAGTTTTCGAATTTATACTCCTTAGCCAAAGTTACTAAAACATCATGTAAATTTTTGTATAATTCATCGAGACTAGCATCATTTTTATTTTCAGCTTTACCCCAAGCATTAAGGTAAGTCCAGAAGGCCTTTCCTAATTAAGTTGAGACAATCTTCAAGGCGGTTTCGTAATTTTCTCCGTTTTGCTTAGAGAAAACATTACCATTTTCACTGTCTAACTTCTTAATGAAAGGGAATGATTCAAAAGCAGGAGTGTTATCAGTGAGGATCAATGCAGGAACAGTTTGTTCAGGATTGATGTGCTTAAACCATTCTTATTCATGTTCGAAGTTGGCAATATCAATTTCATATTAAAAGTAAGGAACACTTAATAATTCCATGGCTAACTTAACCTTTTAGCAGAAAGGACAAGAGAGAGATTGATAGATTTTAATTTTCTTTTGAACCAAATCCATTTTGATAAGTTTCTTTGCTATTTTTCTGATTTAAGAAATTTTTTAATTTTTGATAGATATTTGATTTTATTAAATGTTCTTATCTAGCAGTGAAAATTAATATAAAATCAAGAGATCTTCTAAAGTTCTTCTTTTCGAAAATAGATAATAATATTGACATACCTATATCTTTCTAGATTTATTCTATTAAATATAAAATCTAATTTCAAAAGGTAAAAATGCTTAATTTTCTAATAGAAAACAAAATAATTCAAACAAATTAGTTTCCAATTTTATTTTATAAGATAAAAATTTAGTTAAAATAATTCTTTTTTATGATTTTTCATTTTTTAATATCAATTTTCTGTTTGAATAATTTTACTTTATTTATTTGCTTTTCTTTCTAATTTCTATTTTTAGTTTTCTTTTAATATATTCATGTTGTTTGTTAAATTGAAGTAAATTAATAAGGGTAATCTTCAAAATTTTATCCAATATATTTGCAACAAATTAAGTTCTAATAATCAAGAGACTAGCAATAATACTTTAAATTAAAAAAAGAATAATAAGGCTTAAAACAAGTCTTAAAACAGAAATTAAAACTAGTAATTTATCTTAGTAGCTTTTATTAACTGAGCAAATTTTGCTTCTTCCTCCTAATCTACAACAATATATGACGCTTTCCAATTATAATAACTTAAACAACTTAAATCTCTATTTCAAATTTTCTAAAATTACAAAAATATATTCTAAAACAGAAAATTCAATAAAATTCTATTGCATTTTAAGATATTTACAAAATTTAAGAAAGCAATTTTATGAAATAAACAAATTTCATGTTAATAAATTAAAATGATTTGGAAACAATTTTCATATTAAAATCTACTAATTTTTACTTAAGAAAGAGAAAACTTTTACTTTTTAATCCTAATATTTTGTTAAATATTAATAAAATGAACAATATATTTTTTTAGAATCTCAATTAAATTAAATTGGTATCAATCTCTAATTATATATTTTTTTAATAATATGAATGACATTTAATTTTCTTGTTTGGGAAATAAACATATTAAATATTTAGGTTTTTTTTTCTCTTAAGAATTTGATAAAATCTTTCAAAATTGTGTAAAAAATCTAAATTTATATTTACTTTTTAAAGTGTTAAATAATGCTAAAAAAGTGTAAATCAACTTCGAGGGTTCCAAATTGTAAACATTAATTAAGGTGTAAATGATCAGTCAATTTATCTATTTTAGTTAAAAGTAAATTAAGAGATAGACTTTTTGCAAAAGAAGCAGATAGTCATCTGTGTAGTACATGTGAAAATAGTTTGTGGTTGATTATATTTTGATATAAAGCATAATGAATTCTTAATTCATTCACAATTTATATGAAAAATTAATAACCATTGTCTAAATTATATTAAATGAATGAAAAAGTTGAAATTGATGAAAAAATATAATTCCTAAATATTAACAACTACTTTTGATCCAATAAACTCTAAATATAAGAAATATATAAGTAAAATATAAAGCAAAAAATATTACCCAAATACAAGTGGTTTATTTATATTATTATTAAGCAAGCTTATATGAATCTTAGGTCGTGCCTGTACTTTGCTTTTAAAATTAAAGATGGATTATTCATAGGCGATATTAATTCTCCTAACGTAAACAATCATTGAATTAGCATTTTATTTATTTAGTTTTTTCTGATTCATTAAATATTTTACTAAATAAAATTACTTTTACACTTAACATTAGGAAAGGGATTTCTTAGTTTCAAATAAGATTACTTGCATAGTGAATTGTGCTGCATCACAAATAAAGCCTATTAATCTAAATCTTGGAATCAAATTTATAAGTTTTGATTGGTTGGATAACGATGATTAAGTATTTTATTGTTTTAAATGAATTATTTCATAATAGAATCTGTAATTTATAAAAAGCTTACTTAATTATGAAGATGAAAATATTATTTTATTACACGAAAATAAAGTTATTATTAATGAATACTATCATTTAAAAATTAGATTATTATCGATGAAAATAACGAAAATATTTCTTTGATTTATGAATTCATGAGCAGGGCGTATGAAAATTGCGAAAGTGTTTTGGTTTGCAGTGTTAGAGGATAGTCAAGAGCGTTAACAGTCATAACAGCATTCTTGATGAAAAGGTAACTTTGCAGACAGATAAGGCAATGTTTTCTTAATTTTTCTATTAAAATTTAATAAAAATTAAAGATACTAATGGAGCCTTTATAAAACGTTGGAATATATGAATTCGAAAAGAGCTGACTTTGAAATAAGAGCAACTTTTTTGAAGCAGCTTCTTTCATATGAACAAAAATTATTCGGATAGAAAGGATGTTCAAGAAATTGGAAAGGTAACCTATACAATTAATTTATTGAAATAAAATAATTGCATAATACTTAATAAAAATAAGATGACCATTAGCACCCGGACTAAGAGGCATCCCTTGTTAGGAATACATATGTTAATTCTTAGATGATTTCTTTAGAAAGTAGGGATTTTTTTATGAGGAGCTTAGCATCAAGAGGTAACGATTTTTTAATAGAAAAGTCAAATTTGTTTATTAATTTTCATAAATGTATAGAATATAATTCAGGGCCAAGGACAACCAAACTAAAATGGTCAGTTCAACTAAAAATGGAAATTCCTCACCATGAAGATATTTAAAACATGAATAAAAAGTAAAATGCTAATTAGTAAAATCAATTAAATAGCAATAATTTGAGCATCAACAATAGTTAATAAAACTCTGGAAGTAATCAAAGCATGAAAAATAACAGCAATTGCACTGCAAGCAATTCTACTAATTAAATGGATTCAGTTGAAATTTTACCTATAAATTAAAATACATTTTAAGTGCCTAAAAAATCAATTCTTAAGGCTATTTCTTCTTATGATAAAAAGAATATAAATAGTAACAGCTCAAGCAGTTAAGGATAAAATAGTATATCTAGTCTTTCTGAAGATAGCTTGTAAAATAATTAATAAAACTAGCCTTAAAAAAAGAAAGAAGTAAAAAAAATATCTCTATAAAAAAACTATGACTTAATCGAAGAGTAAAATGAAGAATATGAATAATCTTCAAGTGAAGTATTTTTAACAAAGCAAAACCAAAAGAATAATTAAATACAATAATCCTCTCCTCCACAAAAGCCATTAAATGAATTAGAGAAGGAGCTTCTTGTAGAATAACAATAAAGTGCTCGTTCTTATGAAACTAATTCTTCTGGAGAAAGAGTGGAATAAGGTATTAATGTTATGCTTGAAAGCGATACAGTGAAAAACTCAAGTGATTATGAGACAAATAGATTGAATTCAAACAACTAGGATGAAGAAGTTCCTGCTTTAAAATAACCAATAAAATAAAAAGATAGAAATGAAATTAAAATTTTTGAATAAAACAGTGATCGCTTTCCTAAAGCTCAAATTAATCCTCCTGCGGCTCCAACCTATGCATAAAATTAAAAGCCTGATTTTTAGATATAAAAAGAGAAAATGAAAAATAATTATTTTAGGGAGGAAAATACACCACAAGAAGATAATAAAAGTCCTCTCCCTCCATAACCTGATAATTCTTCTATAAAGACATCATTGTAAAAAAATAATTAAAGGGAGGAAGTAAGGTAATAAGATTAGTTTTACTGAATATAGTGATTAATAAAAGTTTAAAATCTTAGAAATTCATTTTATATATTGAGATAATTTATTTTAATCAATATTTTAGAGTAATTGCAATCGAAGAAAGTGACAACAATTAAGAAGGAGTTTTAACTGAATAATACAAAGTTAACTATTAAATTAATGAAAGCAACTTAGAGAAAAAAAATAACAATTTAAATAGCATAGTCAATAAAAATAACAGCAGTGGGGGTTACTAAATTTTGAATGATTAGCAAATTAAAAATAGCATCAATCTATCTTAGTATTAGATTAGTAATAGGCAATCTTAGAGTTTAGTAAGTTAGCCAGGATCTAATAGTAGTAGTAGATAAACAACACCTTCTAGAAAGTATAGGAAAAGTCCTTTCCCTATGGCTATGCCACAAAGAAAAATAATATAATCCTAAACAGCACCACAGTCAAGGGAGAATTCAAGGAAAAATTCAATAGCTTAAATTGATCAAAGTTTGTAAATATAACAGCAAGGAAATGAAAAGAAGTTAAACGGTGTAAAATAAATAGTTAGTAAAAGTCCTGACTCTTCTTAGGTCTAAGTTAATATTAATCTGAACATAAATTCTGTAAATATTTTAAATTAAACTACAAATCCTATCTACTAAAGATAAAAAAGTCCTGTCGATACTGAAACTTAGAATATTAGCATGCTACAGCCTAATTTCGGTAAATCATTCAGAAAATCTTCTCGTCCTCCTTCAGAAACTAAAAAAAGACCAGTCACTGATAAAGTTTATACTGAAGGAAACTAAATAAAAGACTTAGAATAAATGAAACCTTCAAGTACAAAATTAACTCGTCGTCTATAAACATATACTAATGGTGATCCTTTAAATTTTTTACCAAACATCACTTTTATGAGGTAAAGAACTCCGTTGAAAAATAACATCAACTTACCAAACACATAAAATTTGGTCCCTAAGCCCCATAAAAACCTAGAGCTTTCTTTTTAAGATATCACTACTACCCCTAACAACTAAGCCTATATATAACCCTTTACCAATCCTAACAGCCAATAGCTTTACACAAACTACCTAAATGATGTCGATATTTCTTCCTAATAAAACACAGTTAAAAGTAATACTAGCAAACTAAAAGGATTTAAAAGAGATAACACACCCGTAACTAGAGCTAAGATTCCAGCAGCAAGCCCTTACAACAACGAAATACGTTCTAGTTCTAAGTAATTAAAAACTAAATATAATATTTATCTTTATATATTTTGCAAATTTTAACAAATATTAGCTTTGATTAAAGAAGAGTTTCAACAGAAATTGGACAGACAAGAGGTAACTCAGAAATTAGAGGAAAAAGAAGTGTTAGTAGAGGCAAAGAAAAAGATTTAAACAATACATTTTCTTACCTAAATACACCAATAAATAACAGTGGTACCAATACACCTATCAGCACAGGCATAAATCCTTAATTAATGGCAAAATATATAAAAAACGGCATAAAACCATCATATAACAAGCTACTATATTGAATGAATAGAGCTTTGACAAACTAATTGAATTAAATAGAATATCAGAATTAGTGATCAAAACAAAAAAATCACTTTTTTTAGACTTTTAAATTTGTAAATATATTTTTCTTAAAAATAATTTAAATACCTAATAAAGAAACTTGACAAAAAGTTAAATATAATTAAATAGTTAATAAATAAATAAATAATGAAAATTCTAATTAATAAACTGAAATAATTATTAAGTTATAATTAATTTCAACCAAAATAACTTTATAATAAATAAAAATTAATGAATATAATTGCATATAGTACACAAACAAATATATTTATTGTTTTATTTTTATTTAATATAATTTGTAAATAAATAAGATAAAGTATACTAATGATTAAGTAAAACAGATATTATTATTCAGATCATCTTACACTTTTATAATAATTTAAATAATTTTAATACATTTTATTGTTGTAATTTTAGTTAATTATTAATTTTAAAAATAAAAAATCTGTCTTATTTTTTATCAGTATTTATTTTAAATTTAAGATATATTTTTTCAAAAATTTGTTAACTCTAAAAATTTTGATCAATTTTTGTAAATTATTTCTATATTAAAACTCAAAAGAAAGTACAATTATATCAGTAAATTAGCTAGATGAGTAAAATATCTAAGGAACGTAAGACATTTTTACTTGAAAGATTACTAAATATTAAATTAATGCTCTTTTTAATATTAAAGTTGAAGACGAAGAGTCAATAGTTATTGGAGAAGAGGAATCAATGAGACTTTCGTATTTGAGTAATTTGGAGTAGGAGTTTTATAATAAGCCTTATAAAGTAAGTTGCTTTAGTAATTAAAAAGTAATAACTTAAATATTAATAGGAGTATAGTATACAGCTTAAGAGAGGTACAATAGTTCATAAACGCATAAAATATACAAATGTTCATAAGAGAGTGCTACTACTAAAAGCTATCACTGATTAACCAAATCTGATATAATTTAAATCTCAAAATAATTAGGGCACTATAATTGAACTTAACTGTAATAAATTTAAACTATTTTATTATCTCAAACAAACTTTTTAAACTAAAATAGAAAGCGATTATTTAAGGTTAAAGTTTACTCCTCCTAATAATCCTTGCATAATAATTGCAAGAATAGCCTTGCTAGATCATTTAGATACACATTAAGTTGCAAATAGTTAAGAAGATAAAAATCAATATGCAATAAATAATTTAAAATAAAAAATGTTAGAAGGATTAGAGTTTAGAGTTGAAATCATATGATAAACAGTTAGTTATTTGTATGTTTACTTTTAAATAGTTTAAATTTTATCTTTTTATAAATTTGAATCATTTCTAAATTGATAATATTTTTTATTGAAGCTCTGAAGCAGAGGAATACAAGTAAATTGTTATTAATTAAGCAAGTGCTGAATATTATATATATGAAATTATTGTTATAAACATTTATAGCTTTAATAAATACTATTAAGTTTTAAAATATAAATTATTAATCTATATACTACATAATAAATCATTTTAATTTAAGATATTATAATTAATTAAGTCTATTTATTATTACTAAATTCAATTCTGCTTAGCTAAAGAGGCTCTATTTTTAAAGCATAAACAAGCTTTTTGTTAGCGTTTAATGTCGTCTATTTACTCTTCAATAGTAACTTTAAAGAATGAATGATCTTCGTCAAGATTTGATAGCAGCTACTCTAAGGATTATATTAGCTTCTAAAAATCATCTGTCACAGGTAATAAATGATAGAAAAATTCAGAAGCAAATTCTTGAGATTTAGTGTCTATGATATCCTTAATAACACCAAAAAATTTATCAAAATAAGGTACTAAATCTGCTCTATTAAAGGTGCTGTTAAATCCACTCCAAGAGTATGTCAAATTCTTTACAGAAAGTTTATTTGAACTTGAAACATAAAATTTCCATAATGTTTGTCTTTCTTCAGGGCTTAAATCAAGTGCTTTACCTTTAAATTTAAAATATTTATTAGAAATCTTAATTTAATTTTTGAAAATTTGTTATTTAATGAGTATTAATTAATTTAAATTGTCAAAAAAATCCATTAACTTCAAAATAAAATTATTTAGCAAATATTCATAAAAGGTATGTTAATGAAGTTTTTCATTGTATTAAAAATTATTTCAATAATAAATAACAATTTCAAATTAAGAAAAATAATTATTGACATTGCTAAAACAATTTAATTTAACTAACTATTCAATTAATAATTCTTAAAGGATTTTAGTTGCTTTATTTCTCCTTTTAAAAACCTTTAAAATTATCAAATTTTAATTTAGCTCAAAACTAAAGATTAAAAATTAAAAAAAAAGATTTAATTTTTTATTATTTTGTCTAGTAAAAATTTTTCATTTTAATTTAATCATTTAATGTTGATTTTTCTAACTAATTAGCTAGTTTCTAAAAATAAAAAATTTGATTTGTAATTAGTTACATAAATGTTAGTTGTATTATGAAGTGTCTGATGGATCTCTTTCTTTTTATATTTCGAAAAGAGCATTTTTTTCTGCACGAGTGTATTTTTTGCTTTTATGAGCTAGTGCAACAATTCTCCAAGATAGAGCTAAACCTATTTCAATGTGCTTTAAATCCTAATCTTCTCCTTTAAACCAATTAACGAGTTTAGTAATGTGTGCATCTGATCTAGCAAATTTATCTAAGCTGTCTCTTACACATATTATCCTATTTTTATTTTCTTTTGGTATACTAAGAAGATACTTTAGTAAAAAGTTAAAAACTCTCTCTCCAAGAGCTAGTTTATACTTTTCAGGAGTGTATTATGAATAGAGTTAGGTGAGATTTTCAACTTAATTTGTAATAATATCTTCAGATTACTCATGTGAAATGTTTTCAATAAATATATCTACAAATTCTTCTGAGGAAATCTTACCATCTCTTACTAAATCATAAAAAACACCCCAAACTAGAGTCCTTGTTAAGATATCATTTATCTTACTCACATTCTTCTTAAAGAAATTAAAAGAAATTTCATCAAAATTAATCTTAATATATCCTTAGTCTCCATAATTAAGCAGTACTGCTTTGTACTCTGTTTTGCTAGCATCATATGTTAAATTAGTTTCTTGGTAATCATTTAGTATTATTGGATAAGAAGTGATATTAGCATTTTGGTCAAAAAAAGCAACTTGAATTTTGTGCCTTCTCAATGCTTAATGCTCACTTGAAGATGAAGTTTATATAATTTTGAGCTTAGCGTGATCACTCCTGTCTTATGGGTTGAAAATAGGTTAACACTCATTTAATCCAGCAGTTTAAATCCACTATTTTTACCATTCATGAATGGTAAAACCAAGATGCAATTTTTTAAATTCCTATTCTAAATGAATTATTAAATCATTTAAAACAGCGTTTTTAAAAGCAAATTTCTTGAAATACTATTTCAATCCTTCAAAGAAAGGCTTTTCACCCATTAAGCACATTAACTAACGCAGGACGGCACTACCTTTAGAATAAGAAATACCATCAAATATTGATAGAGCTATTTCTGTATTTTCAACATCACCTGCAATAGGGTGTGTAGTGGTCTTTTAGTCAGCTTAATAACTTAAAAAATATTATGAAAATAAATATTTTGTTTTCAATTTATAGTTACCCCCATTAAATAGAATCGTTGAATAATACCCAAATGTTGCAGAGTGGTTTATGATTAACATTCATTTTAGAAATTATGTAATGGGAGATAAACTCAGCAAAAGATTCATTGAGCCACAAATCGTTCCACCATTTCATAGTCACTAGATCTCCAAACCACATATGAGAAATCTCATGAGTTATTGTAATAAGGAAGTATGTATACTGCTTCGAAGTTTATTCCTCTTTAAATAAATACTCATCGTCATAGCAAATCAGTCCAATATTTTCTTTTTTAGAATATTTTGAATAAAATAAAAAAAATAACTTAAAAACATACATTTAAAAAATCAAAAACTAATTATTTACCCATTCCACCAGAATTATATTCAGGACAGAAAAGAGAATCTAATTTGCTATATGGGAAAGGGTAGTCAAACAACTCCTCATATAGTTTTATGGCCTCTATATTTGCTGCGAATATCCAATCAGCTAATTCTTTAGCATAGCTAAGTAGAGATTTTCTGCAATAAATGCTCATGAGTATGTTCTTTTTTTAAATAAAAATTATGTTGCACTATTTTGTTTTGTTTTGTTTGAAAAATGTAAAATAATTTCATAGCTCATTTAAAGAAAGAATCAAGAAATAATAGTAATTAAATTTTGAATACATTTTGTGGATTTTCATATTTTATTTCCTAATATGAACCTGCTGCAAAGCAAAATAAATAACTTGGACAAAGCTAAGTTTTCTTAAAAACAGCAAAATGATAATCATTTTAGTCAGTGATATTTCCTAATATTTCGCAAGATAGTTAAGTATCTGGAATATATTTTTAATACTCTGCTTTAGAATAAGAGCTATCTTTTGCTTTAAGTTCATTTGAAACTATGGTCCATTCTTTAGGAGCTACTATTGTAACTGTCATGGTTGCTTTCAAGTCAGGTTAATCAAAGCAAGGAAATATTCTATTGCAATAGAATGGCTCATTATCAGAATAGATATACTAAAGCTAATCAGTGTCAATGAAGCTATGTAAACCATTGCCATCATTTGAATACTTATTAGAAAATACTATTTAAATTCTATTTCTACCATTATTGCAATACTAAAGAGGTATAGTCAAAAAAAGACCATTCCATATTTGATTCAAGTAGGTTTTCTCAGCTTGAGGAATCAATTAATTATTGACTATTACCTTATCAATATTTTGGCCAGAATAATCTATGAAAATATCTCCTTGCACATGAGAAACGTTAAACTCTATTTCAACAATTCCTTAATAGCTATCACCCTTATCTAACCTTAGTTATAAATTGTAGTTGATGGTCTCTTAAACAATTTATGAGCTTCTTTTCTCGGCCTATTTTTATGTCAAGAAAGTTGGCTTTGATATCTCATATTCCTTTAACTGTTCTTATTCGTGTATAAACTCTTCACTTTCTAGCATGACTTTATTACTATTTTTCTATACTATATATATTTTAATTGTTTCTATGATAATTTTTATTTACGTTTTTGTTTATTAAATTATTTATTATATCTAATCTGAATAATCTGATCAAATTTATTGAAGATTATAAAAAATAGGATTAAATAATCATATTATCATTGCTAAATAAGTTAGAAATTAAGTCACAAAAGATCTACTAAATCTTGATATTTTTTGTTCATTAAATTTTAATGTATTTTGCATCTATATTTCTTAAATAAAAAATTTACCTCAGCCATAAATAATTTAATAAATATGTAATAACATTTTTTATTCTTTATGTGGGCAAATAAATAATAACATTCTTTGAGTTGTTTTGTTTCCTAAATTTCTTTTTTTATTTTTATCAAATTGTAAATCTTTGGATAAATTATGAAATGAGAAATAAATATAGCACTTCCAGGAATTAAATTCTTGCAAACGCAGAGATGTAAGAATTTAATTCCTGGAAATGCTATATAATAAATTAATATTTAAAATAAATATGGGTTAAATTTAGGCATTAATGCCTGAATTTACTCATTTTATAATTAAAATTTACTGTTTAAAGTAAATTTATTTATTTTTATAATAGATTTATAATTTATAATTTTATATTTTTATATTTTTTAAATTAAATTTGAAATTATTTAATATACATAATTTTATTTAATTTTCTAGAAATTTTTAAAAATCTCAAAATTCAGATTGAAATTACAAATTTTTAATCTGAAATTTGAGATTTTATAGAAATTTCTTTAATTTCATTTCAAAATTTTTCCATTTATTAAACAATGCAAATTTAATACTTCTATTTTTCTTAAGAATAATTAAGAAACAGGGTAAAAAATTAAAATATGCATAAATTTTTCAAAATTTTTAATAATTTTCGAAAAAAATTGTTAAATAAAAAGCTTTATAAATAGATAATATTTTCTTTTAAAACAAATAAAAATATAATAATATTAAATTAAAATCTATTATAAAAATTAAATTTTATATTTTAAATTCTATTAATTAATTAAAAAATTGTAAAATAAATATTTGATAATAATATTTAAAATATTATTATTTTTTCAATTAATCTATAATATAGCAATTCTAGGAATTAAATTCTTGTGTTTCCACTTTCACAAGAATTTAAAACCTGGAAGTGCTATATTTGCTCAATAATTAAAAATGGAAATTCTGAAAATAATTTTAAAAATAAAAATAAAATAATGAAGCATAAATTATGGTTGTTATGAAAAAAGAGCATGGATAGATGATAAATTTGAAATCAAGAAGAATAGCATTATTTGTTGGCGGTATAATTTTGAAAATGATAGAATTTTGAAATTAAAGCTCGAAAATATATAATGAAATCAGTATATTATAGTAAATTAAACTGTGATTATGATAATTAATTAAGTTTAGAATCTATGCTTATTGTATAAATATATATCAAAAAAATATTCAAATAAATATATGTGATAAAATATAAACAAAATTTAGAATATTATTAATAGACTCTGCTTCTCTAATTTATTGTTTTTACTGCTGCTTTCAGCTTTAAATAATTATTTTAATGAATGATAACGGAAAAGTAATTAGTAGAGTTTATAAAGTAGATTACGCTTAAACAAGCTATTAGGAGTGCCCTATTTGCAAAAAAGCCATATAAAAATCTGACTTTAATATTATAAATGAAGAAATAGTTTAATACCCAGTTAGTTCTGTAACTCTTAAAAAATATTTCCATTTTTAGTGCTATAGCTTTAACTAGTTCATGACTTGCGATAATAAAAGCAAATAAATTGAATAAGCTGACGGTTATTAAAAGCTCTAGGAATAAGACTAAGAGCGCTTTTATTCTTTGATCAGCGGTTATAAATCTAAATAAAATAGTAATGTAGTGAAATAAATTTTTAAAAATACACCAAATTAAAGTGCATAGTGTTAAAAAACTTTGAACTAATTCAATGTAATTAAGTCTGGATAGTAATAATTAGCATCTCGAGGTTTAAATGAAAGTAGTAAATAAGCTTATTTTAATTCTACTATTAAAACTCAATCAAATCTTTAGAATTTTACGAATCAAAAATAAGAAATATAATATTAAGGCTCAAATTGTAATAAACATTTTGTTCATATATCTAGCGCACCTGAGAATCCAATGAAATAGTAGGTTTTAGCCTTTAAACCAGTTAAGATAGATAATTAAAATAAATAAAAAGTATCGACACCTGATAAAGCCAAAATAAATTTTAAAAAAGAAACAAAAGCTCTCTAACAAAAAATGGAATTTTTTAAATTCGATAAAAGTCTAATGAAATCAAAATATTAAAAAAATTAAATAGTCTAAGATCCAAAATAATAACAAGAGTAATCATCAGAAGAAGAAGAGTTATTTGTGCCTAAAAGTTTAAATGTTAAAAGGAGTTACAAAACACTTATAGATGAAGAAGATGATGATGACTCTGAAATTAATAATTCAAGTAGCGAAACAAAAATAGACTCTACTTCATAGAAGTTAGCTTAATACATTTACTAAAAAGATACTAAAAAAGATAACACTAAAAGTAATATAAATATCAAGGATCCTAAATAAAAAAAAATAAAAATAACAATTCATTGAACTTAAATTATTTCTTATAAATTATAAAATACTATTTTATCATATTTAAAAATATTTAAAAACTTCTTTTAATTTCATGTAAATCTTTATTTTTAATACTCATCTCGTTGAAAATTAAACTTATCTTAAACTATTTTCACTTCTTTTTACACAGCACCAAATAATTTAAAGTTTTTTATTATTTTCTCAATTATTTATATTATTTAATGTCAAAAAACACAAATATTTTTATTTTTAAAAATTATTTGCAAGATAATTAAAAAAATTTTAAAAAGGTTATCGACACTGGGACTTCCCAAGCGGTCCCCC
>JH719955.1:126845-372537 GCA_000231845.2 Tetrahymena malaccensis 436
AAAAAAAGGTTATCGACACTGGGACTTCCCAAGCGGTCCCCCACCTTAGTACTAACCCAGCCTTAAGGCGCTTAACTTCGGAGTTCGAATGGGATCCGGTGTTTTCACCTTAGTATGGCCGATAACAAAATAAACATATCAATATCTAAAATTAAATAAATAAATAAAAAAAATTAAATTAAATTAAACAGAATAATAAATATTTATTAAGAAAATTGTATTTAGTTTTTTTTGTCTTAATTCAAATCATAAGATTTGTAAATATTTGTAAAAAGGGACCTGCCGGGATTGAACCGGCGACCTAAGGATTTGCAGTCCTCCGCTCTGCCACTGAGCTAAAGCCCCGTTTCTGATAAACATGAAATAATTTTGAAAAAGTATAAAGTTAAATTAATAAAATAGTAATTACAATATTCGAATAATAATATTGGATAGTTATTTTGATTAATCAAAGAAGTTTGTTTTTGTGGTTTAAATTTTTAATAAACATTAAAAATATTTTAAAAATTAAATTTTTGAAAAATAATAAGGGACCTGCCGGGATTGAACCGGCGACCTAAGGATTTGCAGTCCTCCGCTCTGCCACTGAGCTAAAGCCCCGTTTCTGACAAATTTAAACAAACCAAAAACTTAGTTAGTGTAAAATAAATAAAGTGTAAATGTTTTTAAAAAATAAATAAAATTAATTAGAATTTAGATAATTTAGAAAGTGAAAAAAATGACTAAAAAACAGAGTAATAAGTAATATAAAAATAAATTAAAATATTTGATTAAAATGATAATGCTTCTTTTAGGTCTTATAGTATAATATATAAATTTGATTGCTGCAGCTGATAAGTATAATAATTAATTGTCGTGCTCATAATAATTCATGGATTATAGGAATTGGATAGAATGTTTAAATAAGCTTTTTGTAAATTAGTAAAAATAAGAAAGTAGCTTATTTCTGATTTAAAAATGAATGAAACTATTCACTAAATTTTAAATCTGTTTACAGAAAAAGTAAATTCGTTTTTAGAGCTAACTCTTTTTATATATTTTAAGGAATATGACAAGGTTTCCTTAATTTTTTAGAGAAAAAATGAACTCTTAAAAAAGTTAATTATTCACAATAAGTTAAATTTTCGATAAATTTAGAGATTTAATTGTCAGAGAATTTTTCTCCATTAAAAATATCTTGTTCTAAGCTAATTAAATTTTAAAATGATCTTATTCCTCCCCAACAACTATAACTTTGTATTATTTAAGGGTTTTCGTTTGTGCATAGATTAGATTAACTAATTTTTAATAAAATGTTTGTATTTTCTGCTAGTGCTAACAATTTGCTGTAATAGAGTGTTTTAATTTCTACTGAGCATCCTTTAGGGAAAAAAGGGATTTAATTTAACCAATTTACATCAGCCATATCTAACTATTGTAAAATTGTTAGCTTTTTAAGATTTTATAAATATTTAAAATCGTCAAAATAAGTATAACCAGTTATTTTTTCAGTAATAGTGATTTTTTATAAGTTTATTAAATGATCAAATCTAAGGAAATTGATAGATTAAATGGTAAGCTCTTAAAGGTTTTCTAAATGATTTATTAAATTGTTGCTTATTTTGAACTAAAATTTATCAGATTTTAAGTAAACAGTTTCTAAATTAGGAAATATAGTAAGATAATAATCATGAATATGCTTTCCTCCTATAAGTTAAAGGTGTTTTACATTATTAACCTATTTAAGTGGTTTAAATTATGGTACTTATTCATCTTCATTGAAGGACAGCATTAAATATCTTAACTATTCCATATTTTTTAAAGCCCTTAAAATTTTAATGTGATAAGCAGGTTAATTCATATTTATAGATTTTATATTAAAGGCTAGTTCCCTCACGTTTCTATGTGATATTGCTTCTAATATCAGAAAAGCTAAATCAAGAGAATTTTCATCTATACATATCATGTCTACCTATTCTAAGCACCTAAGCTTCCTCATTTGATTAAAAAATATTAGCTCATTGTTAGCTATTTTGCAAACTATGAGCTATAGTTTGATAAGTTACAAGCTTTAATAAGAAATTTCTTGAAACATTGTGTTTATAATATCTACATTCTGTTAACTGTAAGATGATAAATCGATGTAAAGAGCATCTTACTATAAATATTCTGATTCCTTTTTTATCTTATTTAAGGCGCAGATATTTTGATCGGGATTTGTTTCTCTAAAGCATAAATTAGAACCATAATTCTATATCATATAACTTTGAGATAATGTATGCTTAATACTTATTGAATAGTTTTTTTATTCCTTCTTTTTTTATAATTTTAAAAAATTTTGATAAATTAATTATAAATTTCAAAAATTTTACATTAATGCGCTTAGCTTAATTGATCAAATTATATTTTATCAGGAATTCACCTAACAAAAAGTGAGTTATCGTTTGTGGGTAATTAAAATAATTAAATTTTAATATTGAAAATATGAAAATTCAAATAATTTTATAAAATAGAAGGATAATAATCAAAGCAATTATTTTAATTAACATGATTTTGATAATACCAGTATTAAAAATAAATTCAAAAATATGTTATAAAGATTTATTATTTTAATTAATTAATTATATCAATCAAACTTTGGAACAAAATCACTTCAAATTAAAATAATTCATTTTTAAAATTCAAAACTTAAAAATTCTATTAATTATTTTAATTTTGAAAATATGAGATAAATAAATTATTCAGTTAATTTTATAAAATAGAGGGATAACAATATTTTATACAATTATTTTAATTCAAAAAGAACTTAATAATATTATCATTAAAAAATAAATACAAAAAGATGCTATAGAGTGTTAAAATAATATATTTTATTGAATAGCTTATAGATTAAAAAGAAACTTTCGAACAAAATCGCTTATTTTAGAGGTTATGATCTTGAAGGAGAATAAAAATAATTTCTTAGAAACATATGATTAAATAGTGAAAGAGAATAAAATTGAGCCTATTGAATCTTATCAGAAAATATTTTATTTTATTTAATTACTTATATGCGAAAAAGAAACATCCGAACAAAAGCACTTAATTTGATAGAATATGGATTTCTTTATTTAAAGTTAATTAAAATAATAATTAACTTATTTAGTTTTTTCAATTTTTTATTTTTTAAATTAAATTAATATTAAGGAAAAAAATAATAGTTATTTTAAAAAATATACATAGATTAAATAGGAATGCAATAGAATTAAGTAAAATATTTGAGTTAATTTTTTGAAGGAGCTTTAAGAATAAATTATTTTTTTTTTGATAAAAGTTTCTTTCTTCTAACCTTTGTAGTGAAAATTACATTTACTTAGATGCTAAGTAATTTTATTTTGAAATAACTCACAATTAACTTATAATTTAAATTTCAAAGCAATCTTTAAAATAAAATTGAATATCTACCTATCTTAGGAAAGGAATTAACTTCATGCCCAAACTTAACCAGCTTAAAAATGGCATTTGAGTAATTGTTTTTATTCCTTTGTTCAGTTATTTAATACTTTAAGCACTTTCCTTTATTTTCTTTTAATTTTTGAATTTATTTTTTAAAAAAAATTTAATTTAAAAAAGAGGCCTTTAAATAGGAGATGAAGGGCTAAAAAACTTAGCATTAAACTTAGAATGTCAAAATCTAAGTCATATAGAATTGTCACTTAGGTAAATAAACTAAAAGATTAAAATGGTTTTATAATTTATGAATAATCAAAAAATAATAGAGGAAGCAACATTCGAAAATAAGGCTTAAATTATTTACTTCAGGGCTTAGTTAAATGTCCAAATATCTCTAATTTAAAAATTAATCTTAGGTAAATTTAGTTTCTAAAAATTTTTTGCATTTTAACAAATATCAAAAATATTTATATGGTAAAGTGGGAATACAATAGAAAGCGAAGGAATATAAAATATGAATAATTAACTATCTCAACTCAAAAGCCTAACAAATTTAACTTTGTACTTAAGGTAAAAAAATAATTAAACAAAATTCATCAAATTTTTATTTTAGCTTGAAAAATAATTCATTAATTAAAGTAATACAAAGATAGGTAACGAGGGATTAAGTATATTAGGGTAGTAGTTAGCATAGTGTTAAAAAATTGAAAATTTAGCTATTTTTGTGAGGTATTTATAATATTATTTTTCCAGAATAAATATAAAAATTCTTTTTGTTAGCTTTAATTAAATCACTTAGTAAGGTGCTCAAGATCTATGTTACTAGCTTGCTTAGTGCAAAACACTTAAGAATATTGATATTTACTTGAGGTATAAAACAGAAATTTATATTTATTTTAATTTCTACTTTTTCGATTAACATATTTCAGGAAATTGTATTTAAAATATTATCATTTCTTTTTAATTAATTATAATAAAAATAATTTACAATGTTTAATAATTAAATACCAATTTATTTTGAAACTAGATCTAATGATATAGGATCAATAGGTATGCAATCTATCTTCAAGCAGCTTTCATAAAACAAAGATATCATCAAATTAACATTAGATTTAAGGTTATAATTCAATTGATATTTATCTTTTTATACAAAATTTATAATATAGTGTTTGCAACATTTAAGATAGTGGTTATATTGATCTAGCTTCTAGTTTCGAATTATTTTCTAACCTTAAATTTTTGAGTCTTTAATTACAGTATTTAAATTACTTATATTTTTAAGTATTTACCAAATTATATTTAAAAGAGGTAATAAAATAGAGCAATAATTTATAAACTAAGTCGTGTAGCAAATGCATAAATTTCCTCATCTTTAACATCTTGAGCTTTATTTGAGGTTAACTTTCTTTTATAATTTTTTTTTAATTAGCTTAATAATTAAAACTAAAAGTGATAATTTAATAAATGCTGATGGATTCACAGCCCTAGCAAAAGAATTAAAAAATATTTAAAACCTGAACTGTTTCGGAATAAATCTAAGGTAAAAATTAATTAATAAAATATTTTTTTGTTGTTCATTCGTAGTTAAATTTATTTGATATTTTTTTAGATTTAAATATAAATAATATGTTTTATTTAAAAGGGGGAACTCAACAGAATATAAAGATTTATCAAATTTTATCTCTTAATTATCCTAATGTACATAACTAGTAGTTTTGTCAATTAATAATCAGTAAAATAAAATATTATGTTCTCTCAAAATTATTTATTTATTTTATTTTAATAAAAACAGGCTTGTTTAAAAATGCATTAAATAAATGCATTCTTTGATTAAAATTGAGGGATTGTGAAACAAAACATGCATATATTTTATCATTATTTATCAGCTTAATAAAAATCTTATTTTAATTAATTAATTAAACATTAAAACTTCATATACACATATTATTCAATAAATTCTAAAAATATTTGTTTCTATATTGATTTTTATCATAAAAAAATTAAAATTTTTATGTTAATGAATATTTATTTATAGGAATAAACCTTTTTGTAAGTAATTCAAAAATAAATAAATTGAAACCAAATAAAATTTATTCAAAAATACAAATTGAAACACTTTTAAAAGATTAATTTATTATTAAATCAAATATTTGATTGATGTAAATCGTAGAAGCAAGCAGATGGATTTATATTTAATTATTACTTTATCAATCTATCAAAAATAAAAAGTTGGTAAAATATAAACTGTTTTTTAGCCAAATAAGTTTGAAACTACTAACTTGTAATAAGGTCAGTCTCTAAAAAGAGTAAATTGGTATTTAAAGATAATTATTATTCTTATTACTATGCAAGTTGACATGCTGGTCTTTAACGCTTTCCGAAAAAACTAAACCTTAGAGTTACCAAATTTGGACACTTTGCCAATTCAGTAACCATACCTAAAATCTAAGTGTCTGTAAATTTCTCTCCATGACACATATAAAGATTAAATTTTATTAAATTATTTAGTGCTGAAGCACCTATCCAATATGGATAGCTACTTATGATCTATTCATTAGTAGAACAACAGAGATGCTAATTATTTATGCTTAGAGTAATATTTTTTTGTTAACCTAGCTATTATATAGCTGTCAAGTAAAGAGTTTAGATTTATAGTAGACATTAATTTGGTATTAACTTTAGACAATTAAGGCTCAAAGTTTAAGTCAAATTAAGTTAACAATTAATTTTTAAAATTTAAAGACTACCTAAAAATTAGAAATCTTCAAAAATAATCTAATTGCTAAAGGTGTGAGTGACTTAAAGCTATTTAAGATTAACTAAGGTTCTTAATCTTAAGCGGTCTATTGTTTGAATAGATAAATGTGTTAATTTATTCAAGTGAACAAGAGTATCAGGATCAAAGTCTACTTACTAATAGCTTGGTTCAAAGGTTAGCTTTTATAAATTAGGAAATAAAGAAAGATATAATTTATATAATTATTTGTTTCCTTGAATTTAAAGCTTAGTAACGCCAAGGAGTCTCATACTTTAAAATTATTATTTATTTATCATTTTATCTAGATCTCCAAATTCTACATTAAGTTTTCTTAAATTTTTCATAGTACATAATATTTTAATAAACTCTTCATGAAAATTCTAACTTCTTTTGAAATTTTATCTAAAATTTAATACCTTAATTTGATCTAAACACATACTCTTTAATAAAATAATGGGAAAATCTTCTGATTAATCATCGTAGCTTATAATATCTAGTAGTTAAATATCTTTCAATTAAGAGCAGAACTCAGCTAATTTATAAGTAGACTAGATTTATTTCAAGATGAAACCTATTCTTTTAACACTTTGTATAATAGGAAGTAATTGCTGAAGAAACATGTTAACATAATCTTATTAGACGGTGTCTACTCTAGAAAAATCTATGTAAATTTGCTCTAATTTTTACTACAAGATCTTATTTTTAATATCACCCAAAATATTTTCTTGATTCTTAGGATCTACAGGAACTTTATAGTTTTTATCTCCTAAAAATTCTATAGGCATTTATTTTCTCTAGTATTTAGATTATTAGAATTGATTTTTTATATTTTTTAATTATTAATTTAGAAAATTTAATCTTTTAAAGAGGTATTTAATTATAAAAAGCAAGATCAGAAAGTAAAATTATAATTCTCTTATCAATATATCATTAATTTTGATCAGAAAGCGTCTAATTCGTCTATAATAAATTTCAAAAGTAATTATTTATATACAGAATTTTTAGAAATTTTCTAGAAATATTTTCAATTTTATATTTTATTTTTTTTCATTTAAATAAAAAAAATGTTTAAAATTTTAATTTTACTTTCAAGTTTTATTTTTTTATTTCTTCTTAATATTTTAATTCGACTTTCCTATTTATAAAAAAAGAAAATTACTTAGTTAGTTAGATAAAGAAAGAAAGAAAGATGGAAAGATAAAAAGAAAATAGTTTTTAATTTTCTTTAAAAAAAAAATTTATTTGCATATTTTTTGTATATTAAATTCTTTAATATAATGATAATGAACATATTAAAATTTTTTTATTTTTAAGAATTAAATAATTTAAGAAATTAACATTTTTTAAAAGTTAGGTCTGATAATTTATTTACTTATCTACTTAATTTTAATTATATTACATTTTTATTAAAGTTATTACTGAACCACTTTGTAATAGTTACATAATTAAAATACTTTTTAATTTCATTTATTAAATAAAATTAAGTATTTATTTTGATTTGAAATTATAAAATTTAAAGAACTTAACTTAAGGATTTCAAAATTAATATTTTTTGTTTAATTTTATAAAGTATGCCTTTTTAAGACGAATTTATTCTTGAATTACTTAATTATTTCCATAAAATAAATATTTAGATTTTATTAGCTAAAAGGGCGAATGATAAAATAAATTACAATTTGACTCAAAGTTAATAATTTAAAAAAAAGAAAACAAATAAAGGAGGGATTTTTGTTAAATTTAAAATAATTAAATTAATTTTGATGAATTTTTATTTAAAATTTTATTTTGACTTAGTAAATGTTAAGAAAATGAATTTTTGTCTTGATTTTAACTAAAATGCTAACAATAAATTATAAAATAAAAATATGTTTATAACTAACTACAATTAATTATTTAATCATATTTTAATTCCTTTAAGATTTCTTTCTAGTATAAAGTTCTTAATATTTTCTTCTACTTGAGTTGTATCGATTTTAATACGAGCAGCTCCAGTTCTGATTGCAGCTTCTGCAACTGCTTTAGCAACTGCAACAGGAACTTTTGTGTCTAATGAACTGGGAATTATGTAGTCAGGAGTTAATTCAAAGTCAGGAATCAAATAAGCGATGGCATTAGCAGCAGCCATTTTCATATCTAAATTAATATCCTTAGCTCTTACATCAAGTGCACCTCTGAAGATACCTGGGAAGGCAAGAGAGTTATTTACTTGGTTTTTAAAGTCTGATCTTCCAGTACCAACAATATAAGCACCAGCTTTCTTGGCTTCGTCAGGCATAATTTCAGGCAATGGATTAGCCATAGCAAGGATAAGAGGCTTTTCGTTCATAGTCTTAACCCATTCAGCTTTAAGAGCTCCTGCAGCAGAGACACCAATAAAGATATCAGCTCCCTTAATACACTCTTCAAGAGAACCTTTAATATTGTTAGGGTTAGTTAATTCAGCAAGTTCGTCTTTTTATTTGTTCATATTAACAGGTCTGTTTTTGTAGATAGCACCCTTTGTATCACAAATAATAATATTTTTAATACCAATTTTGAGTAAGAGAGTTGCTATTAGATATTTAAAATAATAAATTAATATTAATGGTTTTGTTTTTTAGTATTCTTACTAATAGAAAGACCAGCAGCACCACCTCCATTGACAACAAGCTTGACATTTTCAGGTTTCTTACCTGTCAATCTGAAAGTGTTTAAGATAGCTGCGACTGTGACGATAGCTGTACCATGTTGATCATCATGGAAGACAGGAATATCTAATCTTTTATTTAACTCATTTTCAACTTCAAAGCATTCAGGAGCTTTAATATCTTCTAAGTTGATTGCACTGAAAACAGGAGATAATCTTTCAATTATGTCAATTAATTTCTATTTTATTTGTTTAAAAAATATTATATACTTTAGTCTTTTATCTTGTGGTTTTATTATTAACAAACTAATTATCTTAAATGATATTTTCTTATTATTTGAAGAAATTTATTCAAACTATTTTTAGAATAATTTATATTTTTTATTAATTTTCTGTTCTGATTTTTATTGTAAGTTTTTGCATTTAATTTCAAAAACAAATTCATAGATTGAAAGATATTTATTTATTTATTGCTAGATAACTTTATTGTTGAATAAAATTTTTATTTTGTCTGATCTAATGCTAATTTATTATATATTTATTTACCTTGGGGTCCTTTTCTTGAATGCAAATAGGTACTACATCAATACCACCAAGTTGCTTAAAGATGCAACTTTTTCCTTCCATAACAGGTAAACCAGCTCCAGCTCCAATATCACCAAAACCTAATACTGCAGTACCATTAGTAATGATTGCTGACCAGTTGCTCTTGAAAGTTAACTCTCTAACAAGGCTTGGATTTTCGAGTATCTCGTCTTCGATTGCTTCGTATGAGGCACTATCTATAATTTCATAGACATCGTTTAAATTTTTCATTTTAATCTTGGAAGTAGTCTTAATCATTCCTTAGAATCTAGCATGTAGAGCAAGAGAGTTCTATCCTAAAGTTTGACCAACTAAATGATGGTCATTTGGCCATCTTTATAACCAAGCTCTATTTCCTTCAAACCTTAATTTTAAGAATATTTAAATTAATATAATATAAGAAATATGTGTATGAACCATCATTAAGATTTAAAATGCTGTTCGTTTTTTATTTTAGAAGAAAATTAATTACATATAATTTTTAAATCTTGCTTCTACTTATTCTTTTGAGAATGAAGTGTTAGCTAATTGCTTAGCAAAGAAATATTCTACAATTACTCTTTAGAGACTAATCGAGGATTGAGATTTGTTAGAAAGAAGCTCAGGATTTAAATCGATATTCTTGAAGATTAAATCTATCAATTCATCAGGAATTAAACCTCTGTATAAGCAATCTAAACTTGCTCTCAAGATTATAGAGGTAAGATAGCCATCAGGGAATTATTGATCTAACTTTCTGTCTTCTAAGAGTTTTTAAATTCTTAATCTTTGATGTGAACCTAAAATAGCTTAACGTAGCTTTTACTATTTAATAGATCAAAAAGATTGAGAAAATATAGCTTAAGTATTTAAAACATTTTTTAATCAAAAGTATTTTTATTAGTAACCAAGATAATTCTTAAAGTTTCTTACGTTTTAGAGAATGGTGAAAACTTGTTTGCTTCTTTCTTCAGAAACATTGAAAAGTTCCACAGCTGCGTAGGCATCATTAAGGTAGAGGAAGGCTTCAATGAATTCATTGAGAGTAGGACACTTATTAATGTTGATCACAAAAGGATATGAATCTATGTTAGTGTGAATCTTGTAGAATAAAGCGTTGGCTTCTAATTAAGGGATAGCAGCATCTAAATTCCATCTAGGAGTGTTAAATCCTTGATAGTCAGAGCCATCAGTAACAATAGCCAAAGAATTACCTATTTGAAATATAATAATACGAAAGTTAAAATCCTTTTGAATATGTCTTTGACTTAATATCATACCTATATTAGTGTATTTGTAGATTTCATCATAATTCTTGTTAATCTCTAAACAGCTATCACCAACACCAGGAGAGTAGACTAATGAAAGAGAGAAGGAATCATAAATGGGTACCTTAAGCTTAATTGATAGCAAACCGTGATACTTTTTCAAGGCTTATCTCAAACGAATGTTGCACTAAGGTGCTTTTTATTCAGATTGTCTTTTGATTGAGTGTTTAGCTCCCATGACTAATATCTATTTGTAGGATAAATTATTTACGTTTTCCTTAATATTATAAATTTATTTAATTATTTTAATATCAATTTTTTGAATAATTAATGATAAGCCTTTATAGTATCCAAATAAAATAGCGAATTCATTAGAATAGATCATATACTTGAAGATAAATTATCTATTAATCTATTGGTTCAATTTGATTACATATTATAACATTAAGTGTCAAAATATAGAAGATTTCTAGAAAACATTAATAATCATAAATTGTGTAATTTGGCATTTAAATTAATATTGTAGAGTTTATATAGTTTATTTATTGTAAACAATATTTGAAGCACAATTGAAAATTCTCTATATTCATTACTATTTTTTATATATAGCAAATATTTGATACCATAAATTCAAATATTTTCACAGATGCATCTTTAAAAGACTTCCAGTTGGATCTATTACACCTTTTATTTACCAAAGATATTTTATTTGCTTTCCTATGTATAATTAATTCAAACTTTTATAATTTATTATATTTATTTTAATGAATAAATAATACGTCAGCTCTACTTTTTTATTAAAACCTTAATCGTAACAATTTTATATATCATCAGCAATTAATTTATAAAAGAGGAAAATGCTCATAAGTCTTCTGTAATGATGAATATTTTATCTCAAAGAATAAAAATTTATTCAAAAAGTTTTTTTCTTTTAGTCTATAATTTAAAATAGTTACAAGCATTTAGTTCTACTTTAATTTTAAAATTTTAACGTGCGAGTTTTCTGAAATAATCTTCAGTAAGAAAATGTTCTTTTTTTCCATTAATTTAATTTGATTAATTAACTAGATGAGTAAAAAGAAGATTTTACACAGTAATTTGATGATTATTTATTTAGTCATTAATAGTTTTTATTGCGAGAAAAATAAACTTTCTAAATTAACCAAATGTTTTTTATCTATCTTATAAGCTTAACTAAAATCAAGCAATTTAATTCTTTTAAAACTAAAATAAAGCTTAAAATTATACATTTTATTAATTATTTAGTGCATTAATAAATTTGTTTTTGTAAAATATTTATAAAAAATATAATTTTTAAAAAGAGTCTGATATAAAAACAGTAAGTTGATTGATTTATCATAATTTAAAATTAAAAAAATTTAATTTCATTAAATATAAAAAATTTAAGTGACTTAATTAATTTTTTTTAATAAATCGGATGCCTCCAAATTTCTTAAGGAATATTGTAGATTAATAATTCAATTAGCAATAATTTTAAATATTAATTTTTATTATTTTCAACATTTAAAAGAGTGTTCCTAATTTTAAACTTTGAAAATTAATATTTATTTTGTATTATCAAATTTTAAATTCTCCTTTTACAAGATTTTTTTTTTCTTTTACTTTAAAACGTAATTTATCTAAATTTAGATTAATATTTCAGTAAAACTAGACATTAAAAAATAAAATTCAAGAAACATAACAATAATTAAAATGTAAAAAACTGAAATAAATATTATACCATTAGCTAAAATCTCCACAAAAAAATTATTATTTTTTATGAAAATAATAAATAAAAAATATTATCATTAAATTAATTTTTTATTAAGAATAGTTTTTATATAAATTATAAATCATAATATAATAAATTGAATTCAACTAATTTTATTTTAGTAAAATTAATATTTCAACTCATCCAAAAAAATAAAAATTTAAAAATGAAAAATAAATTTATTTTCATTAGCTTAAATCATTTAAATTAACGAATAAAAATAAATAATGAAAAAACTTATATTTGATTAAATTTTCTATCTTAATATATCTAAAATAAATAATAATTTATGAGAAATCATATTATGAAATAATCCAAATTCAACTAGTTTTATTTAAATAAATTTGTTATTCCAATTCAAAGAATATTTTTTTCAAAAATTTCAATACTTAGAATTAAAACAAAAACTAATAGTTTTTCAAATCAATTTTGCAAATATTTAAAAGTTACAAAATAAATTATAGATGATGCGATTAATGAAATCAATTTTATGTTGAATAATTGAAAGAGAGTGAAAAATTTTTAAAAATAGTTTATAATTAATTTTTTTTTGATTAAGCACATTTTGATAAAAATTTTAATATTTGTAAAACAAATAATCATTATGAGAAATCGTTATTTAAATAATTAAAATTCAACTAATTTTATTTTTATAAATTTGAAATTCTAATTCGACTAATATTTATTTTGTAAACCCAAATAATTAGAATTAATTTAAAAACAAAATTTATTTCGAATAAGTTTTTGAAAATATTAAAAAAAAATTTACAAAATGATGATAGATTTTTCATTAATACAATCAATTATATGCCGAAAAAGCTAATAATTGAAAGGGAGTGAAGAATTTCAAAAATAGTATGTTAATTTTTTTGTTTAAAAGCACATTTCTATTAGTACAAAAAAGTTTAAATTTTTACAAATTCTTAAAAAAAAGAATTCAATGAAAAATGGTCATTATTTTTGATATAGAAATGTAATAATTTAAATAATTTTATGTAAAGAAAAATAATATTATTTGAACTATTTTTTTATATTTCATTATTGAAAATAATCTTTTTATGTTATCAAAATTTTAATGATTAACTTATCAGTATTTAATAGATTTTTCAAAATAATTGATTCATTATCGCTTAACTTTTAATTAGAATTTTATTTTGTTGGAAGTATTATTATAAAAGTTTACTTCCTTCTTTGAGAATATGTAATATATTTTTTATTTTTCTTATTTTTTTAAAAATAAAACATATTATATTTACCCATTGCTTAAATTTTCCATAAAAAGGTTTTAAACACAAACTTTAAAATGGGCTAGTTTTATTCTTAAAAAATGTCAGAATTTTTAAAAAAATAAAAATAACATAAAGCATCTATCTTATCTTCGAAATAAAAATAATAATTGATAAGATTATGCATTTGTTAAAATTATGTTGTAAGAGCTTTAGATTGGATGGAATTCCTAAAATGTATTACAACTGCTTGAACATGAGTTAGAAATTTGATTAATTCTAAACAGAATTACTTTATTAATTACTTCTAAAATACCTATTTTTAATTTTTGTTTTCGAGCTCATTATGTAAACAGATATTTTTTATGGGATAATCATACTAGAAAAAAATAAGAATCTAATAGATTATTTTATAAAGCTGCTAAAATCTGAGACAGCTATATATGCTCGCTGGCTCCTTTAAATATTTTATAACAACTTTGTTAATAATTAAATAATATAATTTAATAAATAAAAAACTTAGATAAATATTAAAATGAAACATTCTCTGGTTTTACTTTAAATAATACTTCTGCTGAGTGTATGCTTTGCTGAAAGCAATAACTTCAAAGGCTAAGGTTAGAGTAACAAAAGACCTCATTAAACTTAGTCAGGAAGTCGTAATTTTACTTCTTGGTTGAATGGTGTAAATATAGCCAAATCTCTAGAACATATTGCTTATGTATCTCAATAGAGTATCAACTAATGGCTTGTAGACATTACAAGTGCAAGTCAAAAATATCCAACATTTTGCAATACTGGTAACGATTTGGCTGATAAGTAAGAATTTGCTGCATTTTTAACTATTATCGGATCAGAAACAGAGTTTTCTTATGGTTTCCCTTGCAGTCGTGAATCAGGGTGTCCTGATTGTGTGCACTGTTCATATAATAGTAGAGGATTATAATGCATATAGAATCAAAATCTACAGTATTATGGAAGAGGACCAATTCAACTTTCATGGGATTATAATTACAAAGCCTTTAGTTAAAGTTACTTTGGTGATGATAGACTCTTAAATAATCCTACTCTTATGGAAAACAACCCAGAGATTTGCTGGGGATCTGCTATTTGGTTTTGGATGAACTAACAAGGTTATGGTGGTTGGTGTATGCCATAAGCAGCATGGAGTGAGCATGATAACTGCACTGCAAAATGTCCAAACGGCCCACAAGGTTGTACTTTGAGTTAATGTACAAAAGATCACTGGTTAGAATAAAAGGTTGGAAGCTGCCATGATGCTATGCATTCACCAGGATCTATAGGAGAAGTAATTAACATAGTTAATGGTGGTTACGACTGTTGTCCTACAACAACTTACTTCACTAATTTTGGGCACACTCTTAAGAGAGTAGAATGGTGGGGAACTATTCTTTAAAATTGGGGATTAGGCTTACCATGGACTAGCTTAAAACCAGTACCTGTAAATGAATGTCCAAGAGCAGTAAACCACATTGACTGCACTTAACTATTAACTAACTAATGGTGTTGGGGTTGCTGTAGTGAAATATGAAAAAGCTTGAAAAAATTTTCTTATTTATAAAACTATCAATAAATTAAATTGTATTAAAAATCAATTTATTAGATTTTTTTATATTTCATTACTTATATTGTGTAATTTTTACATCCATTTTTAGTCTACTTTTTACCTCCATTTTTACTTTTCTTTAATTTTAGTCGATTCATATTTATCAAAAGAATTTATTTATTTCAAGTTTCATATGATTAATCATATTTTAGACCTCTAATTATTAAGATAAAGTCTGAAAAGTACTAAGTTAAATATGAACCATCACCTAAAGAAAGAAGTCATATATGATATATACAATAAGCTATTAATTAAATAAAATTATTTGGTAGTTTAGCAATAAATTATAAAAATTTTACTCTATGTTGTTAATATTATAAATAAAGTTAATTTTCTTTGAATAATTCTTATTTGATCAAGTATTCTTCTTATTCTTGAATATTAATTAATAAATCATTTATTGATTATTTAAAAGCCAATTTAATAAAATCAAAATACATGAAAATTTTTTCTTTCTTTTATTTTCAATAAATATGATGAAAACACTAAAGATAGATTAACATATTATTCAATAGAAAAATGAGTTTTAAATTAAAGTTTTTTTAATCTTATGATACAATTTTTAAATTGTAGATAAACTATTTTATTTTTAATCAAAAGAAAATTAAACTATCTGAGTTAACATTTTTAGAAATTTGGCTTGAAATGAATTACTCTGAACTTATATTTAGATTAGTTTCCAAAATTATTTAATTTTTACTTTTAAGATGTATTATAAATTAGAGAAATAGAAAACATTAATTTATTTTGTTTAGATAAAAAAAATTAAACTGTTTTAAAATTTTGTAAGAAATATATTAAAAAACTTTTACTATTTAATACTATAAAAATTATAAATAAATAGTTTGAATTCTTATTTGATTAAATATTCTTCTTATTCTTGATTATTATTTTATAAATCATTTATTAATTATTTATAAGCTAATTTACTAACATCAAACTGCATGAAATTTTTTCTTTCTTTTATTTTTAATATTTATGATGGAAACATTACATATAAATATATTTTTAAATAATGTTTTTTTAATCTTTTATTACAATTTTTAAATACTAGATAAAGTATTTTATTATGAATCAAAAGAAAATTTAACTATTTGCATTAAATTTTTTAGAGATCTAGCTTGGAATATTTTAATAATATTTAGATTAGTATCCAATATTATTTAATTTTTACTTTTTAAGAACAATAAAAAAATGGGATAAATAGAAAACATTAATAAAACTTTTTTAAATAAAAAAAATTAATTGTTTTAAAATTTTTTTGGATTGAAATTATTTTAAAATTTGAATAATTCTAATTAATTATACCTTTAAGGCGCTCTTTTTAAAAACTTGAATTTAGTATTTTTTATATTAAATTGTTAACTAAATTTTATAAATTTGAGAAGAATTTTTAATAAAGAAATATTTCCCACTTAAATTGGTTTGAAAGATTTGTTATAAATTGAATTTTAGGTATTATTATTAATTTTGCTTTAAATTATCAAAAATATAATAGCTTGATTTAATAGAATTAAAGCATCCAAAAATGTCAGATAAAATGGATAAAATTATGAAAGAGTTAGACCTCGCAAGCGGTAAAATAAATCACAAACTAAAATGGTTTTTGCTGATTTTAAAATATCTTAAAAGGGTCTTAAAAGAGAAAGATGAAAGATAGAGACTTATTAGATTAGGAATAAGGAGATCAAAGTAAAGAAATAATGTAAAGTGCAGATAATTCATTTAAGATTGAGGATTAAACTTAAAAAAAAGTAAAAATTTCAGATGATATTTAGGATGGCTATAACATCAATTAAGGTGGAAATTAACACGATGGTGTTTTAACAGAAAAAATAGGCGAATAGATAGTTTTTATAAATCTTGAAGAAAACAAATAGCAATACTAAAATAAACCTGTAGAAATAGATGACTTTTTATAGTTTGAGGAAAAATTAGATAAAAAGGATGCAGATGATGGTGATTTAAATATAGAACCAGTTATTGGAAAGCAAGCAGATGAATAAAAGGTAGCACCCTGGGCTTCTCTTAGAACTCTGCGTATTAAAAATCCTCTCTTGAGATTACATAATGAAATTATCGAACTTACAGATTATTTATCACCAACCAAATAAGAACATGAAATTAGATTAAAATCAATGGAAAGGTAGGTTATTTGAATTATTTTGTAAGCTGAAATTTAGATTTTATCTATTTTTCTATTATAGCAAACAATTCTTCATAGAAGCATAAAATGTTAAAATTTTAAATTGTGTTTGATATTAATTAAAACTAATTTGCTTAAAGTAGAAGAAAGTAAATAAACAAATGCGCTTATTTATTATTAAATCATTTCATTTCAATAAGCAATTTTTTTATCCTATTTTAAATATAGGCTCAAAAAAATTTTGTTAGATGCAGTTCCTGGATGTGAGGTTAAAACCTTTGGTTCTTTCAGCACTGAATTATATTTACCTAATTCAGATATAGATATGGTAAATTAATTTATTTTTAAATCTATTTTAAGTTAAAACAATTCTGCTCAAATGCCCCATTTTCTATTCAAATTTAAAGAGTTGATTTGTCTAGAAAATATTTAATAAAGCTTAATCATAAATTTATCATTTTGAAATTAAAAAATATAATACTTTAACAAAATATAAGTGACTTGCTTGAGTTTGAATTATAAATAATTTATAACGAGTATAAAATATTTTCTTTTTATTAACAATTAAGGTTATTGTTAAAGATGATATATAGAACAAGCAGCTATATAAAAAAGTAGCTGATAAGATCATGAACTGTGAAGATATTTATGAAAATATAAACTTGGTTACTAATGCAAAGGTGCCTATCATAAAGTTTGTTGAAAAAGAAACTTAAATAAATTTTGATATTTCATTTAACAAAGAAGACGGTGTTAAACAATTGTCAGAAGTTAAGAAAGGATTAGAACTATATCCTGAGATGAGATATCTGATTATGGTCATGAAATGTGTTCTCAGATAAAGAGACTTGCACGAAACTTATTCAGGTGGTATTGGAAGTTTTCTTCTTTTCTGTATGATCCTTGCATTTTTAAGAGATCTTCGCAAGTAATATGAAAAGGAAAACAGAGTCCAAGAAATATAAAATATAACATTAGGAGAGTATTTGTTAAAAATGTTTAAATTTTATGGATTTTTTGATGTTGACAATAAAAGAATTATCATGCACGAAGGAGGTGAAGCAGTATTACAAATTTATGTGATTATTAATTTTATACTATAAATTATTTAGGAGCAATTGTCGAAAAAGATATTAGAGATAAAAGATTTAGCTTACTTAGTCCCTAGGACCCTACTCATGATATCGGAAATTCATCTTTTAAAATCAAGGAATAAGTTTTCCCACTATTCAAAAATAGATTCCAATTCTTTACTAATTATAACTTCAAATAAGGTGAAAGTACTCTTAAATATTTAGTAAATCCATCTAACTCGACATTTACTTTCTAGAAAGAAGATAAGTGAGGCAAATGAAATTTATCTATTCTTAAAGCAACAAGACCTTTTAATTTTCCTTTACTTGTTAACTAATTTATGTTACAAAGCTAATTTATTGGTGTTAGTTAATGCAATTTAATTTTATTAAATATTTCCTAAATTTTTAGTTTAAATTAATGAAACATTATTATTATCTTACATGATTTATTAAATAAACTTGTAATCAAACAATCATTTTTCATTAATAAATGTTATCCTAATATTGTAAGTTAAAGTGTTAAAATTATTAAATATGATAAAAAAAATGGTATTTTAAAAAGTTTTTTTTGAAATAAAATTTTAAGGCTTCTACAAACGAATATAAAATTAACCTAAAAAGTAATCTTCAACTAAAACTTTAAACATTTTGAAGATATAATTTGTATTTTTTGAATAGAATTATTTTTATTTAATACTAACTTTTATTATTGAAATAAATGGTTAATTATTTTTATTTCCCTCAAAAATAATTTAAACAAATTTTTTACACATTAATTCAAAGTGGAGTTTCGATGTATGTATTTTATTTTTCATGCAATAAAATTTAAACAAAAAATATCTTAAAGATTTTATTTACATTTTTGGGTTTTGCAATATTTTAAAAAAATTAAAACTACTATCATTGAAATAAATGGGTTTTTTTATGTTTGTTTTACTTTAAAATTAACTATTTAAACTTACATATCAAGTTTCAATTTAACACATATAGAGAAAGAGGAGTTTATGTGAATGTTGATTATGTTTTAATAAAATAAATAATAAATATTTTGCATATTATTTTTATGTGATATTAATTTCTATGATGGATTATATTAATATTATAAACATACTTGTATTTTAATTATAGGTATAGATATTATCACATGCACCTATACCTTTTCAGTAGATTAAAATAATAAATTTATTTAATTGACAGATTGCTTAATATTTTTTCTTAATTTACTTACTATTTTCTGTTGAAAAAAAAATTACAACTTACATGTGATATATTTTATCTTACATGAATTAATCTTATCCTCTATAATCCAATCTTTATAAGACTTTTAAGCCACAATTAATATAAATTAATTATTATATATATTTTTGTTTATATTACTTTTTAATAAAAAAGGTTTTATCTTGGATATAATTAAAAAAATAAAATTAGTACAATAAAAGGAACTAATGTAAAATACTTATAAACAATGTAAATTATTGAGAGTAAAGTAAGATCTATTATTCAGAAAAATTAATAATTAATTAAAGCTAATAATAGATTGGAAGGTTGATAACCAACTATTTTAATTTATTACAAAGAAGATGTATTAATTATTAATGACCCTATTTATATACGCTATATTTCAGATTAATTATAGATCCAATTTTCTGTAATTTAAAAAGATTTAATCAAAACATAAGACTGTAACGAATTTTGGCTTGCGCTTTGTAAATATAAATTCCTAACCCAAGTCAATTTATTAATTAATAAACAATTAAAAAAAAATTGAAAAAAAAAAAAAAAATAAGTAATGAGAAAAATTGCAATCCTCTTAATTGCTTGCGCTGCCATTTGTGCTGCTAGTCCCATAACTGATTTCATCTACAACCGTTTGTTATAGACTGGTAAAACTCAAACTGTTCTTGCTTCCTGCTTTACAGACTAAACTGGTATGAGAGATAATAACCTATATGCTGGTAATAACTATGCTGAACTCTCTATTAATCCTCAAAACAAAGACTTCAAGGCTCTAGGTGGACTTCCTTTTGGTTACAAGCTTAAAATTACCTACAAAGGTAGATCTATTGTTGCTACTAAGGGAGATGTTGGTGCTGGTGGTCCTAGTCATCCTAAGATTGATATTCACAAGAAAGCTGCTGATGCTTTAGGTATCAGTAACTGTAATAACTTCCTTGATAACGTTCAAATCGAATTTCTTGGTTGAAAAACTATCAAAAAATGATTGATTATTAATTATATTATTGATAATTATCCTTTGTAAACTGTTTTTTTTGTTAATATATATATATATATATATAATATATAATTGAAAAATTTTTAACCACTAGTTTCTTTTTTTTATTAAATTAATCAGAAATCATAGCAAATAAATTTCATGCTAAAAAAATAAGGAATTTAAGTTTTTACACTAAATAACAAATAATAATTGAATGATTATTAATTATTTTATTGATAATTATCGTTTGCAAACTGTTTTTTGTATAATATATATAAATAAAATATATAATTGAAAAATGTTTAACCACTAGTTTCTTTTTTTATTAAATTAATCAGAAATTTTTGCAAATAAATTTCAAGCTAAAAAAATAAGGAATTTAAGTTTTTACACTAAATAACAAATAATAATTCTCTCTTTAAAGATTTTTGGAATATAAATTTTGAATTAATAAAATTACTAATATTTTGTCCTTATGGGAGTTAAATTGATCAAAAATTAGAAATTTTACCAAACTATTTATTATTTAATTAATCTAATAATTTAGATTATTCTCATGTTAAATTACACTTTTATAAATAATTGATATTTACATTAACCAATACAAATTATTAGCCATCAATTTCTATTTAATAGCAATTATAGCAAAGCAAAGATTAAAGGTGGATAATAAATAGATCAACTTTACAAAATTAAATAGAAATTATGTAAATAAATTTATTTTCTGTGGAGAAGATATTTATTTATTAAGAAACATTAGTTGAAGATAAAAAAAATAAACTAATGAAAAATTATGCTAAATATTTTAAGATAAAATAATTGAAATCTAAAATACTAAAATAAATAATATTAATTACAAACTCAAATATAGAATAAATAGAAACACAGAAGAAATATAAAAAGATGAAATATTATAAAGTTGCCTTTTAATTTAATAAGAAAAATAATAACATTTTAGTTAGTCAGTTGGTAAGTAAATAAATTATTAACCTTGTTATTTGAAGTAAATTTTTATCATAAGAAGGAGTCTCTCTTATTTATCGTTTTATTTTTAAATATTTTTATTTTTTTTTGTTATTTGTTGAGTTCATTTTTTGTTATTTGTTGAGATCATTTTTTTGTTTGTTTGTTTGTTTGTTTGTTTGTTTGTTAGTTAGTTGTGAGTCTTTTATATAAATCTAATTTTGTATAAATATCAATTTTCGCCAGTAATAGATGCTACATCTATATATCTTGCAAACAGTTATTCTATTATGGCTGTACTTATTGGTTTTCCAGCATAATCTATCATATTGCACTAGTTCATTTCTTCTTAGACTTCGCTTCTATCAAATGCAGTATGGGCTATAATTGGACAGAATATGTCATTCTTTTTAAAAAGCTCATTTATTTTATGGGTTGCTTCATAGCCATTCATTTTTGGCATATCTATATCCATAAATATCATTTTATAAGTTAGACAATGATTTGATGTGTTGATTAACTCTTCTACTTTATCAACAGCTTCTTAGCCGTTCGTGGCTTCATCAATAATAAAGGGAAGCTTACTTTAAATCATTAGTCTAAGTGTGTGTCTATTCATTTAAGTGTCATCTACAATTAATATGTCAGGACAGTTACAAAGCTTGTTTTTGAGAGCAGTTTTAATTTCTTAGATATTATTTTAAACAGCAAACTCACTTTTGGTTCTTTTTCTTGCAGCTTTTCTCTTAATTTGCTGTTGAATTTGGCCTTCAATTTCATCTTGTGACGACTGATTTTAATATGGACTGTAAAATTACTCCTAAAGAGTATAGCACTTCATTCTTAGAGGAGTACTCAGTTCTAAGCTTTCTTAATTTGGTTAATTGTTTTATTTCGATTTCATAAATTTATGCTATAACTAATACTAAAAATCATTAATAGGAATAAGTCTTTCAGAGTAGTGTTTTTTTACAGGTTAACCATTGTTAATAGGTTTAATAATCTAGATTTGCTTTTTAAATTTAGCAAATTGAGTTGGAATTATACTTTAGCTAGAAAGAAAATCGGAATCTCTCTTGTATGAATGAGAATATGGCTAGTTTTGCTATATTATTTTATTTTAAAAAGGCTAAATGCATAGTTCTGAGGTTGCTCTGAATGAGTGAGGGTTATCAAAGCAAGCTTGAAGTTCTTAATTTTTATGAATTTCATGATCTTAAGAAGATATTTCAGAGTTTATAATGTTGTTCTAATTCTTCAGCTTATTTCTCAAGAAGAATGAACTATTATTTAAATCTTAACTATTTAACTATAAAAAATCATATTCTTATGTATTAGGAGATATACCTGGAGCTAGCTAGGGTGTAATGTACTTTTGCTCACTATCACCCATAAAAATAGATCCGTCAAATTCTTAAATTTACTAGGATTGATTTGTCATTTGTTGATTTTAAATGTCTTCGCCTGAATTATTAGTAAATCTTGTATGAGGATTAATTAAACCTTCATTACTTTTAGAATCTTCATTAATAATAGGCTTCTATTAAATTTAATAACTGCTTTAATTGTTTGATTAGCTAGTATCATACTGACTAATTAGTTTAATACTTTTAAGGTCATTTTTAGATAATTTTTAATTGATTATCTTTATTGGAGAGATAATTTACTTTTGGCTGTGCTGGATGTACTTCAAACTGTTCACTTTATTGTAGCTCCCAATACTATTTTTTTCAAAATTCTAAGTTTTCTCTTTCTATATACCGTTATTGTTTTTTTCCATAGCTAAATCATAGACATTTCCGTAATTATTTATTTCATTTTTAGCACAGAATGTCAATTATTTCTTTTTTTAAATGGGAGACGACACTTTTTTGTTGTACTGCAATATACCTCCACAAATTTTTTGATCATTAACAACTATGATTTAATCCATTTAGCCTTCAGAGAATTTGTCTCCTTCTTTAGAATCTCTTGACTGCTAATTACTTACTACTTAAGTTATAATACTATCTTATGCTAAATACTGATCTTCATTAGCTTGTGTGTTGAAATTGCTTTAATTTTTTATACTTCCTTACTTATCTTTTTGGCTTAATTCATAGTGTATTATTTCAAGAGTGTCTGAGTTTGGTTCTTAAATTTCAATAATTTACTTAGAAAAATTGTTGGTACCTGATTTATTATAGTTGATAGAGGTATTAGAAGCTAATTAAATATTTGAAAATTAGGAGTTTAGATGATGAAGAGAATGAAAATGTTTATCAAGCGAGTGTTTTTTACTGGTAACACGAATATCTTAGCTGTCATATTTATCATAAATATTTCTATCAATTTTTTTCATTTCATCACATAAATCAATACTCATTTTACGATTATTAGCATATTTTAAGGATTTGTCGATGTTTTAAATAAATTTAGCACTAAAATAAAAGTTTTCAGGGTTTTACTTAGACTAAAGTAAATCATCAATCACACTTGGATTAATAATTCCATCAAGATTTTTTCCGTTTTAGCTTTCTTTTTTTGTAATTTTTTCCTCATTTTTTAAAAATATAATATCGTCTTCATCATCATCTGAACCATCTTATTATTATGCTTTCTTGTTTGGGCTAATATTAAATGAAGGGGGAAGGACTATTTACTTTTAATCTTTTACAAATTCATTAGTACCTTCATCAAAAATTTCTGAAGAAGAAATATCAATTTTCTGGCTTACTGGAGATCTTTAATTAGTCTCATATTAATTACTTTAGACTATTGAAAAGTTTTTACTGACTTACTCTTGGCTTTTATTTAATTCTACTATCTTATCAACACTCTCTAAGCTTTTGTTCAATTTGTTGCTAGAGTTGTTAATAATTATCTTAGGAGGTGGTGTCATGAGGCTCTGTTAATTAAAGAGCTGGATATTTTAAATTTAAGTATTAGAAGCATGATTCAATTAATATGGAAATAATGACTGAGTAAAATCTGAAATAGAATTTTATTCGCTATTTGATTAATTCTTTTAAGTAGTATATCTTCTGTTAATATCTTATTTTTTAATATTTTCGCTTTAGCAGTTTACATTTATATTAAATGAAAACAAGCTTCCTTCACCTACTTTTGATTACAAATTCAATCCTTTTCCTTAATAAGATAGTCTCTGCGCCAAAGCATTTGATATGATTAAACCTAAGCCACTTGTTTCTTACTTCTTATTTTTTATTGTCTTTCTTTCAAATAAGTTTTCTTATTATTCAACTTGAACACCAATTCCAGAATCTTGAACAGAAATTTCTATTTCGTCTTCACTTATACAAGTAGCCTTTATCTTAATAAATCCTTTTTGAGTGAATTTCAATGCATTTGTTAACAGATTAAAAATAACTTGCATTATTCTCGAAGGATCACTCATGATATACTCAGGAACCTACGAGTCTTCTAAAAATATCAACTAAATTCCTTCTTTTCCCTCATTTTGCGATTCCAACAAAGGTTAGAAGTACTCAACTACTTTTTTCAGTAGATGCCTATAAATATTACCAAAAAATGTATTCAAATTAATAAATTCAAAAAGTTGTATCTTCAATCAAATAAATATTAAACTTTTAAAATTCGTAAAATTAATTAATTTAACCTTAAATCAGTTTTCCTAATGTCCAACTTAAAGCAATTAAATTAAATTTTGGCATAGTCAATGAAATCGCTACAAGAAAATTTCAAAATTCTGATAGAAGATAGAGCTGGTAGTATATAATTAGAGTTTAGTTCTTTTTCAACCTTGAGAGAACACATCTTTAGCATATTGATTGCACAGTTAAGCGGAGTTCCAAATTCATGAGAAATAGATTTTAGCACCTTGGTTTAAAAGCTTTCTAATTCTTTAAGTAATTCTTACTCTATGATTAATTTGTCTTCGAAATCTAAAAAATTATTTAGTGGGAAGAAAATAAAATTAGTTTCTTTCTTTGTTGTTTAATTTACAAAGTAATTAACAGATAAACTTTAATTGAATAAAATTTAACAAATTAATAAGAATAATAATTATTACCATCAAATATAAAATAAAAAGATTAATCGTTTTGTTTGATTAATTTCACAGATGTAAACTCTCCAAAAGGCTCACTTAATCTAAGAGAATATGATATATTATATTGAAGAACAGGGGCATTCATAACCTCATCAAGAGTAAGAATATTTAGGTTTTGAATATCTTAATCAATCAAATTACTCATTTAAGCTGCTATGCTATTTGAATTATAATTGTAATTATTTTGATTGAAATTTAAATTGTAGGAATTAGTGGTGTTGATATCCTTCTTATCGTTTCGATTATAATTCATAAATTAACTATCTCTTCTCATTTGTGTCAATACATTATCAGTGAGTACTCGCTTTCTATTCACGTCCTACCTTATAGACTTTCTTCTTGCATTTATTTGATTTAAAGTAAATTAATTTTGCCTACCATTCACTTGCATACTATTGTATTTTGTTTAAAATCTATCAAACTTACTGAAATCACTGCTTTCTTTATTTATACCTTCTCTGTTATTCGATTTAATATTTTAGAATATTTATTGTGCTTACTGCAATGCCAAATCTGGAGATTACATTTATGGTTTGTATTAAATCTCTTGAGTGGGACTTTTATGAGGTGTCATCTTTTAATCCAAAAGATTGAAATTGCTACTGTCAAATTCATTATAATTAGGATTGTTATTATTATTTGTTTAAGATATTTTATTGCTGATAACTTATATTGGATAAGACGTTTAAAGTAAGCCATCTTCTGTTCTTTCTATAATTGCTTAATCATTTTGACTTGTGTTAAGTTGTTTATTCTTTGATGTAATGTGGAAATCGCTCTATTTGACACTTATTTTTTATAATTAAATTATGTTTTGAGTCAGATCTCTTTCAAGAGGTTATGAATATCTGTTATTCTGCATGGGAGATGCTTCAAAATTAGAGAAATTAAAAGAGCAAGCATCACTGCTTGGAAATTACTTATCATTATTTTACATCAAATTTTACTTCATTAAAAGAATTTGATACTACTGATTTTAATTGTCTTGCTAAAAGAATTACTGTTGATGTTATTAAGGATTGCTATCCTCTTAAAACCCTGAAATCTTGACTGTATTTTCTTAATAGCTTGGAGTTTAAGCATTTTAGGTTAAGTTTCCCTAATTATTTATCTGTAACATGTTGCTTTAATTAGATAATTTAGCATAAGTAGGTTTCCCACTTTTTTTACTAACATCAGATATTCTTTTAGTATTTATGTCTTCAAGTTATGAATATTAAGTTAAATGAAACCCATTAATGTTATTTTAATTGTTAATTTGATTCACTGAAGCATTTTCATCATCATATTGATTGTTAGTTATATGGATTTATTATTCTTACTGTGAAGCTTAGCTTTAGTTTTATTTATTATTTGTAATTAATTAATTGGTCTGAATCAAATTGTTATTTAAATTAAGTTGTAATAAAGGAAGTAAATTAATTTTTTTTTAAAAGGCATTAGATGATATAGCTTTATGCTAAGATATGTATTCATTTAGTTTATCATTATTATTTTTTAAATTGAGTTTTTAATTGATTTTAGCAGAAGATTGTTAGTAAGCATTGTTTTAATTAGTATTCACTGTTTCTGTTTAGGAAATAACGTTTGTTAGTTGTATCCGTAAATCACTCATTATCTTGTAAAGAGATTCTTTATCTATAATATTTGTCCTGTTAAGTACTTAATAATTACAAATACTTACTTTTTAACTCTTTTTATCTACTTTGCAAAATCCCTGAGGAATTTAATTCAAAATAAACTTATAACTCTCATTTTCTTCAATCATTTACATAATTTCTTATTCAATTTAAGTAATATTCTCAATAAAAACCTTGTAAGGACTTCCACATTTTGCACACCAAATACCTTTTTTTATGCTTAGGATTTATTGAATTAGAAATTAGTTTGATATTTCATTTTAAGCTTTATGTTAGTTTTCATGATAATTAACTCTATTTTCATCGAATTAGCTTTTTACCTTTTTACAAGTGCATAGACTATTACTATGTTTGCATTTATAGTGCAAAATGACTAAAGATAATAGCAAAAAAATAGAACATATAATATCTGAAATGATATACTTTTTTAAAATGATCTAGACAATCATAAATATAAAAATTAATATTTAAAATAATTTTTAAAAGAATCCAGAGTCATCCTAGCAATGTTAATACACCAAAACGCATATCAAAATTTCAAAATTAGCAATTTACTGGTTTTGGTAGAGGTAACCTTTAACCACTGCAAGAGTAGCAAAAAAAAATAAAATCAATAACTGAATGATTCGTGGATTACTATAAATAAAAGGTGGTTCATTATCTAAGTCTTGGGCATTATATTTTAGCAAATGCTGAATTAAAAACAGTAGGCATACCATTAAAACATTAAATAAAATAAACAACAAATAGACATTGCTGCTATGCTCATCTTGCTATTTTTAAAGATTATCTAGGTAGAAGCAAGCTACAAAAATCGCTATTTAACATATTAAAAAAAAACCGTAGTTTATTATAATTTATCTAATTCGCGCTTGCTTATTTGCAATTTATTTCCATGATTTAGAAGTTTAATTCTCATTTAAGCTGAAAGTTTTTAGCTTATCTTATAGTAATGTATTTTTATTCGCATTCTGTGCATAATACAATGTCTTAGGAGAAGATGAAGAGGACGTCTGGCCACTCTGAGAGTTCTTAAAACAAAAGGTAAATATTTTCTTTAATTTAGACAGAGCTTCAGAACATAATGAGGGCTTTTATTAGTCTTCTCGAAGCATTTAAAAAAAGTATTTTTTTTTTAACTAAACTAGAATTATTTTTGTTTTGCTCGTCACCTATACCTTCTTATTCTAAATTTAGTTAGTTTGTCTTTTCTTGATTACTTATTAAGAGTTAAAAAAGTTAAAAAATCTAAAGTTTTTTTTTAATTTATGACTGGAAATCGCTTATGCAAGGACTTTTTGAAATTTAATAGCTCTTTAGATGTAATATCTTCATAAATTATTTAGTTAAATTTTGTTTACATCGCTTCTTTGCCTTTATATTATTGCGTAAAAATTAAAATAAAAGTCCTAACTAAGTTTTTTCTTTTAGTGAGTTAATTTTCATTATTCATTCATACAGTAATTTTACAATTTTTAACCAACTAACTAACTAACTAACTACTAATTATCCTCTAGGTTTATTTTAATTCACAAATTAAATAGATAGTTCCTCAAAACTCATTCATCTCTTTATACTAAATTTTATTTTTTTACATCTCTAGTCGAGTAAGTTACTGACTATCCAGTAGTTTTTTTTCGTATTAATTCATTTTGAGCTCACTAAATAAATATAAATATTTTAATTTAAAAATATTATCTTAATTTTAGAATTTAGTCACCACATTTTGCTTATGTTACCTTTTGCTTTTTGAAAAAATAATATTTGTAAAAGCAAATTCTACTATTCATAAAATTGTGGAGATTTTTATTTTTTATAATAAATTTCTTAGTATTTTGAAAAAAATACTTATTAGTTTATCTTAAAAGTCTAAAATTTGACATAATAAATTCTTTGAAGTAAATATTTTAAAGTCTTTGAAGCAGACAATTTGTCTCAAATTCTACTAATAAAACTTATGAATAACGAATCATTAAATTAAAAATTTTTAAAAAGTAATACTAGCATAATTAATAATTAGGCAAATAGATAAGTGTCTTATCTATTTATACAATTTTTAATCAATTTCTTAGTGGCTTGAAATAAAAAGAACACTATAGAACATAAAAATAAAGAATATTTCATAATTTAGCAAATTTAAAAGCATTAAAAATTAAATTAAATCTAAAAAAAATCTATGTAAATTTTTATTTAAAAAAAAATATAACGACAGCATGATTATTTCATATATTTGTTTATTTACTGATTTATTTATTTATTTCTACTAAACCATTTACTTAAGTTATTATTTTAAAATAATTATTATAATAATTCAAATTGAAAATTTCTTAAAGTTCTCATAAGAGATTCCATTTTTGTCTCCATTACTCATTCTTTCATAAATTTCTTAAATATCTTTTTCATTTATATTTTCATCCTTATAATTCTACATCAATACTCTAAATTCTAAATTTTTTTTTATAAAAAAATTATTTTTTCTGCTTTATTATAATTTAAAAGGAAATTCTTGTTGAAAAAGTATAACCTTCTTTATTAAGATAGTTCTTGTCTTATTTTGAGTGTCTTCTAAATATCTTTTGTAAGAATCTGTCATTAGTTTCTTCATTCATATATTTCTCAATCGAATCCTTTTAATTTGGCAGTATGAATATATATTATACTATATTAAAATATAGTTTTCTATTTAATTACCATTGCAGAGCAGAATTATTACTCTGTAATTTCCTCTTTATTGTTAACTGTGTGAGATTTAAAAGCTTTTTCAATTAAATCTTTAAATGCTTTCTTTGCTTCACCAGTTACATCATTTGGATAGAAAAGATTACTAACCATTTCTGAAATCAAACTAATTTTAATCCCTATCGAGTCTGATTGTCTGAATTCAAATGCCAATATTCTAAATATCTAAATTATTTCAAAATTATCTATTCTTTATGCTTTTTGCTTAAATATTTAAAATATTACCTCCTTGTTTGACATTTTTTTATATTACTTTTCACCTTTTTTATTATCCTTTAGCAATATATTTTTGACATTAATGTTAGTTCAAAAAACAAAAGGAATAGATATTAAAAATATACCATTCTAGTCTTAAATATGTTATAATATGATATACAGTTCTTTCCTAAAACTTAGCTTAGCGGGATTTGATAGCTTTTAATATTTATTTTATTTATCTGATTATGTTTAAATTAATCAAAATGAATTATTTTCAAATTATTATATTGCTTTCGAGTAGTGTAGCTAGATATTATAAAACAATTATATATTAATCAATGAACAAACACAAAGTATTTTGTTTGAAAAGCTTTCTATATTTGTTAAATACTTTAAATCAAACATGTTATTTTTACTTATTAAAAAATATTTAAAATAATTTAACAGTTTTTTGAAATCTGATCAGAGTAACTCAAGCTAAAATTTAAAAGAATAGCAAGAAAAAAGTTAGCTAATCAAAACTAATTAAATAGAATTAGTAATTTAAATACTTCTTGCTTTAGATATTTTTTATAATTATTTTGAAAAATTCTAAAATTATAAAAAGAAAATAATAGATTTAAATTGATTATCCTAAATGTCCTTCAAAAATATTTTATTGTTGGCATTTTTAAGCTAGGTTCATGCAATAAAATAGCTTATATTTTTAGAGTAAATATTAAGCTATTATTTAGATTAAGAAGAAAGCTATTCTAAGCTCATTAAACCTTAAATTTAAGTTCGTAGATTTCTTGATAACCAAAAAAAAGTATTTTTTATAAATAAATTTGAGAATAATTTTTAAAATTTAACCGATATTTTTTAAAAAGCACCCTAGATTTTTTAATTATACTAGCAATCGGTTTTTAGATTCTAACTCCAGTAACTTTAATTATAGTGGTTTAGATCCTGTATCAGGTTACAAAATAAACTGTATTAATGGTTAATACAATACAACTACACAAAGATGTTTATGCAATAGCGGATATAAAAGTAGTGGATAAGTAATTAATTAACTTATTATAGTTAAATATGTATTAATAAATCCAAAATAATCTAGATTATTAATGGAATTCTTTAAATGTGTGATTAATAAATGACTAGTTCAGATACCCCTATTGATTATTCAAATCAAACTCAAGTAAAATAGCTCACATAGTAATTTGTTGACTCTAATACATCAACATTTCTTGGATTGCCTTTAGTAAAATTTCATAAAATATTTTTTTTTTTAAATAAGTTAATTGATAAATTATTTTTTTAAAGATGTCCTGGATTCTCATCGGAGTTTTATTATTCATTATAATCTTTATTACAGTTATATGTGTAATAAGAAAAAGGAGAAAATAGCAAAAAGAAAAGGAAAATAAAAAGGACTGTCATAATTCTAATCATTGCCATAGGCACCATAAAAACCTAAAAAAATCTCATAGTCGTCATAGGAGAAGTCTTTCGAGTTGAATTATATATAATCATATAGATGTCTTAAATTATTTACTGTAAATAATTTTTATTTAGCGAATAAATTAAAAGGCATAATATTATTGATGAAATTATTAAAATAATTTTTGAAATTTGTATAAAATATCTGATTATTTATTTAGACAATATATGTATGAATAATATGTAAATTGTATTACAAAAATCTGTAATTTTATTTGAGTAAAATAAATCAATTGAGAGGAGCACCCATTTAAGTTACAATAGATTTTGCAGTGTGTCTCTTATCAGGAGAAGCGTTTGTAGCATTAATAAATTCAATATTATTCTTCAAACTATTAACAGAGTTTTAGCATGCAAGATATTCTTATTAAGCAATTTAGTTTTATATATCGATTTCTCTGTCAATTTATTGCTTAGTTGGTGAACGCTATACTATCTTACAAGCACTTGGGGATTTGTTAGGAGTTAAGAACTTGATGTGTGCATTTGAATCTGACTTAATTTAGACAGAACGATCAGGAGTTTGATAATAGCCCATACCACCTACTCCGCTGAAAGATGGTACACTCAAATTTGTACTATTAACTAATCCGCTTTAACTTTGAGAAAGGTAATTTACATACTATGATGGCTATTAAAGTGATGACTATTATTGCTTATTAGGATTGAAGGAAGCATTTAAATTGCTATCGTATGGAACATATTAGCTGCTTACTAAAGTACTGTTGCCAAACTTTTAAGGTTCAATAACCTACTATTTATTAAAATTTATCCATTTACTTTTATGTTTTTTACAAGATTAATAGTAGAAAATCAAGTAAATGAATTATATCAATAAATGAATGAATGAACAATGAACAACTCATATCTATTTTGTTGTATTTTTTTTTCAGTGAAAATAAAAATTAATAAAATCGCCTTTTTGTTTTTCAAATAAATTCAAAAATATGTTAAATAACAAATATATTGAAGCGAATCACTTAAAATATAAAAAAATATGTTTACAGGTTGTTGAAGCTAGGATTGTTATTGTTGTTAAGATTATCTAAGAGCAGCACTTCTCTTGACTGACTCAATAACATCTTGAATATTTGATGTGTCAGAAATATATTGACTCTATAAAGGATTTGATACATTACCATAATTTAAGGTAGTTGTGTAGGTATGAGTTTAAGGAGGTGATTGATAAACGACAGAGGTAAGGAATTGTTAATTAGATTATCCAGCTAGAGGTTCTGATTAATTAATTTGTTGATGTTGTACGAATTGTGATTAATTGTTTGATCTTGGTAAAAATTAGCTAACTGATTAAGTGAATTATTACTAAGGAGCAGTACTGCTAGAACTTGAGTATCTGGGATCAACAACGTTGGAAAAATGGCTATTATTCATTTCTATTATGCTTATACTTTTTTACTAATAAATTTGATAAGAGGGATTTAGTTTATGTTTCTCTGTGATGTACTTTATATGTTGCTCTTTTGAGAACTAAAGCTATTTTTATTGCTTGAATATTTGTTTAATATTTAATAAATTTTTTATGTAAAAAAGAAATACATTGAAAATTAATGATCTCAGTAATATCAAATAATCAAGCAGCAATAAAGAAAGAAAGAATGATATCACCCACTACAAGCTAATAAATATTAATTTTTTATTTAATTCAAAATAAAACAAGAAAAAAGCTTCATGAAAAGATAAATGTTATAATAATAGTTGTTTAATAATCTTCATATATATTCAAAAGAAGTTGTTAACAAACACAATCTAAGACTCATTCATTACTTATAAATTTTTTCTTTTAAGAAAAAATAATCTATTTGCATAAATCAGTAGATATTCTTCGAAATCTTGATGAATACAAATAAATTAATAGGTAGTGCTTGAATCAGATAAATTAGTTTCTAGATATTCCTAATTATTTTATTTTTCTATTAAACAGTTTTTGTAATTTTTTAATCCATTTCTCATGTCCTTAATTAAATTAGGGCTTATTTATTCTATTTTAAGATACAACTTTAAAATTTAAATTATGGTCATTGTTAATTTTTATATCTTACAATAATAAATTTTAATTTTTGATGAACTTTAATATTTTTATTGACTAATTGGATGTATCTGTTATTTACATCTTATTTTGATTAAATTACCCATTTAATTTTAATTAAAATTTTTTTTCTTATTTTTCAATATCTTTCAAATAAATAATATTATTTTTTGCATCTTTCATTATTATTTTTATACACATTTACTTAATATTCTATATATTTAATAAAAATCATCATATCTGAATATATTTTGTAGGTATCTATTTATATTCAAGTATAAATTTTTTAAAATTAAAAAAAATAATAATAAATTTCAAATAATATTAGCTTATATAATTAAAGCATATTGTAATATGGATCCAGAAAAAGCTCAAATAATGTTAAAAAACTTAAAAAAAAAGAAACTTGAATGGTATTGTGATGTATATCATAAAATTATATAAAAATATATAAATTTATTATTAATTTATTACAAAAGATATATTTTTTAGCAGATTTGTCTACACTCAATAAAATAAACAAAAATCAAATTGTAAAAGATTATATGTAAATACAACTAATTTTAGAAGTAATCCTACCTTAAAGTTGTAATAGTAATTTTTTAAAACTTTAAAAGTCTAAGTATTGTTTTATTTGAAAAAATATTATAAAAACAAATTTTGTATTAGTTTTACAGATGGATATCAATTAATATTTGGACTCATACTATTATATTAAATTTTTAAAAATGGATATCACTTTTTATTTACAAATTTCTAATAAAAATATACAATAAAAAGAAATAAATAAAATTGTTAGATAACCCTCTATACTATTGATGTTAAAATTTAAAAATATTCATTGAAAGGAATATCAATTTAAAGGTAAACATATTTTAGAATGATAGTGCATTATAAAGAATAAGATTATATAAAAAAAGATATTTATTATTAGTTAATGAAAAATATATTTTTGAACAGATTTTTCTACAGTAAAAAAAAAACAAAAATAAAAAGTGTTAAAAATTATATATGAATACATAATATTATCAAAATAATTAAAGCTGTAATAATTTTTGTAAACTAAAAAAGTATGTGATTAGTTAGTTTGGTTTGAAAAATATATAATTCAAACAAAATTTCTATTATTTTTTTTAAATAGAAATCAGTAAATGCTTTGGACTTACTTATACTTCTATATTTATATTTAATAATTTGATATCATTTATAAATTTTGTTGAAACTCAAATATTCTATTTAAATTGTTATAGTTGAAAGAAAAATTAAAGATGATATAAATATTTTATTTTTCTTATTTATTGAATTTAATTTAACTGAAATTATGAAAGAAAAATGTATTATTTTAAGATATAAGTGTATTTATATATATTTAATTTAAAAAATATAACTCATTGCTAAAAGATTTAAAAATAAATTAATTAGTATCGCTCACTTTATCAACATCTCTTATGATAAATACAAAAAACTCAAATGCTTTAAACAAATTTACTAAATAAAAGCCATAATAAAACATTTATTTAGAGTTTATTTAACCTCAGTTTTCTTTTATGATTTTGATATGATTTCATAAACCATATTATTTATGTTGATAAAAAAACACGTTTTGACAATAAATATGTTCAATTTTAATTCATATTTGATAATACTAATTTAATAAAATCTTCTATTTTAAATTCTGTTTGGCTTTCACCTCCTAGTTCTTTTATCATTTCTTCAGCTTCATCTTCTGTGAATGGTTCTTTTCCTTTCATCACAAGATGTTTTAAAACATTTACAAACATAGTTGGTTTTTCTTTTTCCCATACTTTAAATGCTTCATATAACTCTTCTTCTGGATCGCAATCGTCCTATCTACTAGCCATCATGCTTAAAAAATCTGGGAATTCTACTTTTCCTTTTCCTAATGGGTCTACTTCTGATGCCATTTCTTCTAATTCTTATTCTGTTGGATTTTTATTTAGAGATCTCACAAGTAACCCTAAATCTCTTATATCTATAATACCATCGCCATCTTTATCAAAAAGGGAAAATGCTTCTTTATATTCTGCAATTTATTCTTTTGTTGGTTCTCTAGACACTGCACCAATATCACCCATTCTTAATAATAGTTAATTATATTTTATATGTATATATCTAAATTCAGATGCTAAATGCTTTTTTTTTCGCTGTTCTAATATTAAAATAACAAATAAATAGAAAGATAAATAAATAATAATTGATTTTGTAAGAAATTATAACTAATTAAGTAAAAAGTGATAATATAATTATCAAAATTCAAATGCAAATAAATACTAGCTAGTTGAATAATATTATATTTGTTTAAAATATTAAAATAATATTTTATCATATCTTTTAAACCATAAACAATCTAAACTTCTTATTAAAATTAGTTAAAGTTGCATTTATTGTTTAAATCTTGTAGAGAAACTTTAAATTAAAATATTTGAAAATTAATTACGTCAAAATAAAAAGAAAATAATATTTTGTTATATTTTAATTGATTATTATTATAAAATTTCAAAATTTAATAAATTAGATAAATTAATACAATTTTTTTGAGAATAAAAAATGATAACAGATTTATTATTTTATTAGAAGATTTTTTAAAAGTTATTTCAATTTTTTCAAAAAAAAATACACTTAAAATGATTGTTTAGTTAAAAACTTAATATTTATTTTTTAATGAAGGTAATGAGAAATAGATAAAATTAATATAATAATTATAAATATTATTCAGATATTAATTTTTTTGATATAGATTTGATAGAATTTCATAAAAAATCTAAAAAAAGCTAATATACAATCTTTTTTATTCTGATAGTTTTTATTTTAAATTTGAAAAAAAAAAATTATAAAACATTTAGAGAGTAAGATGATGAGAAAAGAATATATTTATAAACAAGTAATTAAAAGATATTAAAATGGAATAGCCCATAAATTTTAACATAGAATAGATAAAACTAAATTATTAGTTTTTTGTAAACAGAATATGTAATAATAATTTTTATACTCAATTAGAATGTAGATGAATACTTAGAAATTAGCAGATATATCGATTGATATATAGATTTAAAGGCTGAAGAGTTTTTAGAAATGCATAAAACAGGATAAAGAAAACAGATAGAAAGTAATTAAGATTGTATCTTAGTATGCAATAATTAATTGATGTAATAATATCATATAAAATCAGAATATTAATTAATCAATTAATTTGCGCTATCTTAATTTATAAATTACTAAAAATAAATAAAAAGTAAATCTCCAATATTTATTTTTTTTTTTTGCTTGTTTTTTATTTGTTTGATTGATTGCTTGCTTGCTTGTTTGATAAATAGAATTACTTAATCAGCCTAACAAATAAATAAATTAATTAATAAATTTACTATTTATTGATTGTATGCTTGTTATCAAAGAGTAAAAAATAATTTAAAGAATTCTTATTTTTGATATATAAAAAATTAAAAATTATATATAACGCTATTAGCTATTTTTTCAAAGGGAAAGTATTGATTGAATCTCGAATTAAGTTATTATTTATTAGTCCTTTTAGATTTAGATTTATATATAGTCAGCCCATTTTCAATTCAAAACTAAATTAAGAAATACCTCATTGATTGATATTGATAATTAATCCTTTAACCATGTCTTAGATGTAGCAGCCGCAACCAGAAGAAAACCTATAGCCCATTTAGATATACCAAGATATTTTGGGAAATTCTTTTGAAAAGATCAAAAAGAATCTACCAAAAAAGTATCTGGGAGTCAAAGACCTAGTTCAGAAAATGCAAAGTAAATAGTTTTTGAGCATATTTTTAAAAAAATGTAGCTTTTGGAGTGCTTTAAATTGAATAAAGGCTGCAATATTAATTCACTGCTCTTAAATGTTTGTTATTTGAATTATATTGATATTTAATAAAACAAAAGACCATGTCATGTAAGACCCTGCTCACAAGCTCGATGCAAATAGATATTTCATCATATATAAACTAGCAATCAATACCAAATAACCAAAGTTGATAGAAGTTTCTTTAAAAGCAATTCAAGTAGATAAAACCACTTCATTTCATTTAACCAATATTAATTCCATTTTCTATTCTACCCTCTAAACTAACAGAGTTGAAACAAAAAATATAACCAAATAGTATCAAAATAAGTTTAAGTTAGCTCATTTAATCTTCAAAAAGCACACTACTTACTTTTAATAATTTCTGTAGTTGCTAACATTTGTTTGAAGGTATGTATCTAACTAACTAACTAACTAACAAACTCACTCAGTGACTGACTAAAAATACTAAATACAAAATATTTTGTTAAGAGAATGCAATATATCTATTATGTTTAATTAGTTAATAAATGATACACATAAAAAAAACTTATGTCATAGAAGGAATTAAATTAGAAAGAATTTAGAAAAAATATTTCAAATATTTTAACTAAGTTTAAAACGTATTATTTTTATAAAAAGTAACTAATAAGCTATAATTTCTTGAATGGAAATTGTTCAGATTACACATTAGAAGTTAATTTAGAGGAATTTAAAGATCTCCATGACCCCTCTCCTCTTAGAGATTAGCTAAATTCAAGAAAATTAATATCTACCATTATGGATACAATGGTTTCTCTAACAAATGAAAAGGATGAAAATCATTAGATGTTAGTTATTAAGATATTTGTCCTATTAGCAACTCATATTCATACTGAAATGCATGATATTCATATATCAGCTGCTATCCAAACAATAATCATATATTATTCTCGTAATACATTTTTATTTAGTTACACACACCACTCTAAATATGCTTATGATTTCATTATTATGATAATATTTTCAAGAAATTTGCTTTTGCACAAAAATTTACAAAATTTCCTTTTGAAAATTCAAAATAAATTTTATATTTTCCTCAAAAAAAAGTTTTAATACTTTTAAAGAGCTCATAAAAAACAAAAAACTTAAAAAAAATATGAATTTTTTATTTAATAAATAGAAACTAGAAATAGTCAAGTAGAGAAACTTGCTAAATAAGCACTTCAGTAGATCATAAATTATAATTATTAGAAACTTTCCTTAATAGAAGGAGAGAAAATCAAAAAATAGTTGTTTGGCAATGGATTTTTTATAGGAAATCCATAGCAATAGTAATAGCAAAGAGAAAGAGGCAGGACAACTTAGGATTAAAGTGTTATTTAAAAAGAAAGATCTCCTTCACCTAATCAAACAAATATGACAAAATAACTAATATCTATAAGAGGAGATACTACTCTAATGCAGCAGAATTAATTAAATTAAAAAGAGTTATCACCAATTAACAACATCCTCAAATCATAAGAAGATGCTTAAGATGCAGATATGAGTGGATATTTTGATGGTGTCAGTAGCTTTTCTAAGAACAATAACTTTATTTTTTAAGGAATAAGAAAGAACAATGATAAGAATTAGCCTACTTTCGATACAATTTGCCTCGATACTCTTATTAATATAGTAGATGATGTATGCATTAATCAAGCAAGAAAAGACGCCGTAGTTGAAAAAATTAATCAAGACTAAAATATTCCAGCCGATTAGAAGTAAAATTACATAGATGTAGAATTATAAAATATTCCAACAAGAGTTGTGCCTCCATAGCTAGATCCTAATGATCCATAATATTATAGAGTATTACCCATTAATTCAGAGTAATTAGTAAATGAAAATGATTAACCTGCAGGATTATTTGGATGGTGCTCAAAATGTAGAAATACAGCAAATTATTATTGCAAAGATCTTCGTGTACCTGTATGCTCTATAGAGTGTAAAATTAGTTACTAACAAATGAATGAAGCAGTAAATAAAAGATTTTATGACTACTAAAAGAACTCTAAGATAGCATTTGAAGATTGTCTATCAATTCTTCAATCACTTTCTTATCTATTAATAGCTCCATCAGAATAAGTGTAAATTTCACATTAAATAAATTTTAATATATACAACAGATCAATTTAGAAATATATCCAAAATAAATTAGATTTTTTGTTTTTTTATTAAGCAAAATATAAAATAAATAAATTTTAGAATAATTTACAAAATAAAGATAGATTTAAAAAAATAAGCTATATAAATTTAGTGATGAAATAATTTTGAATTCAAATCTAAAATTTTATAATAAATAATAGATTAGGTATATCCACTTCTTCATTAGAGAATGCTAAAAGTAGTGTGAGACTAAAAGTAATTACACTTGAAATGATTTATGCAATATTTGATTTAAGAGACTCAACCTTTTTTAGAAAAGAGTAAGCAATAAAAGTTATTAAGGAAAAGTTATTTGATGGAATATTAAAGTGTTGCTTAAATAACGAAAAAAGCATATTTTCTCTTTCTTTTGGTATATTCCTTCAACTTCTTATATACCATAAAGAGGAATTTAAAAATGAAATATCAATATTCATTAACGAAATTTTCTTACAATTGCTTGAAAGTCCTAACTCTAGCTCAAATCATCGTCATTTAGCTTTGCAAGTTCTCAACAAAGCCTTTTAAAAGACAAGGGTTGTTTTAGATTTTTATGTCAACTATGATTGTTCATTTAATTAAGTTTAACTTGTAGATAGAATCGTCTCTATTTTAAGTAATTTTTTCACCAAATCTATTCTGTTTTTATATATAATTTTGCATTTTATTATAAATTAAAAGGTAAAATTGCTACTGGATTGTATTCAAGACCAGAATTTTAAATGATGATTTAACCAAATCAGGAATTATTGCTTAGGCAGTATGCTGTCGAAACATTAGCTCTTATGATGAGATCAATATATGAATACTTTGATAATTACACTTAATAATAAGATAGCTAAAATTAAAATTTAATTAATGGATAAAGTAAAAACGATGTACTTAATGGTGGTAAAAATTTAGATGAAACAACAATTATGCAATTAGAAGAAAACAGAGAAATAATAAAAATTGATTTAAACGACCATTAAAATTAGTAAATTTAGCCAACTTGGTAGTATTTATTTACATAAATTATTTTTATTTTAATAAGGATTGAAAAAGAACATATAATTAAAATAGAAACTTAAAGAGCAATTCAAAAGTTTAATAAAAAACCAAGTTTAGGTATAAAGCATTTGATTTAAACAGGCATCATTCAGCCAGACGATGCAGTAGGAATAGCTAAGTTCTTAATTGAAAACCCTTCAATTAGTAAAGATCAAATTGGTGAATACATAGGTGGACATCATGATCTGAATATTAATGTTTTGAGTGAGTTTACTGACCTCATTAACTTCTAAGATCGTAGAATTGATGTTGCTATGAGATAATATTTAGAAACATTTACTTTACCTGGAGAAGTAATTTTAGATACATTTTTTCATAAATAATTAAAGAGTTAAATAAATTTTTTGCTTAAAGGCATAAATAGTTGATAGAATTCTTCAGAAATTTGGTGATAAGTTTTAGAGGGATAACCCTTAAACTTTCTAAAGTGCAGGAGGTGCTTATACTCTTTCTTTCTTACTGATCATGCTTCAAACAGATATGTACAATCCTTAGGTAAAAGACAAGATGAAATTAGAAGATTTCATAAAAATAGCTAAGAATATTGAAGGTGAAAGCTTTGAAACTGACTATTTAACTGAATTATACAGAAGCATATAAAAATAACCCTTAGCACTTCATGAAAAAGCAAAGACAGTTAAGAACTTGCAAGATTCTATCTCTACTACTATGAGAAAAAAGCAGGACTTGTTCCTTTAAGAAACTTAAAAAATGATTGAGAAAGGAAAAAATTTGATTTCTGAGAAAAACAAACTTTCAAGCAAATTTATTAAAGCTAATTCTATGTATTACATAGGCCCTTTAGTTGAAACTATAGGCCCTAAGATTTTAAGTGCTTTTAAGCATGCATTAGAAAACTGTGATGATGACAAGACTGTGAGATTTTCATTGGAAGGTTTCAACAGCACCATTTTGCTTAGCTGTCATTTTAATTTAGAGCAAGAAAGAAACTCATTTGTGGAGGCTCTTTGCTCATAGTCAAGCCTAGAAAGCTTTCCAAATAATTTCAAGAAAAAAAATTACTCAGTTATAAAATAAGTCTTGCATCTATCTTAAAAAATTGGAAACAGTCTGCACCAATCATGGCTGCCTATTCTCACTTTAATCAGCAAGTAGAAAAATAAATTTTGGGAATTTAATTTTTTTTGCTAAATATTTTTTTTAATGTTAAAAGGTTAAATGAAAACAGACTGATATAGAATGGTGTAGATAAAAGAGTAAGTGGAAGGAGACCAAGGTAAATTAAAATAAAAATGAAATTTTATATATAAGAATACTTTGGCTATCTTTTTAACTCTTTTTACTAAAATTATATAGTAGTTTAGTCTTGACTGATTCAGAGTGGAGTCTCTAGTAAAGTTATGTAGAGAGCGATTATATAGATAGAATATATGCTAAAAGCACACAACTTGATGGAGAGAGTATTCAAGATTTTATTACAGCACTTTGCTAAGTTTCTAAAGATGAGCTCACAAGTAAAAGCTAAACTCCTCGTATTTTTTCTTTGTAGAAAATAGTAGAAATTGCTGAATTAAATATGGATAGAGTTGTCATTGTCTGGAACAGAATATGGGCAATAATTAGAGATCACTTCGCAGAGGCCGGTTGTCACTAAAACCCTTAAATAGCTATCATAGCTGTAGATAGTCTTAAGCAACTCTCATAAAAATTTTTTATTAAAGAAGAGAGATTCAATTAACAATTCTAAAGAGATTTCTTAAAACCTTTCGAAATAATTTTTTAAAATGTTCCTATTTAAAACCTATTCATTAAAGATTTTATCCTGGATTGCTTTAAAAATTTTCTTGGAAATAAGACAATTTATAAAAAGATAAAGTCTGGTTGGAGAATTATATTTAACATTCTTGGATTTGCTTTGTTAGAAGAATCTGACGAGCTCTCTCGTAATGCTTACAATGTATATTTTATTTCATTTATTATTTAATTTTAACTTAAAAAAAACAAAAGCAATTAATCTAAATTATTTAGATTATAAAAGGAATTATGGAGGAAAATTTAGATACAATACACGATGTCTTTGTCGATTTGGTGTAGTGCCTCAATAAATTAAGTAAAAAGAGATAAGAAGATTTAGCACTAGCTTCTATCGAGCTTGTTTAGAAATGTTTGTATTATTTAGCTGATAAATCTCATGTAGTTCCTAAATCAAAATTATCCTTTTCTTCCCTCTAATCATAATCTTCCGACCCTAATATCAATTCATCATAAGTTGGAGAGAATTCTAATACTCATCAAACTAATAAAAAATCTAATGAAAGTAATTTATCAATTTAAATTTATTTGGAATAATTTAAATGAAATTAAAAATTTATTTTAGGTTATTGGGTTCCTCTGCTTGGTGTCCTATCAAATTTGTGTGGAGATCATAGGCCAGAAATATAAGAAAAAAGTATGGAATCACTATTTAACATCCTGACAGAATATGGTTACACTTTTTCAATTGAATTTTGGAAAATGATATTTTAAGGTGTACTGAGACCCTTATTTGATGAAATTTAATTTACTTTCTAAACGAAATCGCTCAAGCAATTAAATAACACTCAAAATAATAGAAAGTTTAACTGGTTGAAATAATCCTGTAACAAGGCATTCCATCACATCACCAACTTACTCTTTGATTACTACGATGAATTACAGTCATTAGTCATTGAGTTCATTAAGACTTACGAAAATTGCATAAACAATACAAATGAATAACTGATAAAGTAATCTGTTACAGCTGCCAAAAATACAATTATTTAATTGGGTCCTAAATTTAAATCAGAAGATTGGGATATGATAATTGGATTTTTTGAAAGAATGATCAGACTAACTACTCCTTAAAAGGTATTAAATTGCTCCCTTACTATTACTAGAATTAATTTTTATTTTTTTATGTAAAAACATCTAGCTTTTAAGTATTAACTCAGATGAGAATGGATAAAAGATAGCATAAGACGTTAAAGGAAAAAGGAAAGAATCTCTCATGTATTTTTATGTAAAAAATTATAATTTCTATTTTTTGTAAATTAATTTTTGTTTATTTTTAAAAAGAATTAAAAAATTAACTTTGATGATGCAAACGCATAGTCAAAAGCTTAGCTACTGCTCATAAAGGTTATTTAAGATGTCATAAATTCCTTTTAAGACAAACTATCTTCTAATTAGTTAGACAATCTCTGCAATATCCTTGATAAATCCTATCTTTTTGCTATTGAATTTAACTCTTAGATATTTTTGAGATACTGCTTATGGAAGACAGGTAAATTAAATATTCAGTTTTTAAAACGCTAAAGTAATTTAATAACTTATTGATTAAAAGGATTTAATCCTGAGTTAAAGTAATTGCCAGGAATATTAAGGTAGGAGAGACAAGCTTAGGCAATGAGTCTGTACATCAAATATACTCACTATAGAAAGTAAATGAAGTCAGGATCTTGCTTTAACTATAATGACCTAATAGAGTAAGAATTAAAAATACAATCTATTTTTAAATATTTTATCATATTAAATAGTAAATTAGTAGAGTACATGACACTCTTCTTAAAAAAGCATAAAGATTTACTTAAGATTATTGAAAGTGAAAGAGATAAAAGAAACACAGATGAAAGAAGCTATTATGATAGTTATGAAAGATTAGATGTTCCAGATTTAAATGAAGAAACTATAGATCTTGTTGTGCATAAGATAAAACTCACCGAAGTTGAAAGAGATGTTAACAACCATCGTACAATGATATCAGAGACAGTTCTTCCTATTTTAGAAAAAATTGATTTGTCACATGTAAATTATGAATTATAAGTATTATTTTTTAGTAAATAACAACATTTAATATGATAAATAAAAGATGAAAGAAAGGGTAAAAGAAATATACTGCATTCTTATAGATATGACATAATATAGTTAAAATAGAAGCTTTAGCTAGATGGTTTGCTAACTTTGCAAAAATTGTAGCAGATGCTAGAATTTAGATGAAGATTTAGATATCTTTATAAGAAAAATATTAAAAAAGCTATTTAAGTTTATTTGTGATAACCCTTTGCCCGCTTAAGCTCCTGTGGCTTAGGTTGTTTTAGAATAAAGTTCATTGCTGAACTCAGTAAATTAAAATCCTAAAAGCAATTCTAATTAGGAGAGTAACAATAATAAACATTTGACTACTCCAGAAATCACTAATTAGAAATCGATTAATTCAGATTATGTAAAAATAACAAATAGCTCATCTTCGATACCTGAAATAACAAATGAAATAAATGCTGAAGCAGATGAAATATAAAACGATAACAATCAATAAAAAGTAAATATAAGGAGGAGCGAGTAACAGAATCAAGATGATTCAGATAACTAGCTTAAAATTGAAAAAAATTTAATTAAATAAGTAGCAGGAGATTATGATGAAGATGATTTAAATGGATCAGGAAATAAAAATTTAAATTAAAATAATTAAATTAACATTAACAGCAATGATAATAGTAAGTCAAATAGTGAAAATAACATAGATCAAAGCTAGTAAAGCAAGTGAAAAATTTTTTTGGTGATGGATAGATAGATAAATGTATAAATTAGCAAATAAACTGATGCTAGTTTAAAAGTAAAACCTACTTTATTTATAAATATAAATACTATCTAATTTATCTTTTTACATCAAGATATTTCCTTTTTTATAAACCAAGCCATGTGAGCATATATGCTCTCCTTAATTAATCTATAGGTTCTTTCATGTTTACTTAATTAAAAAAGTGAATAAATATCCTTACAATATTTAACCAAAACAAAATATTCTACAATATTTTAATATTTCAAAACTACAAACAAAATTAGCATATATATCTATGTTTTATGTAATTCTTTTAAATATGTATTTATAAATAAAATATTCCTTATAAATTTTCAAACAAAGCTTAATCAGTTTATTACAAAAAATATTTTTATTAATTAAATTTATTTTTTTAATTCAAATATTTTTATTAATTCATTTATTTTTTTTAATTCAAATATGTTTAGTCACAAATCTATGTTTTATGTAATTCTTTTAAATATTTATTTATAAATAAAATATTCCTTATAAATTTTCAAACAATGCTTAATTTATTTAATAAATTTTTATTAATTGATTTATTTTTTTAATTCAAATATTTTTATTAATTCATTTATTTTTTTTAATTCAAATATTTTTAGTCACAAATCTATGTTTTATGTAATCCTTTTAAATATTTATTTATAAATAAAATATACCTTATAAATTTTTATAACAAAGCTTAATCAGTTGAATAAAAAAAAATATTTTTATTAATTCAATTTATTTTTTTAACTCAAATATTTTGATTAATTCATTTATTTTTTTTAATTCAAATGTTTTTAGTCACAAATAAATATTTTATAATGAATAATTTATGCTAAAAATATTAATATTAGCAATAAAATTACACATCTAAACAAATTATAAAATTATATTTAATTATTAATTTAAAAAATGACAATTTAGTTTATATTAAATATATATTTAAAAAAAAATACTTTTCCTTCCGCCTTCTTTTATTAAAATGAAAAAAATAATGCTTTCAAATCTTATTAAAAGTTGTAATATATCTTTATTCTAAATACTCCTTACATTTTTTTAAAATGATAATAATTTGACTTAAGCAAGGTCTATCCACTGATTTATTAAGAATAAAAAAATTATTAATTAATTAGTAAGAAAATTTTCTGTAATTTATTTACATTTATAAACTTCGTTGTTATTTTCGTCTCTTACTTTTTCTAGTTTGCTGGCATTTAAGCAGAGAAGAGAGAGCTTAAGTAAAATTTTCGTTATCTTTGCTGGTCCTTTGTGCTTACAGACATATTCTTCAGGTAGAAAGGATTCCCATTTTTGTTCCTTAAACTTTTATTCAATAACGGTGTATTTGGATTTTTTAAATTTGAAGGGAAACTCATCAAAGAATAGTTCACACATCATGACACCAAGCGAAAATATATCACTTTAATAATTGATATTTAATTTAGAAGTAAGTGCCTCTGGAGGACAGTAAGGCATAGTTTTAGCAGGCTTAAATTTTATATCAGCATTTATATTTCTTGGAGTTCTCATTTACCAATTTATTTTATCCAAATGAGCTTTATTTGCTTCTTTAATTCTTTCTTCCCAATCGCATACATATTTATTCTCACAAATCTCATAATGGTAGCACTCACCAAAATCAGTAATTTTAATTTAATGCTTATTCGAAACCTAAATTTTACAAAATAAATATTTCAATGCTGATACTCAAAACTTCTAATTATTTAAGTATATATAAACTAATCCAATCACTGTCTCTGACTTAATAAGAATATTTTAATTGTTATTTAGAGATTTTGTTTATTTTATGGGCATTATAGTAACTTACTCTGACTATATTTACATTTTTAATACATTTTTTTATTTTTTCTCTTATCTTAAATAAACTCTGTTAGAAATAAATTAAAGAAATAAAGAATATTATTTAAAACATACTAAAATGTTGGCTGGCTTTATATCTAAATGATAGAAACCTCTATCGTTTAAAAATTTAAGACCTGAGCTGAATTGATACATTAATTCTATTTTAGAAATCAGAGATGAAGTGTTAGAGAAATTTCTTCTAAATGTATCAAGATCTTTATTTCTGTAGAATTCTATAATGAGATAATTAGAATAATCAGGCTATGTTGAATAGAAATATTTTGCGATATAAGGACATTCATAATCTTCAAGTAGTTTGCTATTAAAATTAAAAGGAAGTTAACATTTGGAAAAATACTAATCTAATTAATTATTTTATTTTACAGAATATCTATTTCATGCTAAACTCTGTTACGGTCATTTGATTAATCTATATTTTTTTTCAAGACATATTACTTAATATGCTCTTTAGTTCTTTCTTCATCCTCTCTAGTACTTTAAGATCTTGATGAATTTTATATATCTGAAAGGCTACTCTAAGAGTTTGATTAATTTGAGGATTAAGATTACCTTGAATTTGATGGTTAACCACCAATTTACATATTACTATTATTATTTGATGTACTAATTTATCCTTAATTATTTTATATACTCGTACTTTAATTAATCGAAGGATTTTATGAATTTGATGGCTAAGTAACTAAATGAGATGCATATGGTTAATTTTAGTGATGCAACGTAGTAGAACTTTAATTACTTGATTCCTTTCCACTAACTTTTAATTTAAAATTTATTTATTATTTTATTAAATTAATAGTTCTAATAATTTTATTACAAACAATGTCAGCTTTAAAAATGGTACCAAAACCTCCTGAGCCAATATTTTCTTTATTTTATATCCTCCTTTGTTTAAAAAAAAAGCAAATTAAAAAAATTTTGAATCGAATAACAACCACAAATATAATTAACTAAATACATTTTTTTTAAATTAATTATTGTAATCAAAATTTTAGAAATTAATTTAATTTTGTTTTGAATTAAAAATCAAAATAAGGAGAAATTAATTTAATAATTGATTCTGTAAATTTTAATTATTTAGCAAAAAAATTACCTAATATTTATTTCTTAGAGAATCTTGGTTTTTAAACCTTACTCAACTGTCTGAGCTGGGTTTTAAAAAGCACTTGTATCACTGATTTCTTCAACATAAATTTTGTTTGTGTTAAGTGTTTCTTCTATTACTTCATGAATTTAGTCTAAGGGTTCAAAGATTTTTTAATTTTCTAAAATTCCTTGTCTTTCTAATATATCAAAATACTCAGGTTCTAATTCATCACATGAGTAAAGTATTCTTGCTATATTTTAATTTAGTTAGGGTATATGTGCTTCTATATTCCTTTGAAGCAATGTTATTATCCTTTTTTATGATTAATCCTCATTTAAGCTATCCTCAATAATTGGATCTGTAGTTTTTTCTGCTATTACTGAGTATTTGTTTGCTTTAAATGATAATGGTTGTGTTTAATACTAATTCATCATTTCATCAAAAGTGAGTTCATCTATAAATATATGCTGCTTGAATCTTATCTATATTATTATTATAGATAAAAGAAATATTGATTTGTCTATTAATTTATTTGAGTATCCATAAAAAATCAAGAAAATTATATTTCATTATTCAAAATTAGCAAAGAAAATTCTTAATAAATTTATTTACTCCTCCTCTATTATTAATGCAGTATACGCCAACATCTGTATTCTAATTTAATTTATTTAATCCTCTCATAATTAACAATCTTTGAGCCTTCGACTCAATAAAATAATGTTAGCCACTTTCTCTGCAAATAATATATTACAACCTAACAGCTTTTTCATTTAAATCAATAACTATTTCAATTGTTTACTTGATAGTGTCATTAAACCTATTGTTTTTATTTAGAATTTATTTTTTAGTTTTCATTTTTAAATAGTTTTTCATTTTACTTTCCAACCATCGATACTATTTTGATTTGATTATATTTTAGTTTGCAACTAATTGGGCTATAAGTAGAGAAATTTTTTCTAAGAAGATTTTGGATATCTTCAAATAACGCTTCTTATTAAAGCGATTTAAAGTTACGCTCTTTTTAATTTGTTTTAAACGATGTTGAAGGTGTTTCCAAAGGAAATGGTAAATTATTTTAACTCATATATTATACTCTTTATTACAAATTATTTGTTCAAACAATTTCAATGTATTTTCAGACTTTAATTCACCTTATTATATTAAAATAAAAGGGTTTTATTCTTAAATATTTTTTTCTCCTACCCCATACAAAAAAAGGACCAAAAAAAATTTAAATAAACATAAATAATTATATTATTAAATAATTTATAAAATATATAATTAATTTAACTAATATGTAATTCAAATATAAACTTTAGAAATATGTAAAACACCTCCATAATTGCTAAAAGCTAAGAAGGATTCTAGAGTATAATTGTTTATTTGTGCACTGTTATTGCTCTTCTCAGAGGTTTTAATTTGGAGCGAGATTATATTACTTTGAGATAAATTAATTGAAGTGACATATGATTAATTTTAGAAATTCTATTTTCATTAAAATCAAAGTTAATAAAATGTAATTTAAATAAATTAAATATTTACTTAAAACTCTTTCTTAATTTTATTTTTAGAATTCTTTTATTTTTTATTTGTTTCCTCAACATCTAAATCTTCATCCTAATCTTTGTTATTGTCCTCATCATTGTTTTATTTGTTTAAGAAAAATGAGTTCAAGTCACTTAATTGCAGAGCATAATGTCTTTTTGAATCATTTAAACCTTAAAATGTTCCACTGCAGATTTCAAATCCTTCACATTCAGGTGATTTCTTTTTAACTTTCTTAACACTGATTCTTCTATTTTATTCTTTGAAATTTGAGAATATTTTCCCACTTTCATTTGAGCTAAAAATATAAGAAGAAAAAATTCCACTAGTAGAAGTCTTATTAATTATAAAAATATTAGAATAATTTAGAAATATGTTTAATTTACTGTAACAACAAAGTCCTAATTAATTTTTTGTAATTATCTTGCCTCAACAAAATTGTTTAGCTCAATGTTTTTAGAATTTGAAGTAGAAAAGAACGATAATATCAACTATGAGAACTGCTATTTATCACGATTCACCAATAAATATTTTCCACCAATATCCCACTCTATACTTTTACAGCTTTTCTGTTGAATTAGAATTATTAATTAACTTAAAAAATCTCATAATTTATTAAATAATTAGTGAAAATCTTTTAATAAACAAACAAATGTGTTTTTTCTTATGTAAAAATTTATTTTGAAGCTTTAAAATTTCAAAAAATTGGCTTTCTTAATCTTTTGCTTTTTTTATTAGTTTTTTAATATAGATCTTTTTGTTAGTTCGAATAAAAAATAAGCCTTTTGCTTTTGAATTATATGAAAACATATCTAATAATTTTTCAAAAAAAATATGAACAAAATCAAATTAAAATTCTTTTAAGTTTTTTTTGGTAAAACAAAATATTTTTTAAAATACTATTTTCTCCTTTAAATTTTTTAATTTAGGGGGTAGGTTGAAGCATTTAACTATCTTTAATTTTTATTGAAATTTTGATAATTTGAATATAGAAAAATTAGTATATTTCTCTATAAAAAATATTTTAACTCAAAGGTATTTAATTTTCCACTTGTTTTTTCAAATTAAACCAAAAGATTGTAAATTACTAAACATGATTCATAAATAAAGACTGGGAATGGAGAGTCGTATACGTCAAATATCTTTACTAAGCCATCATAGCCACATGAAGCAAAGAGGATTTATTCTTGTTAATTGCTTTGTGGGTAGAATTTAACATCTAAAACCTATCCTATATGAGCATTGTTATAAAACTAAGCTATTTTAAATGTGTCATTTAAAATCTCTATAAAATAAATATTTCCAACTTAATCTCCAGCTATCAGATAATTACAGTTTTCATTGTTGAGCCAATCAAAGCATGATAAAATCACATCTTGACTTATAGTTATTTTCATCAAAGGAGACTGTTTTTAAGCCTATCTAAAAAGAAGATTTTGATTATTCTATACAGTCGAAGCTTTATTATTTTTAATTTGCGAGACACATGTATTTTCATTTAATCCACTATTTGTCTGATCAAATGAATAAAAATAAATTGATCCATTTGAAGTTAAAACTGAATAAGATGTTTTTGAATTTGAACTGAATTTTGGCATCCATTTTATAGAGAGCGGAGTCCCTTAAACAGCTATGTTTTTTATTAGAACAGGTTCTTTGAAGGTATTTGAGTGTTTATCATAAGGTATTTTATATATCAAAATACAGCCATCACACTCATATTTCTAACCTACTCTATGACATCCAAGAAGATTGTATGCTTCCATAGTACGAAATATTTCAAGTTTTTCACTGTCTTAACTAACCTCGCTAATGTTGACTCCTACTGCCAAATACTAATCCTTCCATTCACTTTCAATGTTTATATAACTCCATGAAACACAAGTAATAGGAAATCCAATATTCATCAAAAAGAACCTCCAATCATCACCTAACATAATATAAAATAAAAATAAGTATATTCAAATTTATTAGATAGTAAAAGAAGTCTAGTCTATCTTTCTATGTATCCATTGTTTAATTATATTATCTACGATTATCAAAAAGGGGTTTTGTATACAAAAACTATTTAATTAGAATATTTTAAAATCTGATTACTACAGTGTTGGGAGATTAAATTATTCTAATAAGTATTTTAAAATTAATTTTTTAATACCTTGCTGTTATTGTTGCTCTTCTTCTTGCTTAATTGATTAAATTTATTTTTGCTTTTCTTTATTTCCCTTTAAAAACTACGTAATTTTGCTTTGAGCTCCTTGTTATTCTTTTTAGTCATCCTAAGCCTTCTACTGTTACTGCTATGGTTAATTAAAGATGCAAAAGTGCCCAAATTAAGGAATATCCACAGTTTCTTGTTTATTATTAAAATTCATTTCCACCTTTAAATCATATTTGCTGTTTTTTGGAATCTCTAAAATATTGTTTTCTTCTTTTTTCTTTTATGAGTCTGATTTTTCTTGCATTTTTTAGCTTAAATCTTCTTTTTTAATCTTTTTAGATGGCTTTGAGCCTTTCAAGCTACTTTCTTCAGATGAGTCGTAATTCCCAATTTTCTACTCCTCTTCCTAACAAGTAAACAAAGAACCTTTAACCTCTTAAAACATCTATGTTAAGTTTTCTTGGTCTATATTAAACTCGTCCTATTGGAAATAAAAGGAAACTAACTTAACAAACATAAAATAATTTTTACTGTATTACCAAAAAGAGTGCATTTTTCTTAATTTACTATATGGGTAATATATCTTTCTTTTTAATCTTAACTTTTTTATCTCCTTAACTACTCTCTATAAATGTTTTTAGAATCTCGAATGTATTAGATAACTTTTCTTTTTTATCCTTTTGCTTTTTTTCAAGAGTCTGAACTGACATCTTATGCTCAAATTAACAATGAGGGCATACTTTCTAATGAATATAAATCAATTAAGAGCAACTTTCATTTTTACATCTTTTATATCCTCTTTTGCCTTTTTATGCCATTTAGGAAGTTTCTTAATTATTAGATTATTGTTATTACTACTCCGACTCATCAAAGTTATCTAATTCTTCCTTTTTTTATTAAGCTAAAGGTTTACGTCCTCTTTTTTTCTTTACTACTTCCTCTTTTTATTCCTACTCCTCTTCACCTTCATATTCATCATTTTAAATTTTATCATCATTATTGTCTTCATCTAAATTTTCCTGTTTTATCTTAGCTGGTCTTCCCCTCCTGCCTTAACCTTTATTCCCAGGTTAGCTTTGAGATTTTTTTTAAATTTCTAATTTATTTCTACCTTTTTTTTTATTTATTTTTTCTCCATCACTTTCATCAGACTCCTCATCTTCAGGATCTATCTCTTCTTTCTTAACTAAATTTTTCTTTGTTTTAGATTCTTTTTATTTCATATTATTAAATGATTCTTCTTTGTCTTCATTTTCATCATAATCTGCTTCTTCTTCATCTTCATCTTCATCCTCAGCTTCATCAGCTTCGACTTTAAAATATTTTACAATTTAAAATTTTTAAACACTTCATAGCCTCTAAAGAGTATTTTAAAATTACCTTAAAATTCTTCATCTTCTTCGCTATATTCTTTAGAAGATTTTTTCTTTCTGCCTCTTGTTGACTTTTATGCTACTTTTGTTTCTACTTTTACCTTTTTATTTTTTTTTGTATCATTATCACTTTCGTTATCAGCTACTTAATCTGAGCTACTATCTTCAATAATAACTTTTCTTGATTTAACCTTAGAGCTTCTTAAGCTTACCATTTCGAAGTCGAAGGAAGTATTTAACGTTCAGATTTATTTTATTCTTATTGATATAAATCTCTATAAACTTATAAGATATTTCAAACCACTTAATAAATATATAAATATATTTCAATAATTTTTAATATAATCTATTGATAGATAAATAAATAGAATATAAGAAAAAAAATTAATCAAATAAAATAAAGATATTTTTGGAATTAATAATGATATCAAACAAACAAGTAAATAAATAATTTTACAAAAAATGTATTTTTAACTTATCTTTTTTATGGCGGCATCTTACTTATAATTTGATTATTAAATTTAATAGCTATTAAAAATTATTAAAAATAAATATTATTTTTATAAAAATATTAAATTATTCTAATAAATTGTAACATTTTTTGAATTTTAATAGTTAAAAAACGAAGAATATTAATATCAAAAATAAAATAACCTTAAATCTTAAAATAAGAAATTTAATTAAGTAGAATAATTTTGAAATCAAATATATTCAAGCATGGATAATAAATTATTTTCTTTTTTTAAACAATTGAATTAACAATTTTTTTATAATTAAATTATTTTTTCTGCTTAATTTAGGTAGCTAACTAATGTATACATATAATTTTTAACTTATTTTTTTATTACTTGTTAATAATTATCATTTATATTTAAAAAATATGTTGATGAAATCTCAGACTTAAAATTTACTCACTTGTTTTAAAGAATTTAAGTTAAATGTTGTTAAGTATTCAACAAAAAAAATACAGAAAGATTACTTATCCCATCAATCTATTTTCATCTAATTCTCATAATTCTAATCAGACTAAAATTTTTTAACATCAACACTTTTACCTTTAATTATATCTGGTAGTCTATTAATTATTTCAGTTGAGCCAGTTTATTTTTTTTAAATTAGAACTTCAATAATATCTTATTTAAATTATAAAATAAATTGATTTTCCCAACATACATGAAATTGCAATAGAATCTTTTCATTATTAGTCATGTCACTATACTATTGCAATACATAAATTTATCCCAATTAACCTTTCATTAGTTTTAATCAAATTTTTTGTCATCAAAAAGTGAGTATCTCAATTAAAAAGAGTGTTTATGTTTAAATCCATTTTGATATGAAAAAATTTCATAAACTAAAGCAAATAAGCTATATTTACTAAAGATAAAGTGTCAAATTTAAGAGATTAGTGCAGTTTGCTATTCCAAAACCTATGCTTGAAGCACCATAATCAAAATTGGATCTTTTTATATATAAAAAAAATATTAGCAGAAAAAGTTGAAAATAAAATAGATAGATGAATAAATATACATATTATAAATTTGAATAAATACCTTTTTTTTAATTTAAATTGGTAATTATTATAAAATAAATAAGACTAATCATAATAAATTTAATTAACCTGAGATGAGTATGAAATTAAAGCGAAGTGCTTTAAAAGCTTTTTTAATTGAAAAAATATAATTTACTAAACTGTTAAAACATTAATTCAATAATATTATTTATTTTTTTGATATTTAATTATCAACAATTTTATCTAAATCAAATAAATTAATAATTTGGATACAAAAAATAAATAAAAATGAGTATTAATTTAGAAAAGTTATATTAAATAAGAGATACTTAAATTTAGAAAGTTTTTGATAAAATCCAATATCTTCAGCATCTCAAACAAGGCTTCTTTTTTAAAATTTCAGATATAAAAGCAAAGTATTTTATATAAGATTATTTTATCTTCTATAATTTCTAGGTTAAAATTTCATTTACATTTAAATTTTAATATTTATGTTAATAAAAATTATAAAAAGTTACCAAAAAAATCTGTTAACTATCTTTAAATATTTTATTTTAAATTTTTTTTAACTCAAATTTTAATCAAATTAATTTACAATCATGAGTATTTTATATTTAAATTCTTTTTTAATGAGTTCTTTCACAATTATATTTTATATCTTTTCGATTACTCTTTACATATTAAACTATTTTCAAATTATTTTAGCAATTTTTGTTATTTGGATGCAGTTATAGGCATTTCTAGTAGGACTGGATGATTTTTTATTTGCATTCATTTTTCCTTCTAAGCATTTCCTAATTTATAAAAGCATCTAATGCTTTTGGGATTGATTTGGAGGCTTTCCTAAAATAATTTTATGACATCGTTTATCATTCTCTTATCTTTATGAGCTATTAAGATATAAATATTTTATTCATATAAAAAACTAATTAAAAATATCAATTTATATTTTATCAAATAATATTTTGAACATATCCCAATATTTTAATAAAGAATCCACAATTATTAATTTGTACAGGTAAGATTATTTTAAGAACTTTAAATGAATCTAATAATTAATATTATTAAACAATTTTGATATTATTCAATTTTTTTATTTTTGTGTAACAAAGCTCATAAATAGGAAATTATTTACTCTAAACAAATTTATAAATGTTTACAAAATAAACATCTTTTATTGAGTGATTTTTATTTGTCAATAGGGCTATTTCTAACTCATACACCATATGGATTATTTTTATTATGAAATAGAAATGAATAAAATTAAACAAAATTAATTTTTATCTCAAATGAAATGTGTGAGTGATAAACACCTTTGAGAAAAATCTTGCTCATTAAAAACAAGCAGAGTAAGATATTTATTAAAATTAAAAAAGATTTTAAAGTAGGTATTTTTGTTAAAGTTAAACTAAAGAAAAAGAAAGAAAGAAAAAATAATGCTTAGACAAACTATTAATATTATTGAACAATAAAAGGCAATGCGCATGATGATTTTGCCTAGATTAGTTGTCAGTAATAATAACATTACATAGTAAAAACAAAAGACAACTAATCCTTAGTAAAATAGCCAATCTTAATCTGCTGCAGCCATTCCTAAATTTGATTGGAATCCTGTTAAATATAATTTCAATTTCGAATTACTTCAAAATGAATATGCAAACTACTGCAAGTAATACAATATAGTTAATAAATTTGATAAATAAAGCAAATAAGAAAATAATAAGCCTGTTGAAGCTCAAGCTGATTAATTATACCTTTAAACAGTCATATTAAATCCTACTCTCAGCTTTAATTCCTTCCCAACAGTTGCTGAATCTGAAGACATTATTTTTGAAATGTAAAATAAGCGCTCCAAATAAGCTAAGAAGAAAAGAAGTAAAAGAAAAAATGGTGGTCATTAATCTATCAGATGTTGATTTACTTTTCTATTTAATTGATGATAAATATTGCTAGGAAATAATTAAAAATGTTGAGTGAACTTTGTTGATGTTTGGCAGATAAGCAAAACAGCAAACAAAAACAATTCACAACACTAATAAAACACACATATAAATATATTAATGATTTAATTTGAAAGAGAAGAAGATATGAAAGAGCAATAAAATTATTATTGTAAATCATTTTTACTTTTTTCTCCTTTGTATATGAATAATTAATATGTAATAATCATGTAAGTTAGTTCAATTTCTTAAAATGTTTAAAAATAAAATTAATTTTCTCACAACGTTTATGAAAGATATGAATTTATGATATAAAAACACCAATTTATTGCCACAGATATTGCAAAATCTATTTTTAATTATTCAATGCGAAATTATTATTTTTCAATTGAATTCGATTATTAATTAATTGCTAATTCATAAAAGAACAAATAAATAACTGTTTAAATTATTTCTTATGAATATATTCAAAAAATAGTTATATTTTTAAACAAATTTAAATTTTATTTATTTCTATTTAGTGAATTAGTTAATTTAATTTCTGATTTTTTAAATTAGAGATTTTATTTTTACTTTCAACTATCACTATCAATTCTAGCTTGAATGTTATCCATACCTACTAAGATCTTTGCATTTTTCTTTTTGATAAGAGATGTATAATAAATGTAATCATTGAGTTCATCATCATCTAAGTCTAAATTATTTTACTTTAATAAAAATTAATTTCCAATTATATTTTTACAATTCTGTTAAAATAAAGTTTTTTGTTGCAAAAATATTTATTCTAAATAATATTCTTAATTCTAAGAAATATCTATTAATTTTTTTTTATTTGATCATGCTTAAAGATTTAAAATTAATTATTTTACATTGGCTGCATCTGAAAAGGAATCGATTTCTGCTTCTAAAACATACTAATTAGCCTTTGCCTTTGTTTAGTTAGTTTACATAATTAAATTTAAAATAAAAAACATAAAAATTCATTATTTAATGTGAATACTTCAGAATTTTTAAGTATTTGATAAGATTCAGATTGAGCCTCTGCATTAATTGTTTTGATATCTTTTTCTGTTTCTGATCTTAAAACTTCTATTTCTTTCATAATTTTGGTAGCTTCTTGCTCAAATTACTTAGTCCTTTTATTTTACATTTCAATCTATTTTTATTAAATTTTATATTTAAATATTCTATTTTTGATTAAAGAAAAGATATTTATTTTTAGAGTTTTAATAGAATTTAGTCTTTCTTATTTATAAAAATTATTTACCTGTGTATTTACAATTGACATTTCGTATGAATCAGGTAAATCAATTCTAAGTAGTTAAAAAAATACACAATTTGCATGAGCTTTTTTTAGCTCAATTGTTAATTCATCTTTCATTGCTTATGTAACACTAGGTCTTTTTGTCCAATATTCATTTGCTTCGAAAGTACTGGCTATTTGCACAATGGTATCTCTTGCGATACGAATAAATGTCCTTTCATACTCTAAATTATTCATGCTATAAAGTTCAGGAATTTCCTCCCTATTTTATTAAAGCTAAAGTTTAAACTATTTATTTCTACTTCTAATAATTTTTTCTAATGATAATAAAAATGGTTTTGCATAATTTAAAAAAAGCTTATTTTTTTTTACTTTATTAATTAGTATTCAAAGGATAAAAACAGTTCCAAACTCAAACCTTCTGCTGTTCTTGTTCTCAGTGGAGGATTTGCATTAATTGAATCAGAGAATTCAATTGTAAGCAAATTTGATGGAAAATAAATAAAATAATATGTAGGCCAAACCCAATGTCTCCCTGCACTATAAACAGACTTTTATGAGCAAGCTTTGCTGACCGAATTACAAAGCAAGCCATAATGAACAACTTCAACTGTATCCCATGATATAAATAATATAATAATAAATAAAACAACAGCAAATATTGAGCAGCACTGTGTTATCTATTTCCTTTACTGATCTGGAATATGCATTTTATATTTTCAACTTCTTCTATTTATTTTAATATCTATTGAATTTTGATTTACTTTAACAAAAATTGCTTGATACCCCTATATTTAAATATTTCTAAATAAATCATCTCTAAGATTTATTTTTTTCTATAGTAATCAAAGTATATTCATAGCAATAATATTTTAAAACATATTTTTTTCAAGTAATAAACTTAAAAAGAACTTTAATTTTTAAAAAAATATAATTAATTATTATTAATGCTTTTCATTTTTGAATCATTAAAATTTATTAAATAACCTAGTTAGTATATTAAGATAGAATCATAATTTTAAAATAATTAAATTCTTTAGAAGCTTATTCGCTTTAGAAGATAAAATATTATGGAAATAAATAGAGAATTTTAAATAAATATTGTTTCTGGATTGGATTAAGGAAATCTAATCTAGCCTATTATTAGGCCATTTTTCAAATGCATAAGTTAATTTAAAGGATATATTTGAATTTTTTTAATTTAATTAACTCTTGAATTTTATAAATTTCTTTGGTTTTTTGTTAATTTTAAATTATTTTATTATGTGTATTAAACTTATTTGAATTCAAATAAAATAAACTTTTATAAAAGTAAGCAAATTTATTATCTTAATATAATCTATTTAATTTAGTACTTATCTTGAATATAATTGTTTTTAAAAGCTAATACTATTTTAATTATCTTAAATAAATAATTAAAACTGTTATTTAGACTGATAATATTTGAGATTGACTTATTTAATAAATAAAATTTTTCATAAATTAAATTATTTTTTTAAATTTTTAATTATTTATGAAATTTTATATAATAATTAATTTTAGGCACCTTACTTTTTAACAATTTAACAAATAAATGTCAAATAGTAATAAATAATTGATTCATTTGATTAATCATATATGTCTAAGACTTCATAAAAAACCATTTTATATATTTAGATTATATTAAATTTATTTTTTTTTGAATTTAATATTATTAGATTTTATTATTTTCAAGCATTAAATTAGTTTAATCCTTTCACTTTATCGGTTTATAATATTAAATAAATATGTTCAATAAATTTTTGTTATTTTATAAGATTGACAATATTTTATTTACTTTAAAGTAAAAAAATATTTGTCTTTTTTAATTTGGATTGTTTAATCATTAATTTTTATCTGCAAATCAAATATTTGAAACTATTAAAATTAAACATTTTATCATAAAATGTTAAAAAAAATAATTTTTTAACAAGTTTATGGATTTTTTTATTAAATAGTTTCAAACATGAGCATTAATACCAACTCAATCTACTCCTATTCTAATTTATATTTGATCAAATATTAGTAAATATAAAAAAGTAATTAAAATAAACTTAGTATTTTTAAAAGTAGAATATTCAAGTGAAGTTTTAAGCAATCATCAGATTGTCTTACCTTTTCAGTTTATCTATTTTAATAATAACATAAATTTTGGATTGCTGATTATGAAGAAATAAATCTATACTATTTAAAAATAAAAATAGCCACATAACTATATAGGAAATAGATTATATAATGTTATTTCAAATATTATAAACTTATAATAGAATATCTTAATCTAAATGCTTTGATTTTAATATAAACTTTCTACTTAAAGTAAATCAGTTATTGTAAATAATACTCAAAGAATTTCTGAATAATTTGCTTTTTTGTGTTATTATCCTTGTCTTGATTTCTTATTATTTAAATTTGTAAATTTTAGATTTTAACATATAAGTTTAAGTGGTCTTATAAATATGTATTCTTTAAATGCCTGATGAAAGCATTTTTCAGAAAAAAAACCTTCTGGTAATCACATTAAAGCATAACATTAATTTAATATGTCAGCTTAGTGATTACGTAATACTTTTTTTATTTCAAATAATTTTCAAATTATTAACTTATACTGAAATTAAATTGAGAGTAAATTTTATGAATGTAAATAGACAGACTTCTGTGTGGAGCTTATATTATTTGTTTACTTGTGAAATGTGTATTTAGTGCAAATTAAAAAAAACTTTAAATATTAATATATAAATATACTACCAATTTATTAGATAAAAAAACTCAAATTTAATCCATTTTAGTGTAATAAATCCTGATCAATTAAGTAAATCAGATACTGGAAATAATGAAATAGATTTGATTATTCCACCAGTGGAAAATTAAATTGCTATCAATTTTTTTTTAGTTAGTGTTAATAGTTGTTAGAGTTGACTAGAAATAATTATTTAGGGAGAGTGTCTTGGTAATAAATATGACAGACAAATGGTAATATTAAATTTTAAATCTTTGTAAATGGATAGAATAAATTGAAAAGTAATAAAAATTATTAAGTTGATTAAGAAATAATGCAGATTTAATCAAAGTTAAAAATGAAAATAATAAGCCTTGAGCAATCTATCGACAAAGCATTAATTAATAATTAGATTTTTTTAATCAATTTAAGAATATTATTTTTGACGTGTGCGGGAAGAGGGAAGGAGAAATAGAAAGATGGAATAATTGGTAAGGGATAGGTTTGATAAAATTTGATAATGAGTAAATTAATTAAATAAATAAAAAAGAGAGTCAATAATATTTTTTGCTTTTAAACATTCCTTCCTTCGTTCCTTTTTTTCTTAGTTGCTTGGCGAAAAAAATAACAAATTTTTGAGAAGAAAAAATTGAATTTAACTTTTTTGAATTAACAAAAATAATAATTATTGAGTAAATAAATCATTCTATTACAGAAAAAGAATATCTTGCTTAGTTTTTCGTATAGAATAAATATCTGATTAATAAACTAAATAAAAAGATAAATTAATTAATTAATTAATAAATTCACTAATAAATAAATAACTAAGAAATTGATTGACTGACTTATTTAATAAGAAGAAACAATTGATCAATATCAAACCAAATAAAAAATTAATAATAATAAAAAAACAAAAAATCAAAAAAAGAATATTATTAATTTGAAAATAGTATTAAAGCTGAACATTCTCTAAATACTTCTTCCATTATTTTCACTTTCTAAATATTCATCTATCTATTACTTACTCGCTTACTAACTCACTTAATATACTAGTATTCTAAGCTAACAAAATCGTATTTTATCAACCCATCAAAATAATACCTACATTGTTCATAGATATTTTAAAGTTCATCGAATTTACTTACCACAAGTATCATCTTACTCACTCATAAATAAAAAAATACAAAATATATTATCAACTGATTCTTATTCATACTAAGCAAACACTATTAAATATAAAATGTAAATTGTCAGGAATTATTAATCTAAATATACTTAGAGAAGAAGCTTCATCATAAAGAAGAGATTTGCTGCTCTTCTTTTTGGCTTGATGCTCTCTTACCTCTATTTGCCTAGGGATTTCTTTGGTACTCTCCATTAAGAGACTCATATGGAGTTCGAGGAGTACGTTCGCTACTACAAATATCCCATCTAACGTCATGAAGTCGCTACCCCAGATGGATACATATTAACTGTTTTCAGAATTCAAGCTAAGTACTAAAAAGAATTTAAATAAGGTCTACCTGTAGTTTACCTTCAGCACGGTCTATTGGATTCTAGCGATTCATTTGTAGTCAATTAAGAAAACAAAGCTCCTGCCTTCATGCTGGCTAATCGCGGGTATGATGTCTGGCTCGGAAATTTCAGAGGAAATAAGCATTCTCGCAGCCATGTTATCCTTAATCCTGAATCACCCAATAAGGAAGAAGTACGTCGCTTCTGGAATTTCTCTTTTCACGAAATGGGAGTTATTGATATACCATCTATATTCGAATATATTCATACTTTCACCAATCGTAAAATAAATTTTATAGGCCATTCTTAAGGATCTATGGCTATGTTTGTAGCCCTCACTGAAGAACACCCAGTTGTCAAAGCTTATATTAATTAATTTATTGCTCTAGGGCCTATAGCATATATCTAGCATGTTACCTCTATTCCTCTACAATTCTACAATTTTGCACGTTAATATATTGATGTAACACAATTACTTTACAGAATGGAATTTTATGAATTCATTCCTTCTACTTGGTTTACCACTGAGGTAGTTTCTCGTTTTTGCAACGTCTTCCCACTTGCTTGCTCTTACGCTTATGGCTTGGTAGGATCAATAGACCCCATGCTCGACTAAAACGACCGTTACGATGTTATTTCTGCCCATATACCTTCAGGAACTTCTCTCAAAAATATGATGCATTTTCACCAACTTATTTCTACTTACGAATTCAAAAGATTTGACTACGGTCCTGAAAAGAATATGAAATACTATGGTTAAAAGTCTGCTCCTTTCTATGACCTTAGCAAGATAGAGGTTCCCGTTGCTCTTTTCCTTGGTACAGAGGACAGATTAGCTGTCAAAGAAGATGTTCTAAGATTAAAGAGAGAGCTTACTAACACCTAAGAACTTTACTTCTAAGAAATACACTCTGGTCATACTTCTTTTATGTGGGGCAAAGATATGAGCTATTTTGAAGAAGTATTTAATTTACTTGAAACTCATGATTTCCATGATCTTAATTTCTACACATAAAGTACTAAATTGACACCTGCTTCAAAAAATAATATCACTGACTCATAATGAGTGAGAAAATGAATGAATCAACGAATGAATGATCATACGAAATTATCTGAAAATTTCTTACTTTCAAAAATAGAAAATTTATTAATTTTGATTATAAAAGAGTAAAATTAAGAGAAAGATATAAAATTATCTCTGAGATAGATTTTATCTCTTTTTCTGATCAGATTAGTAACTTTTATTACATCTAACTTAAATGGAAATACTATCCATACATATAATCTATCAACTAATATAATTTCAGTACATTAAATCTATTTCAACTAAATATTTTAATTTTAATAAAACTAAGTTCTATCTAAATCAAATTTATAAAAGTACTTGTCTTTTTGTTTATCACGTATTAAATTTTATTTTATCAATACAATAAATTTACAATTCAAACCGGTATAGTTAGTATTACCATTATAAAGACTAAAATAAAAATAGATTAGTCTACATCTAAAATTAATAATGTAAATTATAAGTAAAGTAGTTTCTTGTTTAAATCAGTTAATTTCCTAATCTATTATTTTACTATCAAATTTAATCTGTATTATTTTAACCCATTTAAAATTGTAATTTAAATTCATCTATCTATAAAAAATATTTAATTACATTTATTCGTACATAGGTTAGATATCTTAAGTAAGTTGATAATTTTGCAAAAAATTGAATAAATCGTCACAAAAATCTGCTATTTGATGTTTATAGCTAAATATTTGTCATATTTTATCTATATTACGCATCAATTTTAATGGCAGATTTTAAGCTTATCAGGTTTGGCTTAACTTTTTTTTTTCTTATTAAATCGAAGTGAATATTTCCTATATTCATACTTACAATATATTTATATAAATTGTGCACTTATACTTTAATTAAATTATTATGAATAGGCTTCTTAAGAATTAAATTATAAAACTTTAATACATTTTTATCAACAAGTTTAATATCATTGAAAAAAAATATTTAAATATCCGCTCTACCTCATTCAATTACTTATTATTGCCTAGATATTTTTTATCAATAAAAAGAAACTACTTTATTTTTAAAAAAATTCTTTTAAATTTTTTAATTTTTCTGTTCACATAAACATTAGAGGAATAGTCTTATTTAAAATAATATTAATCTATATTTTAAATATGAATAAATTTTTATATATTATATTTTATTCAAATACTTTAACTTGTGAAATAAACAAAGAATTTTAATTAAATTATTAATAAAATAATAACGATTATTATTTCAGCTTTTAAAAATTAATTGAAATATTTATTTTTAGAAGAAAAAATATATTTTAATACAAATTCATTTTATTTAATATTAAATTTGTAAATTCAATAAATTGAAGTTTCTTTTAAACTAAAAAATAAATTATTTTTTTTATTATGTTATTTTTATATAAGATATACTCGTACTAACTACAAATACTTAGAAAATAATGAAAACAAATTGAATTGTTAAATTTTAAATATTAAAAACTAAAATAAAATTAAATTATTCAAATTTACTTATCTATTAAGCTTTAGTTTTAAAAACTAATAAAATAAAAAAATAAAAACTGTTGAAAAAATGAGATATTAAATTAAAATTTAGGTTCGAATCCCTCAGTAAAGCAAAACAATTATGTTTTAAAAATGAGGTAAATATTCTACTTAGATAATTGTAAATCAGTGTATTATACTGGAAAATATCTATGATCCTTTAATCCTTAAATTAAAATTTATGTTTTTGTCTTAAAATAAATCAAATTAATAATTTAAAAAAGAAATTATTTTCTACTATACTAAATAGAGATAATCTATTATTATAAATTGTGCATTAATACTATAAAATATCTATTATACTTTAATCATATTTATTGAATGTCTTAGTGACTACTCTCAAGAAAAATTTAACTTGTCTATGCAAGGGATAGTCTCTTTGAAGGAAATTGATTTTCCACTGAAATCGCTTTTTTCCCAAAGAGTGATCTTACTGCCATCAGGAATCCAGACGCTGTGAATAGTTTTAATATCAAATTTAGGAATTTTGTCACAAAGCTAGATTGGATCTCCTTTGAAATAACATTCCTTGTATAGAGTAGGGCATACTTTTGGTGGAGGTACAGGAGGTTCTTCAGGCTTTGTAACATCATTAGTCACTTTCAAGCTTTTATAAACTCCATCCCATTGAGCAGGAGTAACTATAGGCGTTTATGGTTTTCCATTATTGACTCTTAAACTTTAGAATTATGATTTTTAGGCTTGATTTGCAGTGATCTTAGAAAAGGTTATACCTATAATAATAAATAAGACGAAAAGAGTCTTCATCAAATAGTATCCTTAGAGTTTATTTTGTAATTTTTTCGTTTTTAATATCTTTATAAATTAATCACAAATAATAAGAATTTTATTATGCTTTTTTTTTTTTTTGAATATTTCATCAGATCGTTTTCTCATATCAAATATTAATTTATTTTAGATTCGTTTTTTATTTTATAATTCAAATATTTTCTATAAGGAAAAAAAATTAAGACAACAAGCATAAAAATGACAATTTTATCCATCTTACTGAATACTTTACTAATTAGATTAATTTTCATTTATCATAGCTGATTTTCATTTCTTAAATTCAAACTATCATTTTTATTGTAAGACTTTCTGTCATTTCTTCATAATTAAAGTAGTTTAAAATAATAAAATCAAAAATTTAAATGAAATATTTGTTTATTTTTAATTCTTAAATTCAATTTAAAATCATTTTGATTTTAATATATCTCTATATTTCAAAAGTGTAGCATGATAAAGTATGTTTTTGTGCTTATTTTAAGTAGATAAATATAAATTTATAAATTAAATACTTAGCTTTCCCCATTTAAATTTATCAAAATATTTTATTCTTTCACAGAATATAAAACAAAATATTTTATATAATCATAAAAGCTTGTAATTTAATTGTAACTTTACTTTATTTTTTTTACAATTGAGCAAAATAATCTAATTAGGTAGGGAATGTATTACATATTTTATTTATTATTTTTTATATACTACATAAATTGAACAATTTTGTTTTTACATGATAAATTAAGTTTTTAACTTTTATTATAAATAAATTTTGTATAAAATTATTATTTTTTTTATTATATATTTAAAGCAATTTTGTAAATTTAATATATTTCTTTGAGTTGCTGATTTTTATTTGTTGATAAAAAATGAATATGGTAGAAATAATTATGTATATTCTAAATAAATAATGGAATATTGGCTTCTTTTTAATAATGTGTATTAATTATCCTCTCTTATAACTAAAAATATTCGAAACTCACTTGGAATAGTTTTTCGTTTTATTAGTAATTATCATATGATTTTAACATAATTCTTATAGATATGATAGAAAATAAGAAATATTTTTATAAAAATTGTTATCTTAACATTAAATTCTTGATTAAAAACTTAATGTGGAATAAACTGAAATATTTAAAAAAGATTTTGTAGATAAATACATACATATCATCTTTTTACAGTAGATGTTTGTTTAATTAAAATAATAAAAAAAAAGTAATTTATTTACAAAGCTAAAAGCAAGCAGTGAGAAAGAAAGAACATTTTTCAAAAAAAACTACTAATTAAAATAAAATTGTATTCGATTCATTAATTAAATATTTTAAAAAAGTATGGTATGCTTAATTTTTATGATTGATTATATAAAATAAAAATATTTTATTGATATTTTATGTGATTGAACTTAAATATTTCAACTGCTATTTTAAGAAAATGAAAATAATAAATGAACTAATGAAAGTATCTAATTTTTAAAAATTACTTAAAATATTGGGCTTTGAGTGACTCGTAATAAATAGCTTGAGCCCATTAAATTATATCATATTTTAAACAAACTTATATTTTATTTTCTAGTTTATGTAAAATGAAATTATTTACATGATTATTTAATTGGTAGAATTCTTTTGAAAATGTTCTTTTTTACAAATAATCTAATAAAAAAGTAAAGATTGCATTCAGTATTTGCTAATTTATTAATACCAATACAATTTATCAGCAACCAATACATAAAATTTATTTTTCATTTTGTGTTCAAAATAATTTTCTTCATAATTTATATTCTACTTCTTGAAAACATTAATAAGATGAATTAATATACCTGATTTACATTAAAAATAAAATAAACACATATTATATTTTCATATTAAAAATTTACATAATAAAATTTTTAATGGAGTGATAATTAAAGTTGTCTTTTTAAGATGCTTAAAAATTAATTTGAATTTTAAATTATTTTAAATAATAATCGGTCTTTGAGATTGGTTGCTTTCTACCTTTTATTTATATATTATTATCTTTTAGTTTATTTAATCCTCAAAGAATAAAATTATTTTTAATTCTTGTACATTTAGAAAAATGGTTTATACTCAATTATAATCTTTTAAAAATTGTATAGATAAACTGACCTTACTCATTATTTAAGAGTAAAAGGATAATTAAGGTAATATTTTATTTTATAAATTTTTACAAATTTTAATACTTATAAGTACTAATAAATAATTAAATACTTAAAATTTGAATAAATGTCATCATTTTATAATAATTTATATCAAAATTTATATTGTTTTGATACTCATTATTGTGCAAATATTATTTGTAGCTTAAATTAAATATTCTATTAAGAATTTTATCTATTATTATTGTAAGTTCTTTGTTTAAAACTAGGTGTTTATTTGCATAAAAGCATATTGTCAAATCAGAAAAATTTAAATAACTTATAAGCAGTGCTTTTATGATTTTATATCATAAAAATATTAAATAAATAAAGCTCTATTTAATATTTTTATTTCGTATATCATATTTTATATATAGGTGTTTAAGTGAATTTCAAATCTAAAAATTATTTATATAATATTTTTTTATTTGCTGGTTTTTTTTAAACTGTAAGATTTAAATTTTTTATGGCAGTAGTTAAAACATATATCTAATATATTCAATTTTCGAACGATTCTAACAATAAAATATATTAAAACTGTATTATATTACTTTAAAAATATTCAATCAATTGCAAGTCAGTTGATAATAATGAAATTTTATAAAAAATATTTTTTTAAAAAAAATAGAATAGTATTGTTGATATAAATTATTTTATGAGGTAATGATAATATCGAAATAATTAGTTAAGTTAAAAGTTAGTCTTAATAAAGTTTTAAAAAATATTCAAATTTTAATAGATTATTAATTAATATTTTTTCTTGAATAACTGAATTGATTAATTCTAAATGTTTTAAATTTGAAAAAGTGTTTATTGAAAAAATGGTCTAATTAAATAAATAGAGCGCCTAAATAAATAAGAGTTAAAATAATCAATTTTTATTAGTAAATATACTATAAAGTTTTATTAATAAAATTATATAAAAAAGCAAGCTGGAAGTTAAAATTCTTATTCGCGGAATTTTTAGAAAATCTTTAGAAGATAGATTTTAGCTTGGATTTTCAATAAATTTGTTAGATCTTTAGAATATGAGATTTAAGATGAAAATAAATTATTAAGGTGATATTTGTTTATTCGAATCAAAAAAGATTTGGATCATTTTGAAAAACTATCCAATCAGATTGAAGATCGCGTTTTAGATCGAATTTTTGAAATTTATTTAAGAGAGGCAAGAGAATGAAATTTGTATAATTACTTAATTTAAAAGAAAAATTAATTTTAAAAAAGATAAAACTCATTCATTATACAAACTAATAAAAATGGCTAGAACTAAATAAACTGCTAGAAAATCTACTGGTGCTAAGGCTCCCAGAAAGCAACTCGCTTCCAAGGCCGCCAGAAAGTCTGCCCCCGCCACCGGTGGTATTAAGAAGCCCCACAGATTCAGACCCGGTACCGTCGCCTTGAGAGAAATCAGAAAGTACTAAAAGTCCACTGATTTACTTATCAGAAAGCTCCCCTTCTAAAGATTAGTTAGAGATATTGCTCACGAATTCAAGGCTGAACTCAGATTCTAATCTTCTGCCGTTCTTGCTCTCCAAGAAGCTGCTGAAGCTTACCTCGTTGGTCTCTTTGAAGACACCAACCTCTGCGCTATCCACGCCAGAAGAGTCACCATCATGACCAAGGATATGCAACTCGCCAGAAGAATCAGAGGTGAAAGATTCTGAAAAGGGTTTTGACAAAGATTCTTTTTCAAACAATCGAGTTAAATAAATATTAAATAATTGCTGAATGATTATCGAGTTTGTAGTTTATGATTTATGAAGAGTGGGATCGTTGATAGCATATATTGGAAACAATCATAGAAATGCAACAATAATAATAATAACTAACTAACTAATTAGCTAAGTAATTTGATCTGATGCAAATAAAAATTAATAAAAAAATCATATAAAAATGCATATAAATTTGACTACTTAATTAAACAATATTAGATTAAATGTATTTCAATTTTGTTATATATTTGTTTCATTTCTTGCTTCCATTAAATGCTTTTGAGAGGCTGCTCTCTCATAAATTTATAATCATTTTTTTAAAACATTTATTTCTGAAAACTTAACAAAATTTATTTAAATTTCATTTAATTTCCTTTTTCCTTCTAACGATTCAATAGATAGCTGTCAATTTACTTCAAATCACTAATTAAATTATCTTAATTAATACTGTTAAAACAAATAAATATATATCGCGCGCAATTTCCTGATTCAATTTTTAACAACATATACCGATTCTAAAATCTAATTAGATTCATTTGTTAAAAAAAATTATTTCATCAAAAATAATTTTTTATTTTTTCATTAATTCATGTAAAAATAACATTTTTTAATTCTCAGATTTAAAATTTATTTTATTTTTTTGAATATCTTTTTAGATTGCTTTTGATTGTTTTAAGTTGAAGGAGTTTACTTTTGAACAAATTCCTTTTTGAAAAATTTAAAAATATTTAATCTTATTCATAAAGTATTTAATATATTTTTACTTCAGATAAATCTAATTAATCTTTATTGGTGTTTGAAATGAATTTATAAAGTGTTTTATAATTTGATTTTTTTGATCATCCATCAGGGCTACTTTAAGATACAATTTATTTTATAATTCTTTTAATTTATAAATTATAATTTTTATCTTTTAAATTAGAACTTTCTACATTGCTTGCTAATAGATTTAATTTATTAAAATAATCTAAAGAAGAATGATAAATATTAATTATAGGTGTTTAACATTCCAATTAATAGTTTTTCTAAATTATTTACAAAACAATATAAAATTAGCTTAAGCAATTACACTAAATAGCTTATACTAAACTTACAAAGCAGACATACTTTCAAATACTTGAATAAATTTTATCAGACCACAGCATTTTAATATCACCAATAAGAAAGATGAACCCACACGAGGAAAAGATTAAGCAGTATTTAAAAAAGAATATCAAAGTAGATGTTGATAAATAGCTCACTTAAGAATAAAAAGAGGAGTTTGTGAGGAGAAAACTTTTCACTGAATAGACATTTTAGCATAATTTTTAAAAGAAAACTTTCTTTTAAAGGGTTAGGGAAAGAATAGCTGATGGGTATGGGTATTTTTAAACTCGTAAGTTCAGAATGTTTATGAAGGAGACTTTCCCATTTTTAGCTTTTGTTTCATTCTCAACATATATAATTTACAAGATGGAGAATTAATTTGATAAAATGAATCAAAGTGTATTCAGGGTAAAAACACTAAAAGAGTAAGAAATCGAAAAAGAAAACGATGTATTTAAATTTATTTTTGCTTTTATATTTAATCACTCTTTGTGAATATCAGTATATAGCAAAAGCATTAAGAGGAGATCCCTTTTCAAATCAAGATAATTAGATTACAGATGTACCTGATAAAAGAAATAAGTAACTATCAAATAAATAAAATGAATTATTTTTACTAAATTAAGGATTATAAAAAATCTATAGATACAAATTTGAAGAAATAGAAAGTGAAGAAGGCTTTGATTTCGATACCAGAGAAGATTTTTTAGAAGGATTAAGAAAAGATTATAATTAGGGTATATAAATAGCAGATGAATATAAGTAAGAAGTGTTCGAATATGCTAAAGAAAATAAAAAGAAAATAGGATTTGGTATAGGTCTAACAAAAGAAGAAGAAGATGAAGAATAACAAGATGATCCCAATTTAAAAAATTTACTTTCTTAATCAACCAAATAGGAAGTAAAATAGAAATAAAACAAAGTAAAAACTATTAAAAGAAAAACCAAAAAGCCTACGTTTGATGATGATGAGGATGGATATGAAGGATTTGGTCCTTCCACAAGAGATTGAGTTAGTGGCACTCAAAAAATAATTATTATTTCATAAATAAAATTAATAAAAGCATATTTAGCTTCTTTATAAAGCAAATATGAGAGATTAGTTTCATTAATCATAAAAATTTAAGTAAATGATAAATATATATAATTAGGATCTGTAATCTACTACTATTTCAGTTTATTAATATAAGATTTATTTTTAGATATTCATATTCATTTTTTGTTCTCTTGTTTTACTTAAAATGTTTTTCAATGAATATTCTTACCAGCAAAGTGTGAATAATACTATATTCTATTCGTTTTATACTATTTTTTAATTTTTAAAGCGAATAATCAAATATTTAGATGTTATTATAACAGATTGAATGACATTTACAAAAAATTTAGTAAAAATAATTAAAAAATATAAATTTGATTGTATAACTTTCTAATACATTTTATTAATATCAAATTTTGTTCTTTATATTTAGGTATTTCATTTGTTTTCTCTGTGATTTTAAATTATTTAAACACAATTAAAAAAAATTTTTTTAATACCTTAATCCAACAATTGAATATTTTAAAATATAAATATTTCAAAAATAAAACAAGTTTGTTTTAAAAATTATTTATTATAGTATATCATATTGTAGATCATTAAATATATAAATGAAGATTTATCTAGGTTTTTTATCAAAAAGACAAAGATATTTATTTCTTAAAAACATCTTTATAATGTTTTTTTAAAATCTTTTTATTTGAAATGTAATTAATAAAAATAAACTATTTTTTAATCAATTATTTTATATAAGTTTATTTATCAGTTTATATTTTATTATTTTAGAAAATTTAATTCTATGAATTTAAAGGAAGAAGAAATTTGATTTGTAAATAAATAGTTTAGCGCTTTAAAAAGAAATGAATAGAATTTTAAAAATTAAAATGGACCAATTGGTTTATTTTTTATAAATTATTTAAACTATGAAAGAACATTTATTTCTATTTTTAATATATTTTATTTGTTTATTTATTTGTGCTTTTTCAGCATTCCAAAGATAATTTATCAAAGTCAATTTCAATACTTGGAATGATGTTGTTCTAGGAGAAGAATAATTTGGTATGAGGAGCAAAATCAATTTTTCTGAGTTTATCCTAATTAAGATTTTTTGTTAGCTGATTAGTACGATCAATATTGACTTCTTGAGGATCTAATATTTCCTCATTTTTTAGTAGTTAGCGTAAATTAGCTAAAATCCAATGCTCATCTTAGGAAATAGATTTATCGTAGCTTTATTTTATCACCTGAAGAACCTTTTCTAATTCTTGCACATATGTATCAATAAGAGAACGGATTTTTAAGTCTGTTATTGAATGGGCTTTTCCTTCTGCATTAGATACCTTTAAGAGAATTTGAATGACAGAGAGCATACAGCTGTACTACATTCTGTAAAAATATAGATCAGGCTTTATTTGCTCTAAAATTTTAGCTGTTTCAAAAAGCAAATTATTTAAGAAATCAGGTTCTTGGAAGGCAGAAGCTATTTTTTCACAAAGCGAAGTACCAACTGAAATATTGTTAAAGAAGGCACGGCCTATAATTCTAAGTACATATAACTTCATTTAGTTGTTAAACAATCCTTTTTTAATAGACTCGCTAATTAAATTTAAAGTGATTTATTCCACTACTTATGCTGTAGATAAGGGATAAGCAATTTATAGGTATTCTAAAGCATCAAAAATATAGCAGAAAAGTTCATCTTTTATTTCGTTCAAGTTATCTATGATTCCTTTTTGAAGAGAATTTCCGATGCTTTGAGCAACACTTTCAAAAGGGGAATTTATTAATTCTATCAGTATGAGGATACTGGTGTTATATAAACTCTACTTATTCAAGAATATTGATTCAATTCTTTACACGAAATTCAAAAATACTTTTTCTAAAATTGCAGCTTCTTTGATCAACATCTCTCTTTCACGGATTGCTTACTCATAAGGAGTGTAAATGTCTGTTGATTTTAATTTTAATATATTCATCATAGAATTTGGGTAATCTTCACTCAGTTTCTTATTTAATTCCTTAGTAAAGAAATACATTAATCTACAAGCATTCTCAATTAAATAAATTTCTTAGAGTTCATCAGTTTAAGTTCCATAGTTTATCACTTCGGTTATGAATTAAATCTAAGTGATATCCAACCCTTGTTTTATTAAGATTGAAGAGAGAACCTTAGTAATCTAAGCCTTTAAAGAAAGCTGCTAGCTATCTTCATTATCACAAGCTTGTTACCATTCTTTATACAAGAATTGGAAAACAGGAGTCATGAATTCTGGAGAGGTATCCTTAATTAAGTCAATTAGATTTTAAACAAATTCAAGCAAAAGCATTTTTGATTCTGATTCTTCACATTGATTGAATAATTCTCTAATACCACTCATTATCTAATCTATATTTACCATCAAATCTATGCAGTTATCCATGAGTGGTATGAAACACTTCATGCTCATCAATCTATTTTTTTAAATTATTTATAAATTTATTCACAATCTCATTTTGAAAATTATTTGGTTATTTTCCATATTTTATTTTATTTTGTTTAAAAATTATTAAAATAATTTATAAAAAAGAAAGTTAGCTTTAAATATGAAAATTTACCTGATATAAATAGATTAGTTGCTATCAATCATTAAGGAAGCAATTGTTTAAAATAGACTCAAAGCTGTTTCTTCAGGAATTTAGTAGGCATTAGATAAGTAGCTATAAATAAGATTAAGAATTTAAACTTTAAGAGGAATTAAATTATCATCATCTATTATCAATTCAGTGGATAAGACACTAACATACCAATCTTCGAATTCTATAGTATTCTTGATGTCTTTGTAAAGACCGTTCATTATGAAGTAAAAGGCTTCTCTTTCTAACATTTCAGAATAGGGCTATTTACCAGTACAAATAGTAGAGGTAAATTTAATTAAAAGTTAGTTAATTAATTCTAACATCTTTTCTTCGTTGACACTTTGCATAAATACTATTAGTAAATTTACACCAGCTTTACGAATACCTGTCATATCAGAACCTTTATCTTCAGAAAATGCTCTTTCTGGCTCTAAATTTATCATAGCTAACTAACTCCAATTTAATTAGAGAACCTATATTTATAATTAATTTTAAACATTCATTCAAATATTTATTTTTATTTTTCAATTCAATTTTTTAGTTTAAAAAAATTATTTTGCAAAACATTTTTATTTAAATGTTAGAAATTCTTTCATATATTAGTTAATAAATGCTTTGAAATGAACTTTTTAGACAAATTATATGAATAAATTTTACCTTTTTGAGAAGAAATTCTATAATAATTTAGAAATAGTGCTAATCAAAATATTGACAAATAACAACTTCATCTTCACAGCTTTCTTCTAGAGATTTTGAATCTCCATAGAAAAGGTGCTGAGAAGAACGGAAACCTAGTACTTGTATAAGTTCACTGCAAAAATTGAGAGATTGGGTAATGAGATTGCATTCATCTTCAAAGAATTAGACTAGTTTAGGCTAAGAATTGAGCTTACTAAGTAATGAACTATCATTTAATTATTATGAACTAATAAAGCTTTCATTGTTTAGAATAAGGTTTTAAGAATTAACAAAGTATATGCCTTTAAAGTATTCAAGGACAGCAATAGATTTGTTAGCTGTGGTTCTCTTTTCTTAAACAGCTCCTATGAAATATTTGTGATAGCTGTAAATAACTTAACGTAAAGAATGGATAAAATCGAATAACTTTTCTTGCTGATCAACTGATCCATGGAGATTTACAAAGCTACTGAATCTAAGAGTAATTTATTAAACTATTTATACTTGATTAACTAGCTCACTAAGTTAAGCTTAGTTATTTATAGAGAGTAAGTTTTCTATGTTTAAGAATTTAATAGCATATCTAAGACAGGAAATACTAACTAAATTGTTTAGCTCATTCATAGCTTAATCGTAATTAGTTATGCCATTCTGATAAGTAGCAGCAAATAGCTTTAGCTTTTCTATTGAAGCAGCAATGATAGCAGCAAATAAATCGCGTTTTTAATTAAAATAATTGACTACAAATGCCTTGAGCTTATGGTCATGTTGCTTGTCTTGATAGAGAGCTTTGAAAACAAAATAATATAGAGTTGTTACTGTTGTAATTTGCTCACTGCTCATTTAGAGTAATTTTTCTTCGCTCAAAGTTTAAATCAGCAGTTCTAATATCTTACTTTTAGGAAAATCAGTAATAATTAAACGCATGATTCCTACTCTAAGTTGATTTCTAACTTTTGATATGCTATGATTAAGGAAAGACTGAAGCATTGCATCTTACAAGTCGAATTTAAATGTACCTTCTAACTTTACGTATTCAGTTTATATGAATTTTGTTATGTAAATTGCTGCTTATAAATTTTGAGTCTCTCCATAGTCTTTATTGTTGATGATCTCAAATAATATCAAGAAGAACTGCTAGTTTTCATTCATTTGCTTTAAAAACTCAGTTGATTCGTCTCTAACTGATTTATCGCTACTCATCATAGATAGTTAAAGTGCTTCTCTAACTTTCAAAAGAACTGCCTGATCCATTTCTAATTAATTACTAAAACTACAGAAATATTTATTAACTTAGTTGATTGATTGATTCCTACTTTATTTATCTATTTTGAAAAATATATCTTAAATTAGTTAATTTGAATAAATGAAATTTTAATCAAAAATTTAGATACATCAAATCAGATCTAATTAAAATTAACTTTTTTTACAATATTTTTAGATTTGTAGATTTTACATTCCATAATCATTCAACCTTAACTCATATAAATATCAATAATATTTTTGCTTTCTCATTCTTATTGCTACTTAGTAGATCTCTACTTTTACTTCAATTATAAAATACTCTTACTGCTATCTCTCAATCAATATTTCTCAATTATTAAACACAAACACAACAAAATAAAAATGATCAATTTTAGTAAACTTTAAAATTATTTTTTATTCTTTTTTTTACTTTAATTTTTGAAATAAATTATCATTTTTAAGTTAAAAAAGAAGAAAAAGCTATTAAATTATTTTTAGTTCTATTTATTTTACACAAATTAGAATTATCAACTAAAGAAAAAAGTATTATTTATAAGTATAAGAAAGTTAGAAATAATATTTATTAATTAATTAAAGTTTATTGGCATATAAATCAGAATTCATCATCACTAAACTTCTATCCGTACCTCATTGTAGGGGTGTTATCTCTATATACTCCTTTGCCTAAGCTTTCTTGTGTGTACATATTAGGTTATGTTGACTTTTTGTTGGCTGGATGGTCTAGAAAATTACCATTTATTCTATCGGTTGGATCGAAGTAACTTTATTTTTGTATATGGCTATTAGTTCTATTAGGATTATATGAACTATGGGAACGCATCCTGCTTTATGTTATTGATACACCTTTTTACATATCATTTTTAAGATCATTTATTTTTTAATCATAGACATATTTCTTTCCTAATTTATTATATAAGATTTCAGATTTCTCTCTGTCATATAATAAAGCATAATATCTATCATAAAAGTGATCATGAGTTCTTATGCCACCATTTTTATTGCTGTTTCTTATCATACAACTATTATCCTTGCTAGGATTAAAATAGGTCTAATTATAATGAGTTAATTCAGTCATATATCCTTAATCTCTGTTAAACTCTACTTTCCCAGTTGAATAAGGATCAAAGCACTTTCTGAAAGGATAAAAATGCTGCATCATATTTTTTTTTTCTAAGGGTGGCTTTTTCCCAAAAGACAAAGGAGTTACATCAAAATTGAAATCACCAGCTTTTTTAAGCATATATTTTTGTATGTCATTCGAGTTAAACGTATTTTAATAAGCCTTAAACAAGAACGGTTCATTTGGGATAATGCTCTATGCCAATTCTTCATAAGATATTTCTTTTTTGTGACTATCGATTGCACAGCATCTATAAAAAAATCCTAAGCATTCTTCTTCATTAAATAAGATGTTTAGTTTCTTCATGAAATTCTTCAATCTAGTAAATTTACAAATAATAATTATTATTCATCCTATTAGAATTGGTGGAATTTAAATGATCAAATAAACATTTTCTGAACAAAATCTTAAAAATTACCCTTAATAATCAAATAACCCATTTTCGTTAACTTCAATACACTTAAATATATCGTGTATATTATAGGAGTGATCTTTTACAAATTGTTGCTTTAATTTGTCTATATCTCTATAAAATCCAAGCTCAGACCCCAGTATTTCGGAGGCTTCCTTTTAGGAAGTTTGTTTAACAACATTGTCATCCATGTTATGTATACGCCTAAGCTGTAAATTATTTTCTCTTCTTCTTAAAGCCAGGACTTTTAAGTTATAATTTGTGTATGGCAAAAACCACTCTATAAATCTTTTAGTTTAATTTTGAAAAATAGTGAATTAATAAAGTTCAAAATTTAACGATGCTATTAATCTATTAATTAATTATTTAATTTGATTTTTAAAGTAGCATTAATTAAAAGAGATTCTTTTTTTATAATAATCTATTTTCAAAATTTTTTTACTCTTATTCTTAAAGCACTTCCTTCCCTTTTGAAATCATATTTATTAAGTAGACTGACTCATATTCTGAGCATGGTATATGGTTTTTACTAATTTTATATTTTTAAAATAAAGTGTTAATACTCTACTTCAAAATGATGAACTTAATTTGATAAAACTAATAATTATTTAATGATTAAAAGCAATATTATTTTTTTTAATTGTCTACCCTAAAAACAAAGATAGCTATGGTGGAGTAATTTAACCCTTTTTATAGATATCAATACTTTCCCATGCCATAAAAATATCGAAATGAGGATCTTCAGCTGATTTGATTTTCATATTTTCTATCTAATATGATATAAATAATTTTGATTCAAAAATCAAAAAGTGGATGCTAATTTTAAAATTTACTGATATTTCTGAAAACGCTATTCCTTTAATAATATTTGCTAGGTCTAACTCAAACTACTTTCCTATTTCAAATTGTAAATAGGATTAATTATGACTGCTCATTACTATTTTAGTTAAATTTATATGTTTATTTCTATAAGAAATATTTATTATAATTATTAGTAATCTACAAGTGAGTTTAAAGTTATTTATATTAACTCTTTTTATTTACCAATAATTTTGAAAATTTTCAAACACACTCACACACATTACTTACTTACATATTTTTTTGAAAATTCATAAATTAGAATAAAATGATTGTCAAACCATTCTAAAAAATTATTTTAAATTTAAAATGAAAAAATGAAAAATTTTGTTAAATTTTAAATAAATACATCCATTTTAATGCTTTGAATGAAAATGCATAAATAAATCCTTTCTGCTATTTAAAATTTTAATGCTATCTAAATAGAAATATGATGCGTTAAATATAAATTGTGCTTGTAAAAAGAAGATATTTATAAAATAAAGACAATTTAGAGGAAAATCAATAATAAAAAGAATATTGTTTTGTAAATTTATTGAACAATCAAATAATTAATTGTATTTAAAAATTCAAAGAAGATATTAATTACATAAATAGATAGATAGATAAGATGAGATAAATTATATAAGCTTTATTTTTAGCTAGTTTAATTATTTTAGCAACAAGTAAAGGTGATTTTGAGCTCTAAAATACTTTGACTATTAGAGGACAAGTTAGCAAACAATGTATTCATTTATACATTTTTTATTTTTAAACCAATTTCGCAAAATTGAAAAGCCCAAATAGGATAAATAAATAAATAAATAAATACATTTACTTTTAAGATAGTATTTATATTTGTGAAAATGGAAAAAAATTTAAATGCACTAAATAATCTAAAATATAATAAATAAAAGTTGAAAAATCTTAATTAAGCATGAAGGATTCAATTTTAGATCATTAAAATTCCTACATTAGTCTTAATGATGGCGCATAAACTGCATTCTTAACAGAAGAAGATCATTTTGTTCTGTAAAATAAAAATATAGAAATTTAAAGTAAAAGTTAATCTATTATGTAAATAAAGTAAAGGAATAACACCTGGCAAACACACAATCGAATTTACATCAAAATTATATTAATATTATAAGGTATTTTGCTTTTAAATAAATTGATTATGATCTTAAAATTATTTGTAAAAAATAAGATTATTGTAATCTACAACCCTTAAATCAACGATGAAGATAATCAAGTTACTATTTACTCTATTGATCCAAACACATACGAAAGAGTTTAAGAATTTAATAAGCCCAACTAAATTATTATCAAACCTGTTTAATCAAGAATGATAAAATATTTTGAAGTATTTATTATTAAATAAATTTGATTTTGATTACCGAATAATTTAATAATTTGCTTAATTAATCACTTTAAACAAAGTTTATATATACTAGCACTTAAATGATAGAAGCAGAATAGTTAATTAATTATAAATAAATAAATTTTAAATATTATTATAGGAAGTTGAAGGCTTTAATATTATGTCTTTATTAAGTGGATAAGGTATCTTTATAGTTATAATGATTCTTATGTACTTCTGTATGAAAAACGTAGACATGGGTAATTATTTTATTGAATTATGAATTTTATAAAATTTATTTTATTAATAGAAAAGCTTTAGTAACAAGCTCAAGAAGCTCAATAATAGCAAGCAGCATAAAGTTGATTCAAGATATATTGCTTTCAGAATAATTTATATTTTTAAAATATTAGTAAAAAATAAGTAAAACAAACACAAAAAAACCAATAAATCAATCAATTAATAGATTGTTGTTTTTATTTTATTTAAATATTTTAAATGTTTCAAATAAATAGAAATTCTCTTAAATAAATTAGTTATTTTATTTAAAACTGTTATATTCTTTTACTTTAAAAAGCTTAAAGAAAAGTAATTCAAAAAAATATTTATTTTTTTTATCTTTATTTTTGTGCTAATAAATTATAAAAAGAGTATATTAATATTATAAAATATATTTTCTAAAATTAAAAATTAAAAAAAAAATTAAAATCATATTTATTAAAATATATAATGATATAGCTTAAATTCATAAGTAACAAACATCTCATTTATATTTTATTAAATATAAAAAAATTAAATTAAATTTTTGACATAAGGCAAATAAATTTTCTGTAAATATGAAATATTGTGTTAATAAAGTAGGATTATTTATGAGTATTTAAATAATAAATTAGGAATATTGAATAATGAGTATTTTAATAATAAATTTTCTAAAATTTGAAATGAAATAAAAAAAATGTACTTATTAATGTTATTTTAATGATATTCCTTAAATTGATAAACACCAAACAAAAGTATCATTTATATTTTTTTAAATATGTAAAAAATAAAATATCATTTTTGACAAACAATAAATAAATTTTGGATAATTATTAATTCTTTTAAATTTACACTTGGTGAATTTCTTATTTACTATAATTTCCTTTTTATCAAATAATTAATAATTCATTTTTAAATTTGTTCTTTTGAAGGAAAGATTTCTCAAAAGGATTTAATAAAAATCAAATTATATTTAACCATTTTTGCACTCTTTTTAAAGAGTTTTAAATATTTGTTTTTATTGTTTTGAAGTTGTGTCAACCAAGACTACCTAAAAATATTAGAATTACATTTATTTATTATTCAAATTAAAGTAACTATACTAAATAGTGCAATAAAATTAGCTGAGAGACAAATTCCTCCTTGATTCTAAAATAAGTGATTCGAAGTCAGTTGTTGAAATATTTGTTTCTCTAATATAAATTAAATTTAAATTTAAATCTAATTTTAAATTTCTTACATCAAATTAAGTTGGAGAGCCATAAGATTTTTACATTTAAGTAATTAATTAATCAATAGTTGACCTCCTTAAGTACCAAAAGTGTAATTTCTAAAAAATGTATTATTAATATTTTTAAAAATAATGATAATAAATTACTCAATATTGAGATAAAGATAGTTTATGTTAATAGCTCTTTCAATTACTAAATAGAACTAATTTAATTCAGTTCTCAATTGCAATTCTGTAATTTTTGAACTTAGAATATTTAAAATTATAATATTTTTAATAAATTTATTCAAAAATTTTACTCAAATTTAAACTCCAAATGTCTTAATTTTTTACAATTAGTCAAAATAGGCAAAAGTTCGTTATAGCTAGAATTTGAATTTTATCTTTTTTTATTTTTGATTTAAAAATTTAATGAATAAATTAAATAATTTTAAACCTACTAAAAATTTATTACCCTAAATCTAAAATTAACTTTTTTAACAAACGGCATTTGCTAATTTAAATTCCTAAAGGCTAAAGGCCATATTTCTATTAGTCATAAATCAAATAAATGTTGCTTTTATTTTAAAATTTTATTAGAATTTTTAAATTATAAGTAAATACTTAAACATTAATGCCAAATCTTTGATTTGACTGCACTAAGATACTCCTTTGCAAATTTTAAATGCACCTTCAGTTTTTATTTTGTTGTTACTTTAAGAAAAAATGAAAAATTTTCAAGCCACTTTCTTAATAAAATTACTTAAAATTAAGTGCTAAAGATTCTAATTGCTTGGTTTATTCTATGAGTTTTCCTAATTCAATAGCTGCGTCTTATTCAATTTAATTTTTCCTAATTATGTTTTTTAAATAAATAAAAAATAGATTTATAAGTTTGCTTACTCAAAGCCTAGATCTAATTTAGTTAAATTTTTAAGTTCCCTTAAAGATATTATTGAGCTAGATAAACTCTTTAATCCTTGACTACAAATCTAATTTTTACTAACAAAGCATGATAAGTTTAAAGATAAAACATTTAATTTACTCAAAATTTAAAGAAATCGATTGCAAATTTACATTTGCTCTAATTCCCTTTGCTATTAATTATACTCCTTCGGTTGTTATTAAATTTGATCTATATTTAATTTAAGCTTAATATAAAAAAAAGAAAAATAATAATTTACGATAGATTCAACTATAGTTATTTAAATTTTAAGGAATTCAAGAGTATTTTCTAAATTTAAACCAAACAGAGATCACTAATTAAAGTTGAGCTAATTGAAATTTAATATTTTTAAAAAAACTATGATAAAATAAAAACTTACTTACTCCAAACATATATTTAGTGATGTTAAGTTTGTGCATTTTAAAGCTAGTTAAAATAAATTTTATAAAATTTAGTCTCCATCGATTTTCAAGTTGCTAGAATAGAATATTAATATTTCATAAAAAGTATTAGAAATTTAATTAAATTTACTTTAAATTGACCTTAAGAAATTGGATTTATTAATAATCTATTTTAACTGAGTAACTATTACTCAAATTTAAGTTTTATAGCAAATCAAAACTAATATTATAAAAAATGATAAATAATAATTTCATTATTTATTTTTAAGATTGTTTACTTGGTTAGATCTATGGTAAATTTATTTTGATCTTGTTAAGCTAAACTATTCATTTACTTAATAAAAAAGATTCTTATTAATAAAAACTAATTTCACTAGCTAAATTAGTATATTTTAATAATATTTTTTATTTTACTTGAAATTCTATTTTTTTCTGTTAATTCATTTTTTAAAATCTTTAATCAATCCTATAAACTAAACACTCAATCTTTTTATCTATTAAAATTAAATTAAGTTTTTTATTTTGTTTTTTTTTTTATTAATAAAGTAGATGAATTTGATTTAATTTTCTAATTTACCTGACAAAAATATCTATTATCTGTTTATTAATAATAATTTATGATGATTAATAAAACCAAATTCATTAGGTAAATAATATTTTACATTAAATTCTATGTTTAAGCAGAAATTCTTTTTTAATTAATCGAAAATTGTTTTTTAATGAAGATACTCAATTTGAAATTATATGGAAATAAATCTTTTTGAAAGAAATATATTAAAATTAATTATTGAATAAATATGATATCAAAATTAGAATTATTTATTTTATCTATTTCTATTTATTTTAAAAATATTTAAGTGTATTCAAAAATTTAGGTATAATTAATTTATATCAATGATGAATTCAAAGTTAAAAAATTAGTGTCCATCTATTATGTTTTTGTATATGATTTATTTTTATAAATTAACATCTCTTAAATTTGAATTAGTTTTTTAACATTATTTTTTCAAATAAAATGATGCTTAATTTATTTTGATTTTTAAATAAAAGTAAAAGTTGTTTTAAAAATAATTTTGGTTAAATAATTAGAGTTATTAGTTTTCATCTATCCAAAAAAATTATCTAATATTTTTTAAATTGAAGAGTATTCAAATAAGAGGATTTATGTAAAATAGAATTACAAGTTATATTTTTAAATATTTTGTAAGTAATTATTCCTAAAAAAATTTAATAATTAAAAAAATTAATTTTTTAATTTTACAAGCAATACTAATTCAGTGTGATGATGATTTATTTGATAATGGTTAATTTAAAATTAACTTTTAAAGATTGCTTTAAAATAAACAAACGAAATATTTATTTTGATGCTTACATAAAATTTAAATAGTTTTAAAAATAATGAATGGAAAATTAATTTTTATTAAATAAATATGTTTTAATAATTTAAATTTTTTGTTAAAATCATTTAATATTTAAAATAAAAATAATAGATTACATGAATTTAACTCAATTAGAGAATACAACTAATCTTTTTTAGTGTCTAATAAATAGTTTTTTAAAAGTTTAGTAGGCTTACATATAATTATAAGGCGATTTTAAAATAATTCTCAAAATGCTTTTTAGATTAGTAAAATTTTTATGAAGTAGTTTTAGTTCTTATTAATTGTCTTTACATTTGATATTAATTTTTAATTCTATTAAATTTTTTAGGTAGCTAATTGAATTAAAAATAATTTCTTACTTACAATAGTAATCAATATAATTAAATTCAAAGTGGGTTATATGTGAGTAATAGTCTAAAGCACGATCCAAACCATAAAAATCGCAAAATCTTCTACTATAATTTTCATTATCCAATACATCAACTCTTAGTTTTTTTACTCTATTATTCAGCTATATCTTGTCTCCATTAAATATCGATTCTTTTTCAAAATAAATGCCTTTAAAATATTGCAAATCAATATGGTTTTATTAAATTTAAGGCAATTCTTCTATCAATTTTAAGATTTAAAAATTAGCTTTAAATTATGTATATATTTTTAGCTTTTAAAGGCCTTTCAAATTTGTTATTTCATCATAAATTAGTTAACTATCGATATCTTCTAAATATGGTTCAATAGGATATATAATAAGTTAGAAATCAATAAGCTTTGGTAATTTACTAAGAGCTTTTATCATCTGAATATAGCTATTATAATGGTATTTATTCTTACTATCTACGTTTAAGCTAAACTTTTTTAGATTTGTTAAGCTTTCCAAACCGGTCTATAAATTTAAATCATTAGTTATCACATAATTATTAAAACCGATATATAAATTTAATTCTTCTAAAATTTATAAAGACTTAAACGATTCTGAAATTGTAATAAAAGATGCACTTTATATGTAATTATCATAGAAGAATAAAGACAATTCCTTTAATTTTAAAAGCTATGTTATGCCATCTGCAAGACCTAATGCACCCTAGTGCTCAACATAGTTTTAACTATTTATTGTTAATTAAAGCCTTTATAGTTCTTTTAAATGGCCTATTGATTCACCAATGTCCTTTATCCCCAGGCTATTAACATAATTCTTAGAACCAATATCTAAACAAAAATTTTTCAATTTTACTAATTTTTTAAATCCTTGTGCTAAATAGCGAGCCCCTTCTTATTAAATATTGTTCTCTTAAATAGTCATTGAAAGATTAATTAAATTACATAATTAATTCAAAGAATTAGACAATTCACGAAAACCTTAAATATTGGCACTGTTGTATGGAATTGTCAAGGTTAAATCAGTTAGGCTATGTAAGTGATCAAAATTTTTACATAAAAATTATAATCTTGAGTGATTATTTTCTATTGTTGAGCTAGTCAAAGAAATATATTCAAACGAATTTAAAAGAGTAAGATTTTTTAATTTCTCCCCTAAAGCTTTGATTGAATTAACAGGAACAAGAGGGTCTAATATAAATAATTTTAAAGTTGTCAAAGATTTTATGCTTGCTATTCCTTCAAATAGTGTATTCCAGCCTAAAACATTTAATTAATTTTCTTCATATATTGTTAATTTAAAAGTTTCTAAACATTATAATTAAGCTAAACCTTAACAAATATATATTATTCCTTGATCCATAATTTAGTTTTTACTTCCAAAAAATAAGCATAAATCCTTTAAAAATGTTATTTTATTGAAGATATTTCCAAGGTTTTGAGCTGTTTCATTGTCAAAGTTATTCCCATCAAACTTCAAATTAAGTTATTTAAGCTAATCAAGTTAATTTGCCTAAAAAATTTCATAAATAATACTTAAATTTATTGAGTAATCGCTAAAATCAAGTGAAAGGCTTATAAGATTATATGAATAGATACCTTAGGAGATAATATTTTGGTTAGATACAATATTTTGGAATGAAAGTTAAAGAGATAATTAGCTTAAAATTTTAAAGGTTTATAAACTCTAATTAATAAGTAAAAGAGATTGATTTGTTATATATTTAGATTTATTACCATAACTCAAATATTCTAAATTTGTTAATTCCTTAATACTTTGGCAAAAAATGATAAATTCCTCATCACCAATTTAATCTTCATCAATAATAATCTTTAGGAATTTTAATTGTTAATAGTTTTTAAAACAAGAACAAAGCTCAATAAATGATTTCTTTTCAATATTACTTGATCTTGCTAAAACTTTTAAATATTTAAGTTTTGTTAATTTACAAAGTGGCAGTAAGTTTGCATAATATTAATTAAGGTCTAAGCTAAGTTTTTCTAGTAATTCTAATTAACTAATTGCTTCAAAAATATTTTTTAAGCCATAGTTTTTTAGTCTAAGTTTTATCTTTAATTCTGTGAGTTTATTAAATTATTTTAAGCTTGCAGAGAAGAAATTTATATTTTCTAAGCTAAAGTCTCTTTAACCGATTACATATATATCTATATCTAAAAACTCAATTTTAGTAAGAAATTCATGAACTTAAGATAGATTACAATTTTCATAAATATAGTTTTCTCCATAAGAAATCAAATAACTTATATCGCTAGGTATTTTATTTTATGAATTATTAATTTCTAAAAATCTATAAAACTTCACTAAATTTTCTATATTTTTTTTTAATTAGAAATATTAGCTATATTCTAAGATTTAACTATTTTTAACCAATAAGGCATCCATTAAAGTAGAGTAAGATTTTTGTATTTAAAATTATTTTTTATTAATTGGATATACTTAATAATGGTTATTTAGAGATATTTTATATTGAGATCTAAATTTATTTTATTTAATTTTTTTTATCAGTTCAAACAACAACGAAAAAGAAGAGCGAAGCAATATTAATTATTTTTAATAAAATTATGTGAAATAATTCAATACTTTAAATATAAATTTGTAAAATATTTTAAGTTAAAATTTATACTTTGAGAAATTAAGCATTCACTTTACATTGAAAAAAGTAATCATAAGCTGAAATGAAATTTTAAGTCCATTATCAGATTTTTATTATTTTAGTAAAGTCTCTTTTTGGTACGAATGCGTTGGGTTATAAATTTTCATTATAAATACAAAGTTGGTACTGTAATTAAAATGTCCTATTTTTAAATTATCAGCTAGCACTAAATTGTAAATTCATAGGTTAAAAAACAAGCATTATCTAGAATTAGATTTTTAATTTAAAATAAGCACAGCCTTTAAGCATAATATTATTTCTACTATAATCTCTTTATAAAAGTATATTCTTTCTTCATTTTTAATCAGAACTACTATAACATTACATATTTTAACTGAAAAATACAAATGATTGCTAAGGGAATAGTAGAACTAAATAAAAAATTATAAAATATAATAATGATAATATTTCATTACAGTAAAAAAGTAATTCCAGAACGCTCAAGTAAATTAATGGATTATAAAATTTTCATTTTTTAAATTGTATTTTTATTTTAAAGCCATTAAGGAGTTATTATGTTTTAAATAAAAATTTCAAGTTGAGTACATTTTAAGGATTTATTAACAACTTTTAAATGAATTTAAAAAATAAAATTATTAATTTTTTATCAAGTAAATTAATTTAATTTTGTTAATACTGTTTACTTTTTGCACGTTTATACAATATCTCTCTAAATTACCAAATATTTAATGATCCATTTAATATTTAAATTATATATTCATCATTTATTACAAACACAAAATAAAATTTATAGTTTATCAGATTTACAGCCTATAAATGTCAAATAAAATTATTTGAATTAAAACTAAGTAATTCTTATGAGTAATCTAGACGATGATTTACTTTTGACACAGCTCTCAAGGAAGAAATGTAAAAATAATATGCTACAAATTTTTTGAAAACAGTTCAGTATTATTTATTTTCATTCTAGTTTAAAATTTTTTATTTCCTTAAGCAATTTATGTGGAAAAACAAGAGAAATAATGTAAATAGAGATTAATCAAATCAAAGTTAGCCTTTTTTAGAAATAGACCAGTTTTAATTACACTCAGTTAAAAAATTTATTTTATTTTACTATTAGGATGTACAAATCATACTTACTTCTCAAACAGCGTAAATGAAGAAAAAAAGTGAAAGTCTAAAAAAATAAATAACGCCGAAACCTTTAAACCATTATTCTCTTCTATTTTGTTTCATATCAAAATTTGTATTTGTCATTTCTTTTATTAACTTATTCAAACAAAGCAATAAAAAATAAGGAATTTTATTGAAATATGTAGATAAATATTCAAATAGCCAATTATCAAAATTTGTGAAAATATTGTTTAATTTTTAGAAAATAATAAAAAATATCAAGTATTTGCGCAATTCTTTTGTTTATTTGAAAATAAGTGAATTATTCGTTCAGAAAAAAGTATTATGTATTGCATTCAAATTGAAATTTGGTTTATAGTTTTGTAAATATTGAAATGCAACTTGATTGACTGACTGACTAAACATGTTCTTATGCAGCTATCTTATATTTTTTTTATTATGAAATTTTAAAATATTTTTTGAAAATTTTGTTGCATATCAAACTGTATCTTTTGAAAACTTATAAAAATAGAGAACCATTTGGAGAAGAGAATTTAAGATTATATTACGTGTTTGACGAGTAATATAATCAATATATAGATAAAAAAAATTGATAGAATAGTATAGTGATAGTCAAAAACAACTAGCTTTTGTAAGATAAATTAGTATCATCACTAAAAATTTTAAATATTTCATAATTTTTTACTGGTAGATTTCCAAGTAATATATTTATTTACAACGTATTCTATCTTGAAAGCAAAAATCACTCACCCATCCATCTGTTTATATAAATAAAATTTTAAATTACACTATCCAAAAGCTAAGAGTGAAGTAAAATATTGTATAATTTTTTGTATTTTTGAGTGATTACAATTGCAAATTTAAGATTTTTATTGTTGGTTTTTGCAAAGCTGTTTTCAGCTGCATGGCCATCGTAATAGTTTACAAATAAATGAATGTGCTTAGGGATATTTTAAATTTTATTTATTACATGAATGTATAAAAATACCACTATAATAAGAAAATTTTAGGTATTATTTGATTATTCGAGTATGTATTTTAAGCATATAATATAATTTAAATTTTAAAAGAAAATTCTTCAGAAAAAGTATTAATCCATATTTTTTAAAAAAGCCTACATCTCCAATTTTTAAAAAATATTAAGATATAGGATTTTATTAGACTTTGAGGGATTGATTGAATCTTTAATACTTTCCCAACTTTTTTTTTATTGATATTTAAGATCAGGTTACTTTGGGTAAATCAATATTAATTATCAGTAAAGAAGATATTAAAATCCCCAAAATAATGTAAATAATTTTAGATCAAACACTAATAAAGTTATTAGTAGCATTTTTAAAACAAATATTTTGTCTAAAAAATAAATTACACTGGCTGCTAGAAAAAAATATTTGCTTGCTAAATATAATTTAAAAATTAATTAAATTAATCCTACTAAAAAAATGTACATACGTATGCAAATTTGAAAAACTAAAAAGCAAAAAATTAAAAGAAAAAACCTATTTCAAATAATTATGCAAAATTGTAGCCTATTTTAGAGAAATAAATATCTAAACCACTTGAATATTGAGTTGAGAAGAAAACTTATTTTAGTAAATTGCATAATTTTTATCAATAAATTGCACACATGCATGTATGTATATAATAAATACTATAGTAAATAAATCATTCAATTAATTAATAAATAATTGTGAATAGTTTAGTAGTATTTTTATTGCATCTAAGTAATCTTCATATTATTTTTTAATTTATTGCATACTATTTGTTTGAATAATCTAAAATATAATTCGAACTAAATACACATATAGAATTTTCTTACTTTCTTCCACTTGCTATGTATGAATGTGGGTAGGTAATCTTTTACTTATTTTATTTGCATCTCAAATTCTTAAATACAAATTAATTTGCTTTAGATTATTTATCTCAATAAAAAGTGATATAAAGGGACGTATCCCTTAATAGGCAATTAAACCCGATTAAGTTTTTAATTTTCCTTTATAATCACTATTTTAAGCATTTTTCGAAATTGCAATCACTTCAAAAGTCAATTTAATAGTTTGAATTTCGAGATAGTTTTAAATGAATAATATTTTTGAATTTGAAACGTTTATTTGTTTGCAAATCTGTAAAGCAGTTATAAAAAGTAATTTATGTTACAAAATTATATTATTAAGAAATTCTCTTGTTAAGTAAATTTTATTACGCTAAATGATGTCACATTTCCTTTGAGATAATCTATGAAAATTGATAAATTGTTAATAACATATTTAAAAAAGAGGCTATATTTATTTATAAAAGCCTTTTTAGAATCCAAGATAAATTCATAAATTCTTAAATCATATTAGCAAACAAGTTAAGCAGAGGTTCCAACCAATAGTTATTTATTTATTTATTATTCGAAATCTGTAAGGTAGAAAATTAAATATCTTTCTATTTTTTACGTAGAACAAATAAATGTCTAAAATACTTTATTAGTAATCTTTTATTTATTCTTAATCTATTTCATTGGATGAAGAAAGCAATTAAAGAAAATTGAGAATAGAAGAAAAGTTACAAATCTATTTGGCTTTCAGTTTTAGATAGAGCCAATTTAAAATAGATTGAAAAATTTAACTTATGTCAATGAAGGCAAGTTACTAATTTCTTTTTTTTAATTAATTGGTAAGTTAATCAATAAAACAATCTTGCAAGCATAATTACTTTTCTACTACTGAATATTTTTACTGGATGTGGAAAATTAAGATTGGGTCATTTACTGATCTTTGATGAATAGATTATTAATTTAAGTAAAAAAGCACCAGTTGGTGACGACTTCAACTGAAAAAGATTATTTAAATGAATTGAATTTATTAGGTATTACAAAAAATGAGATTGCTAACTACCACACTTAAAAAGCTCTTTATAAGTTGAATGGTTGATTAACAATATTTGCAAATCTAAATAAAAATCAAGCGATTAGATGATAGTAAATTTTTAGAATAGAAGGAGTAACACAATATATAGTAAAAAGCAGTAAATTGAAATAGGAATATAAAAATTAGATGATATTAATTTATTAAGTATTTTTTTTTTTAATATATCAGATTAGTGATTTGGATTTGGTGGGTGAATTATAGTTTTGCAGTTGAAAGAGTTAATTAATTTGGTATTTATATACATTTTGGTTCGCAAAATTTGTTAAGTAATTAAGGGATGAGTATTATGATTATTATTTTATTAATTATTCTTTTTTAATTAATGCGCCTTAGGAGTTTTAATTACAATTTATAGTAAAGGAAAATTTAAGTAACATATCCTATGAGCCATTTTATATAGATTTCTAAACATGATTTGGTTTTAATTAATGTGAAGCAATTATTATTTAGCTTTCTTCACATAATAGAGAGTCTACTATTAAGTTTGCAATCTTAAAATTGCTCTCTCTTTCTTTACTTGATAGCTCTTACTACTTCCAAGCACAAGTCAGCTGATTCAAAGTATTCGGAGACACGGTGGTTCTCAGGAATTTAATGGTTGATTTCAACAGTTCCTGATTTCTAATAGTGAGAAGGTTAGGTGTTTTGAGAGCAGAAAGTTCTCTTCTTTTCAGGTTTTTCAGGGTTAGGTTTACCAGAAGTGCAGCCCATTTATTTTTATTTATTTATTTATTTATATTTTTTGTACTAAGAGATGAATTTAAATAGCTGGTTTTTTTTTCCAAAGATTTTTCTCTTTTGAATTATTTTTAATTAATTAATTATTATTGATATTTTGTGACTGGATTTGTTTGCAAAATTTATATAATAAAGACTGCCAGTATAAAACAGATACTTTGTAGGTTTTTAGAGAGGCTTGAACAATTAATTAATTTAATTAATTAATTAATTAAAAACTAAAAAGAAAGAATTTTGAGTGATTAATATCAAACATTATGCGAAATAAATACTTACATATTTATATTTAATTCAATCTATCTATTATGTGGATATGTAAACCTATTTACTAATCTTAGTATTACTATTGATAAAATATAATTTTATTTTTACTACCCTTACAAAATCTTGATTTGCGTATCTCTCTGTCTTGATATTTTTATTTAATTTCATAATCTTATTCTATTACTCTCATTTATTGCACCTAGTCCTTCGTAGATTCAAGCTTTATAAATTTATGCAATTTCACTAACTTTTATGAATATAGATATTCATTTTAAAAATTAATAGTAAGTATCCCTTTATTTATTAACCTGAAAAAATATATTAAGAATTCAGAGACTTTACTTACATTTCGCATAAATTTTGAGTATAATAAGAATATAAAACAAATTTTTACTCAAAAATCTATTATAATGCAACTATTTTAATTAAATCAACATAAATGCTATTTCATTTTATGGATTAACACCAAATTATTTTTGGTTAATCAAATATTTTTAATAGATATTTATAAGATCTTACTTTCTATATATTTATACATCTAAGAAAAAAAAATAATCAATTTAATTTACTTTCTCTATTTAAATAAAATTCAATAAACTATTTTTAGTTAAAAAAACGATGGATTCAGACTCAAGGAGAAAAATTTTGCTTTTTAGTTTCCTTATTAGTAAAATGGAAATTTTAAGTCAAAATCAACAAAGTCATGTAAATTTGATAATGATTTATGCTTTCCTAATAATTTATAATTTACTCTGTAAACTATCTGAAAAGAGAGCGGCTGTATAACATTTTTGATTGGTGATATGTTGTTTTTATTGAATTTTGATGTAATTTACTGATAGTGTCAAAAGAATTAGCCATTAATAAACTGGTTCTTTTTTATTTTACCTTTACATCAAACAATTTTTTATCATTTCAATTAATTTTGTATTCAACTTTTATAGTTATTCCAAGAAAAACATGCAAATTTTACTCAAAACTTAATTCCTTTTCAACAAAGAGTGATTCAATCTTTTTTTTAAATGAAATTTTAATGAAAAATCAAATAAATTAATAATTGTTTTTTAATGTAGTTAGCTATTTTAAAATAATAATTTATTAAATAAATGAGCTTTTTTTTATTTTTCAATTAATGACAATTATTCAATAAAATAGAAGCAAAATTTGTTTAAAAACGATTCTCAAGATATTTTTAGAAATTATTAGAGTCCATTTAAGTAGTTTTTTTTATCATAAAAAGTTTCTTAATGTAATTTATAAATGACCATTTTAAGAATACTACAAAAATGCTACCAACCTAAATAGAATAATTTTCAAAAAAAATTGATCTATTTTATTTTCTCTATTTCCAAGAAAACACTCAATAAGCTGATCTTATTTTATTTTATGTTTGCACCATTACTGAATCAATATTTTTTAACAGATGATTATTAAAAAATCCATATAGCATTAAACTTTTTACTTTTTATAGTTTGCAAATAAAAATAAATAAGTAAGCGAGTATCGTATAAATATTTTACCACACAAATATGTATCTAAAATGTAAAAATTTGAATTTATTAATCCAGTAATCAAATATCTTATTTATATATGAAAGTACACAAATTTAATCATTACTTATCACTTTAACACATTTATAAAATAAATATATTTCAAATTTATTTTCAAATCACTCACTAGTCATTTTTATAAAAAAGTTTAAAAAAACTTAAATTGATTAAAAATGTTGTTAAACTGGTTTCTCTGAATTATTATTTCATCTGGGCAATAAGCTTCCAAAATTTTTTTTAAATAACTAAGGTATAAAAGTAAATCAGACAGATAAAAATGTTTTGATAAAACAGATAGACTTGTTTTGTGAATTGATACAATAAAATAACTGAGAAAAAATGCTCCTTCAAAATGTATGTGTGATGGATATCAAATGAATTCCTTTACTTTTAATTCAATTAATAATTAATTTATTAATTAATCAATCATCTATTGAATAGATCTTCTATAAATCATATTATTTTTATATTCATCAGTTTATATACAAGTGATCAATAATTTATGAGTTATCTATTAAAGGAATAAGTAAAAGCAAGAATTTTTTTTGTCCGTCATGCTGAAAGCAGCAATAACGTAATAAAAGATTAAACATCTGAAAATTATGAAAACGCTAGAGTTCCTGATCCTCATTTATCTGAGGTAGGTAAAAAATAGGCAGATGCATGCGCAAGATATCTTAAAAAGAAAGGGATAAAACCAAACATTGGTAATTTAATATTATAAAAAAACAAAATATCAAAAGTAACACAATTAAAATGTCTTAAATAGTATTTTCAAGCTGCTTTTCTAGAGCGTTAGACACTGCTAAATATATCCAAGATGAGTTTAATTGCAAAGCCTAAGTAATTAATTGTTTTTTCTATATATATAATATATGATTGGGCATTTTTATTTTATTTGTTTATTAAGTTTTAATGGCTAGCTCAATTTCTTTAAAAAAACTGAATTAATTTCATCATAATTTTAAAATAACAGATTCTAAGAGAACTACATGAGGTCGGAGGACTACAATATAAAGGATAGGGATTTAGAGGAGAAGGAAAAAAATATGTAAACTAATTATTTTGATTTTGTTAGTTTTTGTTATACAAAAGTGAATCGATTTTATAAGTTTATTGATAAAATAAATACTCACACTAACTAAATTTAAATAATTTAAATGATAAGTTTTAATAGAAGTACCCTTCATTCGTGATTGATGAAAGCATAAAAGAAGATGGTTGGTTTTTTCATGAGAAAAAAGAAACTAACGATCAGGCCTATGATAGAATTAAAAAAATATTGATGCAAATCATTGAAATAAGTCATAGATATTATGGTAAAAAGACTTAATTTTTCATTTTCGTACTCTTAAAAACAAAGCAATTTTGATTGTTTACAATATTGACTAAAGACAAATACTTATCAGTTTGTATTCTCAAACTACTTTTTATAAAAAGAGGAAAATTAAAATGGTCCGAGACCTGATTTTATATTTGTAACACATGGAAATTTTTTAGACATGGCAGTTGGTTAACTTTTATTTAGATAACAAGGAATAGGTAAATGAATTTGCTATATAGCTGTCTTTATTTGAGAAAACTAAAATTATTTTTAAAAGAAACATTTATTTAGCATAATAACACAGGAATAACCGCTTTTGATCTAACTGAAAAAGATAGATATCTAATAAAATATTTAAATGAGTCCAACCACTTAGAAGAATTGGATATAGAAACAAATGAAATGGATAAGTCTGTTACAAAAATTGAAAATCTAACTCTAAAAACTCACCAATCTTAACCATTAATAAAAAATCACAGCTAATAAAATTATTGACTCCTACTATAAAAAAAACTTATCTGCTAATTTTTAGCTTCTAGTATTTGGAGGTTTAGCTTTTTGACTTATATTTACTATCTTTGTACATATATAAAGTAGAATTATTCATCACTTATTAACTAATTTTATATTTAAATATATTATAACTATATGTGTACTTTTGTTAATTATTTTTCCTTTTTTGCAATCTAAATCCTTAGAAAATATTTCATATAATTTATATTTTTTACTTTAACAAGTATGATACAATCATGAAGCGATTTTGAAAATATTAGTTAAAAATTAGTAAAAAATTGTATTTCAAACTCATAAAATAAGTTAAAGTTTAAAATTAATTTTTCCAAAAGCTTAGTTACAATGTTTAAATAAAAATGCAAACTATGATTAATATTTTAGTAATATTTTCACTAAATAATTTTAAAATAGAATAATAAAATATTCTTTTTCATTAAATTGTGATTTTAAAGAGCTAATATAATTTTTATTAATTTGTGTTTGTTCAGTAGATATGTAGCTATTAATTTTTTTGCATGCTCTAACAAATTTTATATTTTATTATTTGTAATTTTTTATAATTATTATCAAATTGTTAAAGAATATTTTTAATCTAAAGAAATAACAGTAAATCATTATAATTTGAGTAAAATTTTAAGCTAATTAATTATAATTATTATACATATTTATTTATTATCATCAAATTAAAATTTATTCCTTAAAATTTTAAGAATTTTTTTTTACCGTTGATTATTTTAAAGAAATTCGATATTTTTATTTATTTTAAATTTAGCATTATTCTTTTATTAATATTTTTAAAATATAACTTAATTCATGGTTTTAAAATTTTATATTTTTATTTTTTATAGAAATAATTATATTAGGAGATTTTTATTACAAAAATGATTGTAGTATTAGCTTTACAATTTATAATTTTAATTGTTTTTGTTTAGAGATCCTAAAAAAAATAAAAATAACTTAAACGTTTATTAATCGAAATGATTTTATTTGAAATTTCTTTTTAAATGGATGAATAATTTTTTAATCCAATTTTAAATAATTTGTATAAATTTAATTAAAATGTTTCAAATTTTGAAAACTACAACAACAAATAATTGATAAATTTATTTTTTTAAAATAAAAACTAAGTTTTAAAATAAATAATTTAATCAATAATCAACAAAAAAGATTATTTTTAACTACAATAAGCCATTTAATAAATTGAAAAAATATTAATAATAAATAATTTTAAAGCTAAATTTGAAATTCTAAAACGTAAAACATGCAGTTAATTTGGATAGAATATTTATTAGATAGCAAAGGAACTTCAGGTCTTATAAAATATTTACTGCTAACTTACTTAAAATAATGAAAGTAAGTGGGTATCTGGAAATTGTGAACAAGATAAAGAATACAGAGAAAACAAAAATTCTATAATAAATTATTATATTTTCCTAATTTCTCTATTTCTAAAGAAATACTCACTCAGTCATTAATTTAAAGTATGTAAGAATTTATTTATTTATTTTAAAGAAGATATGCTTGCTTTTTATCTAATTAATAAATATCTCACAAGCAGTGAGCCCAGTGAGAAAGACCAGTCTTGATTTAGAAATCTTAAGTAGAAACAGAATTAGGTTTATAGAATTCTGAGAATTTAACAAGGTTATTAACACCAAGATTAGCTAATTCGTGGTGCTCAGTTTGCTTAGGTTCCTAATATTGATTGATGAAACGAGCCAAGTTGAGGTAGTGATGATGATGAACAGTTTAGCTGACAATGTTATCAGAAAGAGGTGAGATTATATTTTCAAGAGGGTTTTAGTTAAGATTAGCATCTTTACCGATAGCAGCGGCAAGGGTGCTGATAATGGTTTTCCAATCAAAAGACTCAGTACCTCTTGCGACGTATCTGAGGTTTTAGAGGGAATTATTTTCCAAAATTCTTTGGGTGGCTTCAGCTACATTCAAAGTGTGTACAGGAGAAATACGATGAGCTGAAGGCTTAAAGTAAATAGATTTTCCGTAAGCGAGACGAGTAAGTAATTCGGAAACAACAGTGGAGTCTTAGCCAAAAGTCAAGTCAGTTTTAAGCTCAACTAATCCAGGGAATGCTACTCTGGCTTCATTTTCTGATTAAGTAGCTGCAAGGACTGCTTGAGACTCGCCGTAATGGTCGTTTTCTACAGGAGTGACAGCAACTAATCTCTTAACTCCGGCAGATCTACTTAGAGTAGCAGTATGCTTGATCAAATTTAACTTGCTTGGGACATTGTAGTAATAATCGTGGGTAACATAAACTACGTGACTGGCTTTCTTGATGGCAGACTCTAAATCAGTCTTATCAGTCAATTTAACTTCTTCAAGCTTGGTCTTGTTCTCAGTTAAAGTATCCTTAAAACGCAAATAGCGTTCGAGATAGTAGTATTTGGGGAATACATCGGCAACAACGATCTTTTCATATTTACCGGAACTGTGTAATCCACGGATGATACCCTAACCAACCTTATTTGCACCTGAAACAACTAATAAACTCATATCTATTAATGAATCTTTTCTTTAATTTGCTTTATGCTTTTTCCTTCTTTTTCTGCCTTTATAATTTTTTCTTTCGAAAAATTTCTTTGCAAAACTATTTGATTTATTTTTTATTCAGATTTGCTTGCTCGTTTGCATATAAAATATAATTATAAGATCAAAGCAGCCAATAGTGAATGAATGTATGTATCTATAAATGATTGAATGTAATTACATATAAATGTTTGTCAATGCTTTTATATGCGTAATTCATTAAAAAACAATAAATAAATAAATTACATTCATTTGCAAAACAATTTATTTGTTTTGAATTGATTTATTAGCAAAATTCAATTAATTAGATTTGCGATTTCATTCAATTAATTATTAAAAATGTGTTATCAAATTAAGATAAAATTTTATATAAATTGATAAGGAGTCAAGCAAGTAATTAAAGATTTATTCAACTTTTTTGATAAGAAAAGCCTTTTTAAATAGTACTCATAAGTATCTAATATCTATTCAATTTTTATTATTATTTATTCTTAGATACGCATAGACCTTATTTATATACATTTTCAATATACCAATTTATTTCTTAAAATCTTAATTAAGATTCTCCTATTCTTTGAATTTCTAATAAATATTTTTCATCCATTTTTTTTGACTCATTTGCAAGCAAAATAAAACATATTTTGAAGTAAAATAAATTACATTAAATCTTTTTTTTGAAAGTTAATAAATTTTATACTTTGGATTATTTTTTTTATTTTTTGAAATATTATTTTTGCTTATGAAATTTTCTGTGAAATTTGAGTTTTTTATCAAGTTTTATGAATGAACGAATTTATTTATATAATAATTTATTATGAGTAACAAATAAAATGAAAAATTTGAATGTTCGTTGAAAAAATCAGAAATGACAAAACGAATATTACGATCACACATAAAATTAAAGAAACGTGAAGAATAAATAATTAACGTTATTGCCACTTTATTAAACTTTAAAAGCCAGTAGAAGTTTAGATTTTCAAACAATAAATTCTAAAACTTCGTTGGGAGGCTACTTAAGTTTAGATGTTATTTATTTCTCAAGCAGGTAAGATTCCCAACTTCTTTCTCATTTCGAAGTAAAGTCTGTAGTTTTGATTTCTGCAAGGGTTAACAACGATGCTGTTACCAGGTAATTCGTAGTACATAAGTTAGAACATAGGAATAGCAGGCATACCCCATCTTTTTGATAATTATTAAGTAATTAATTATGATTAATCGAACATTCACAAAGTATATTTATTTTAAAGCATATTTGAAAAATTATTACTTTTGATCGTGATAACCGAAATGAACTTGGCCACTTCCTTCAATATTCTTACCAGCACGTAAGGTGGCATATTGCTTCTTGGAGTAGGCAACTATTTATTAATAAAATATAAATTTAGTATAAATATAATTTTTCAAATTAAAAGCTTACTGGATTAAGCTTTAAGCTTGATGAAACCCAAAGTGAAACCAATGAACATAGAAGTAACGATGAGACTATTTTAATTATAAGCAAATTAAAAAATTGTATATTTTAATCAATTATTACGAAGGCTTGGCTAATCTGGCCTTATAAGTCTTCCAGAAAATGTAACCTAAAGGGTTCTTAATCAATCTGAAGAGATTCTTAAACCATCTTCTCTTGTTACCTCTATCAGGGAACTTCTTTCCTAACTATATTTTTATAGGTAAATTAAAATTACATCAACAACCAAATTATATTTATTAAAGCTTGATATTCTCAAAGGGATTTTAAAATGCACTATATTTATTATCTCTCTTTTAAATAATGCAAATATGAACAATTTTAATCAATATAATAGTCTTTATTATGAAGTTTTTTGATTAAAGAAACCATTTTACAAAATGACCATCATAAAAGTTCTAACACTGTTTATAAATTTACTCCTCCTTCAAAATGTGAAAAGCCATTTTAAATAGATAATTTATTTTAACTTCAATAAAATGAGCATTGAACTTGTTCCAATATTTTTTAGCGATTTACATTTAAAATATTTTATTTTGTATTGTTTATCTCCATATGAAATTAATAAAATGAGATTATTTCTATTTAAGATTAAGCATTGAAAAGAAAGATTTTCTTTTTTATTGTATCTGCTATAAATTTTTATCTTATCATTTCGAACAAAGTAAAAACACTAAAGATATTTGTAACAAATAAATCCTCTCCTATTCGCTTGCTTGATTGCTTTTCATCTTGATTATCTTTTTAATTTGTAAAAGCACGTATCTTTATCGCTTTTCTCTTAAATTAGGTATCCTAAATACCTACTGATGAATTTACATAATGCAATATTTTTAATATCCCTTTGAAAATAATGTTTGCTGCTTTAAAAATAAATGCAAATAATTTCTTACTCTGAACTTTTCAAGTTCCCAATCAGTAGATTTACCCATACTATATTGTTTTTAATAAAAAAGAGTTATTAGTAATGCTTATAAGATAATATTTTTGTAATTCTAGTTTTATTAGTTATTTTTAAACTGCTTCAATCTTTAAAACTTCCTATAAATTATAATCGATTTCTAATATATTTGTATGTATACCTTCTCCAGATCATTTCGTATCTCTCCTTCTTGTTAGGAACAGTGTGAGCTATATTCATATTTAAAATAAGATTAATAACAACCTTTTGTCTATAATTGCAATCATAAATGATAAATAAAATCTGCTGGAATATTTATATTTCTTTATCCTGCAAGCTATTGTGCTAATTTGTGAATTATTTTAATTTTTATCAAATAGTGAAAATGGTGAGAATGAACGAAGGATCTAAATCTCGTATCTTTCTCTTTATTCATAAAAGGTTCTTTGTTTAATTGTCCTAAAAAATTTACCAATATAGTTATAACCGTGAGTTCTAGCCTTAGCCCAAGAATCAGCTTGAGAGTGGTCCTTTACCCAAAGGTAATCGGTTTACATCTTTTCGTGGAGTGACATTTCTTCTCTCTTTTCTTTTTAATTAGCTTTTTGTTTTATCTTTTTGATTTATTAATATTTACTTCCTTTGTTTTTCTTTCTTTTTTTCAAAATCTCAAGTAAAAATTAACTATTAAATAAAAGAAGAAATGCATAGAAGCAAAAAAATAAACAAATATACAAACAAAAAAACACAAGCAAGCAAACAATCAAGCTAAAGAAAATAAAGCGAAATAAAAATATTTGCAAATCATTATGTTTCCTTTAATTATTTATCTTTCTTTTCTTCATTTTCTTGCTGCAGTACATTTCTTTTCTTTTTCTTCTTCTTTTTATGTGATTTCATTTCTTGTTAGTAGACTGCCAGATACATAAATTGATAGTGTTGTGTATTTGCATATCTCTTATACATAAACATACATAAATACATAAATATAAACATACTTCATCCATCTTCTTTGTTTTATTTATATCAATAAATTTATATAAAAATAATTAAATTTTGTTTATTTAATTTTTTATAATATTTCATGTTATTTTTTAGTCTTTCTTTTTATTTAATTCACATTAAAATTTGTATTAGAAATTAATTTGAATTCTTTTAAATATATTTTTAAAATGAATTTTAAAATTAAAACATATTTGAATATTATTTGGTGGTAAAAATTAAGATCTATTTAATAAAACTAATTTGGTTAAAATAGTAATTTGCTCTTTCGCAACATCAATTATAAACAAAATTAGAATCACATAAAAATAAGTATTTATAAAATTAATAACTAGATTATTAACACCAACAAATTTGTTTATTATTTATTTCTAATCATATTTTAATGATTAAGAATATGCTCATGAATTTAATTCTCTGTTAAAAACACACTATAAAACTTAATTAAGTAAGTAAGATAGATTAATCAAAAGTTGATAGGAATATTAAGGCTTATAAATGGATGTTAGAAAGCCTATTATTGACAATTTCTCTCATCATGGAAAGTAAGATCAGTTCTTTTAAAAATGATAAAATAGTTTTATTTTTCCAAAATTGATTGTTTTTATTTTCACTCCTTTTTAACTGAAAAATTTTATTATTTTAGGTTTTTTGATTGTGTAAATTCTAGCAGAAATCAATCCAATTTAAGATAAATTAATGTACTTTAAGAGATACAGAAACAGTCACTAGCATAGTCAAAATATTAAAAGCTGTTAGAAAACATTAAATCTAAGCCAATATATGAAATTTTAGATCAAAACAAATCAACTGACTAAGAGTTGACTAAAGAAGTACATAACTACTATGCAGAAATGCAAAAAATATTTCCACGAGCAATCAATAAAAACAGAATTAGTTCATATGATAAAGGCACTTTATCACGCTCAATAGAAGAAAACGAGTATAAAAAATCTTAAAAATGGGGATTATTTAATTAATAGTAAATTTTGAATGAATCACAGGTAGGAAAAAATAAAAACATCAGTAAATAAAAAAGCTTTCTTAACGATTATAAATCTAGTCAATAAACATTAGCTAAAACACCTAAAAAAGATGAATAACACCAATCAAAAGTTAAGTTTAGTATCGATCATTAACTTGATTCCATAAATACAAAAAACCATTAAAAAATAAAAAAGAATCAAAAAAGATCTATTTTTCATATTTTAAGTGACTCTGATGACTAGCTAAGTTAATCCTCAGATAGGGGGAAATTCGTAAGTGAAGAGTATGCAGCAAGCAAACAAGTATTTTCTGTGAATCCTAATGAATAAAATGATGAAGATAGTAGATAAAATAATGATAACAATTATAAAACTGATTCATAAAATTTAAATTCAGATATATAAGTCCAATATAAAAGGCATTCTATCATAAAAACGCCTACAAAAAATAATAACTTTATTCCTAAATCCAACAATTTTACTTATTCGAATGATAATTATTTTATTCCAAATGATAATAATTTTAATTAAAAAGACAACAATAAATAAAACATAGTAAAAAATCAAAGAAAAATTTTGTAAACTGAGCCAGAATCCTCTCCGAGGGCTTATAATATGAACGCAGATGTATCCTCGCTATATGATGTAAGTGAAAAAGGATTAAATGTTAATATTTAAAAAAGATTCAATTAAAAGTATAAACCAATAAATTCTTCACTTAACGAATTAGAAATTAACAAAAATAAAAGTGGAGTTATCTCGAAATTTTAAGTAAATCTTAAAAATATATAAATCCTCGAACCTCTAACCATGTTTGAGAAGTAAAACAAATCTTTTTGCTCGAAATTAGAAGATTCATCTGTTAACAATAGTTTGTTTGTTTAAAAAAACCATAAATATAATAGAGAACTAAATTCTCGAAATAGTTCAAGTTTTTCAATAAATTATGACAACTAAGACACTTCGTTAGAAAAGAAATCTAAATTTTAAACTCTTTAATAAACTCAAAAGTAAAATAAAACGGAATTTTATTATGGAAGTATAACTCCTAGTAGCAATTCAAATAAGTTAAACTAATTATAAAACTCATAGCAGAAGCGATAAAAGAGCAGCTCGAATGAATCAAGATTGTATCACTTCGATTTCATAAAATAAGATTTATCTCCCACAATGCAGAAAGAAAAAAAATCTCTCAGGATAATTTAAAGGCTTTTTGAATAATCTAAAGAGATATAAAAAGTTTACAAAAAGTAATTTAAATATTTTTATCTTAACTGATTTGATATTTTTAAAATTTATTTATTAACAGCACAGAAAATAAAATAAGCAAAATACAGCATAGTATTTATGATACCTTGTAAAAAACTTTAGAAACTATGGAAGATGACACAAGCTAATTAAATTAAATAGAGGAACCAGAAGATAATTATTAATAATTACTGATTCACACAGGATTAACGTCTAACTAAGAAAACATTGATAAGTTTAAAGTTGAGCTAAAAAAAAATGAAAGCTAAGTCCTACAAGAAGCAAGCAGTAGAAACATGTAAAAATTAAAAAAAGGAAATTCAAATAATAACCAGCAAAATTAAATAAAAAAAGAATTTCCTGTATAAAAAATGCCAGCTACTATGAATAAAAGTGGTAAGTTTTAGGCTTTAGTCTAATTAAACAATATTAATCTTGTATGAAAGAAAGAAAATAAATATTATTAATTAAATAGATTTTTTATTAAAGAAAAATAAATTAACCAATTTTTCTTTTTTTTCCAATTTTAACTGATAATGGATAAGTTTAATTTATAATCTAACTATAAAATTAATAAAAATTTAGTTGAGTATTTTAGCTACTTAAAAAGATATTCACTTTAAATTCTAATGATGTATAATATACTTTACTATATTTGTGTATTAAATTAAGTAATAAAAAAATCAAAATATTATTATAGAATTTTAATAAAAAATTATCTCCTCATTAACACTTTATTTATAACAATTTAAGATAATTTTTATTTGTAAAAGTTAAATAAATCTCAAAAATTTTACCTCAAAAGAATTATTTTAATTAAATAAGAATAAATTTTTCTTAATAATTATGATATGAAATAATTAAGATTAACTATTTTATATTTAGTACTCTTCTCCATTTTTAGCAAATATTTTTCATTTTTAACAAAGAAAATTACAAATTAAATAAGTTTTTTCAAACAAAACAAAAGCAAATAAAAATATTTTGAGTTGAAAAAATTTTTTAGAAAAGCTGTTTTTTAATTTGCTTATAAATTAAAATGGATTAGCTAATTAATTAAAAATAGTAATATATTTACTATAGATTATAATAACTTAAATGCAAAGATTTTAATATTCTTAGGTAAAGTTTGTATTAGCAATCATCAAATTTTAAATAATAAATTTTTCCCATATTTTCATTGTATTTTTTAACGTTTTTTTCTTAATTAGGATAAAAATTATTCAAAAATGAAAAAATTAGTTTTTTAAATAAGTTTTAATCTGAGTTAAATAAATCCTTATGCTGAAAATTAGAACACTTTTGTAATTTATTTAAATGATATTTCTCAAAATAAGAATTTATTTTAATAAAAAATCATTTTTTCATTCAAAATTATAATCTAAATTTATTTTTTAAAACATAAAAGAGATTTTGAATAATTCAAAATTTTAATTAAAAAGGGTAAAAGATAAATTTAATAATTGTAATCTTACTAGCTTTTATGTAGTCTGAATTCATAATATAATTGTGTAACATTTTTAATTAAACATAATTTGGCTTTATCTTAATATATATTAAGAGATGTTTTCTTTATTATAAAAGATCTAACTAAAATTATTTCATTAATTTATGTAAATATTTAATTATTTAGAATAGTAAAAAAAATTTTAATTGTTTTTAATAGTTAAAAAGTATCTTTTAAGAAATCTTTGCTTAATCATTTAATTTTTCAAAATTAGTTTTAATCTAAAGAAAAAACAATGCTGGAGATTGATAAAAGAAATAGAATAATTTGAAAAAAAAAATTTTAAAACATTAATTTAGAAAAAGAAATTATTTATATTAAAAATAAAAAATGTAATAAATATTGCTTAAAAGTATAAGGTTATTTAGGATTATTAATAGAAATATATTTTTAACGATAAGAAAAAATAAAGAAACATTATTTGAGATGGATTTATTTATTGGAGAAAAGGGACTTTCAATTACAACTGATTTAATTAAAAAAAATAGTAGCTGGAGAATTTAAAACTTACTTTCCGTAAAAAAATAACATCACAAAGATTGTAAGAAATAAATAAATTGATTTGCAAATAGATTAATATCAGCTTTTTTCATAAATTATACAAGTATTGAATTAAAGCAATTTGTGTGGTTTAAACTAGTTTCTGAAGTTTTTCAAAATTTAAGCATTTTGAAATTCTTGTTATTTTATTTTTACAGAAATTATATTTTTTTTAATTAGAATTTTATTTCTAATGAAAGGAATCCAATTTTCAGCAAGTTTGGAAACATCAATGAATATTTAATTTTTAAAATGAATTCAAATTTATTTTCATGAAAAATTTAGAAACATCTTTGCAATTCTTACCTAATTTAAAAGAAAAACATATTTTTTTAGGGAGATAAAATAATATAATCAAGCAATATGCTTAAACCTTAACATCAAACTATAAAACTAAAAAAAATTAGAGATTTCACAAATAAATATTGGTTCATAAGATAACATTATATGTATGGATTGTTTGTTTTTCAATTTACAATTTATAGTCACACAATTAGACTAATTAAATGAAGCTAATTAGTTTAAAAATAAATGATCAAATAAATTTTAATATTTTGTAGAAAGCTTTATTACTTTAGTGCAAAGTACTCACATCAAAACTTATATAAATGATATTTATTTAGTTCAAGCGTTTAAATTGTAAGAAGATTAAGATACAAAGATAAACTTTAAAATTTATAACCTTATATAAAATATTTCAATTATTGCAAAGAATATAATAGGAAAAGTATGGTCTGTTCTGTAAGCCCCTATAAAAAAGATTTTTTTAATATTTTTTTCAAAATATTTTTAATAATTTTTGAATTTTAATGGTATTATTTTGAAAGTAATTACATAATTAATAAATATTTTATATATTATAATCTAATATATTTCATAAATAACAAATTTAATATTTTAGAAATATAAAATAGTATTTTAAATTGTGTTTATAAATTTAATGAAAAACCTTATATAAGTCTTTACTTTTTCTTTAATATTTCCAGATTAGTTTTAAACTACAAAAAAATTACATTGATGATTAATAAAAGAAATAGGATAGCTTGGTTTGATCAGAATCATATTCTTGTTTGGTAAATAATCTTTTATAAGAAGAAAACAAAAACTTAATTTTGATATAATTTTTAGAAAGACAAGGAGGTGTGCCATAAAAAAAGTGACTTATATTTTAATAATATTTCAATAAATATTGTCTAGTAAGACCAAACTGAGATTTACTAATTTTTAATAAATTCTGCTTAAATATTTTATTTAAAATTATTATAACAGAAAGATTTTAATTTTAGTATTTACTATAAATAATTATGTCAAGAGAAAGAAAATGTATTTAAATTAATTTGCTCGATGCAATAAGCAAATATAACAAAATATTAAATGAGTAAATAAGTAATCTGTACGAGTTAGAAAAATATAAATAAAAAAGAGATTGAATTGAAAATCAAAAAATAAATAATGCATTAATTAATTTATACAAATATAGATGGCATAATTTTTTTAATAATTTGTAAATTTAGCTATAAAATTTGTTAATAGATTTAATAAAAGAAAATTTATAGTAAAAAATAAAAATTTGTCAAATTATGATGATAGAGAACTATTTTAATTATAGGAACATGTTTTGAATCTTAAAAAATAATAAATTATTTAATAAAAAAAATTTTTAATAAGATAAAAATATTAAAATGAATAAATTAACTATTTGCTTATTTGCCCTTGTTGCTTTAGCCTTGGCTCACCCCACTAAATACTAAGTTGATAGAAATATCACTTGCTGGGAACCAACCCCTGCTCCTATTAAATCATGGCACATTCACATTCTTTACTGGTAAAACAGCGCAAAAAGTGTTGAAGGAGCTTTTAAAATTCGTGACTAATTTATAAAGGACTTTGCTCACGTTCTTGGAGCTCCTTGCACTGACCTTTTCCACTAAGATCACTTATGTATGTTTGACCCTGATACTGAACCTGCTGGTCCTTTCTTGACTGCTCAATGGTCTGCATTTGTTCCCCTTGAACACTTCTAAGCTGTTACTCAATGGTCTATTCAAAATAGAAATGGATATGACTTACTTATTCACCCTAATAGTGGTTGTGAAGTTGAAGATCATACCTGGTGGGCTATGTGGAGTGGTACTCCTTGGTAACTCGACACTTCTATCTTTTCTCATGATTAACCTTTCCCTTGGCCTGAAGATAAGGAATCTTTGAAGGCTCATTAAAAACAAGCTGAAGAAGAATCCCTTCTTATTAAGTTATTCAACAGATACCATCACAATAATAACTGATTAAACCAATAAAAAATAAAATTTTGAATGCATAATATCTTAAATATTTGCTATTTATTTTCATTTCAAGTTTTCAAATTAATTTATTGAATTATTTGTTTTGTATCTAATTATCCATCCATACCAAATAATGTTCTCGAAAAATTCTTTAATTATATGAAAATAAAAATTGATATAATAAAAAAAATCTTAGTTCTATTAAAAATTTACTTGATTACTTACTTAAATCTCTCTTACACTCTAAATTGGTTGTGTTTATTCCTTATTTAGATATAGATAATCCATTTATACTTTGTATTTTTTTATCAAATATATCTTCTAGACAAAAATGTCATTATAAATTAGTGTAACCAAGATTTTAGCGAAAGCTTAATTAAAATTTCTTCAAGCTAATTACGCCAGAGAAAAGTTAAAATAACTTTTTGTAACATCAGTTGACTTGTTTTTTGTTTACAATATTTTTTCCATTCATAAAATTTACTAAATAAATCATCCAAAAGAAAATACCAACAAAGAATTTCTAAAAAATTCTCTTATCCAATTGACAAGAATTCTGTTAAAAATTTTCTCTTACAAGTAATTTCAAAAATTTAAGATAGTATTATCTAATAAAATTATATGAAAGAAGCTGATATAAAATATACATTATTATTTATAAAATAAAAAATAATTATATTATTCTTCTTTTAAAAATATATGATAGTTACTTAATATCCCATAATTAATAAAAAGAAGAAGTAAAATAATCTTTGAAAGTTCTGCACTCAATTAGATTTTTAATTAAACTTATAAAACTATTGCCTTAGTAAATTAAATTTATGTATTATTTATAAAAAAATACTAATACATATAATTTGAGTGGTGATAGGTATTTTTAGAAATATTTATTTAAAAACAAGTAAAAAAAAATAGTTTAAAAATTATTAATTAAGAAAGTGATATCAAAAATAAGAATATTTTAACAATCCGAATTTCTTTGATTTAATAAATAACCTTTTTAATCAAGAATTAATTTAAATTCTAATTATAAACTATAACATATAAGGTATTCATATGATATTGTTGTTTAAGAGTAATATGGCTATATATTAATCTTTTTTAATTTTTAACATATGATCTATTAAAACAAACTAAATAATAAACAGAATTTAAACAGTTGTTTAATAAAATAATCTAATAAATATAAGCTTTGTTTAGGAGTTTGATTAGTTTAATATAAATAATTATCAATTACAAAAGAAGTTAAAGTAAAATAATAAAATAATTTTGATAAAACAAAAATTAGATTAAAATTATAAATTTAGAAAAAGGAAATATTTTTATCAATAATCAAAATGTAGTAAAACTTAACCCATAATTAGATTATTTTAAGATCATTAAAATAAATACATTTAATTGAATAAGATAAAAATATAGATTTATTATTTTAGAAGGATTTGTTCGTAGGAGAAAAGGGAGCTTCAATTATTTCAAATTTCATTGAATAACATTAGCAATTAGAGAGTTTAAAACTTGTTGTTAGCTAAAATAATAATCTAAGCTCTTAAGGATTGTCAAATATAAGTAGAAGCATTAGCAAATATATTAATATAATAGATCTATCAATAGAAATATAAGGATTAAATTAAATTGATTTCAGTGGCTTCAAAGCATTGGGAGAAATTTTTGAAAAATTAAAAATTTTGAAATCATTCTCTTTTTGTATTTATAGAAATTGTGTTTAAGATGGAATATAATTTCTGATGGATGGAATAAAAACTTCAATTAATTTGGAAAAGTTAAATTTAAGTTTTAAAAGGAACGTTAATTTAGGATCTTCATTTATGAAAAAAGTAGAGATAGCTTTGCAATTCTTAACAAATTTAAAATAACTAAGTATGTCATTAGGATGGTAATCTAAAATTGGTAAAGAAGGTGCTTAAAGCTTAGGTGGCATACTATAAAATTAAAAAAATTTAGAATTTTTAGAAATTAATATAGGTTCAGATAATGTCATTACAGGAGATGGATTGAATTACATCAGCTAGGGCTTAAAATTATTGACTAAGTTGAAATATTTAAATATGTTTATAGGATATTAAAATTAAATTAATGATGATAGCTTAAAAAATTTAGGGTTAGTTGTCACACAATTAGATTTACTAAATGAAGCTAATATTTAGCTTAAATCTGAGTTATCAAGTAAATATTTAAAATTCGGTTGTGGGTTTTATTACTTTAATAAAAAAAATATTAACTTCAAGATTGAAATAAATAGTGTAGATTTAATTCAAATGTTTAGGTTGTCAGAAGGTTTAAGGTACAATAATTAGATATAAAATTTATAACTTAAGATAAAAAATTTGAATGATTGCAAAGATTTAGAATAACTTTTCATGAGGTCTTTTTAAGGACTTAAAAATTTATAATATCTAGACTTACTGATATCCACTAATTTTACTTCTTTAAAGTATATTGGAGAATGTTTTCCTTAATTGCTTAGCTTAAAGAGTCTTAAATTAAAGTTTTAAATTAAAAAAAATGCTAATACTCTTCAAGATGTTTAATTATTATAAATGGGAATTTAATAATTAACCTAACTATAAATATTAAAGTTAGATTTTAGTGCTGAGAATTTGATCAGTTAAGTTGGATTAAAATGCATTTTGTAGGCTGTTTAATAATTAACTTAATTGAATGCTTTTAAATTAGAAGTGAGAATTGATAAATTTGAAACAAAAGAAAATTTAGATCTCATTTAATATTTAACTGATTTAAAGTATCTAAATAAACTATCAGTAAGGTATTTAGGAAACGAAAAGATTCAAAAATCTTATTTATAAGTTCTAAATCAACCTTTTGACTAACTGAAGAACTCGAAAAGTCTCAAATTAATTTTAGAGCAGAGCTCTGAATACTTAAATTTATGTTTGAAACAACTTGGATGTTTGTTAAAGGAAATATAATTAGAAAGCTTAAAATTATCTTTTGGAGGAAATAATATGATTAATTCAGATAGTGTTTAGTCTTTTTCAGAAGGTCTTGCTCATTAAAAAAGTTTAAAAAATTTGTCTTTAACTTTTAAAGATGATATTTGTTCATAAAGCATAATATATTTAGGATAAGCCTTAGTTAACTTAAAAAATATGGAAAATCTTAATTTTGTTTGTGAAAAATCTTAAATTGGATTTACAGGCATTGAATCTTTGCATAGTTCGTTAAAAAACCTAGTAAGAATTTAGAAAATTAAACTCTAATTTACAGATTTAGCGAGTATTTTTTTACTTTCTTTAATATAAGCTCTTCCTTTAGTTAACTCAAAAACATTTTATTTATCTTGCTTACCTTCATTATATTTCTAGAAAAATATCTAAGATCGCTCAGTTTAGAGTATTTGCTTAGAAATTTAAAACACGTAAGTTGATGTATAAAATTTGTTTAAATCTGTTACATTTTTTACTAATCTTAAAAGATTCTATTTCAATTTAAAAGATTCTTTAATAGATGATAATATAATAAATATGTTTGGATAAACCTTGAATAGCTTTGTTGGTTTAACTGAATTAAAATTTAAACTTAATGGAAAAAATAAAATAAATGAAAAAGGAGCTCTAATAATAAACGAAGGAATAAGTAAATAAAAGAATTTAAAATAACTATATATCTAAATAGGTAAAGAGAATAATTTGGATATTAACGGAGCAAGAATGATTGCCAAATCTGTAAAATCTTTAAATAATCTCGAAAATTTAGAATTTAAGATAAATGAAAACAACTAATTTTTTTCAGAATGTTTGATAGATTTATCTGATGGGATAAAGAACAACATTTACCTTAAATTTCTTAAAATTAAAATCATGAAAGGTAGCACAATAAATTCTGAAGCAATGCAATCCTTTGGTGATGCCCTAAAGAATTTAAATAATTTATAGCAATTAACTTTCTAGGTTGATTAAACTTTACAGCTCAATTTAGAATGTTTTAAAGCATTTATTGAAAATTTAAAAAGCAAGTAAAAAGTATTAAAGCTTTTACAAATAAATATCAACTTTCCATACAAATGCTTTTTTATAACACTGCTTTAAGAATTTAATAATTTAACTGATAAGGACTATTTTTAAGAATACTTTCAAATCAAAGAAATAAATTCAATAAACCAACAAATTACAGGACTAGATATTTCTTTTTAATTCCATAAAGAACAAATATTATATATTTAAGGATTTAGTGCAGGGTTGGAAACTTTCTCTAATTTAGAAATTTTAAAACTACAATTTAAGAGCAAGGTTTTAGACCTCGAGTCATCAAGTTTTTTGGGTAATGCTTTGAATAGTTTAAGAAATTTGAAAGTTTTGAATTTATAATTTTAAGAAGATAACCTTGATTCAGAAAGGTCAATTAGAATATTTGAAGCATTAAAAGATTTAAACTAATTAAATGATTTAAGCATATAAATACACTAATAAAATAAAATTGGTGAACAAGGAGCATTTGTTTTAGGCTAAAGTATAAAAAACTTAACAAAAATATCTAATTTAAATTTGCATATAGGAAAAGCCAATAACATCTAAGGCAGAGGATTTTAATCTATTGCTGATAGCTTGACTTATTTAAATTAATTAAAAAGTATTAATTTTAAAATTTGTGAATAAAATCACATAGGTTATTCCTCTGTTTAAACCATCAAAGACAATATTAAGAAATTAAAATCGCTTGATAGTGTTTCTATTTTAATTGATGAGGCTAGCACAATACTATTTCTCTCTTTTTTGGAGGATACTTTAAATATCCATTTCAATTTTGAAAATAGTTGTATTAAAGATTTAAAGTATTTGAAAAAAGATGATAAATTAATTTAACTAAGTCTTTGTGTTTAAATAATAAATTTAGGAGTTGAAGGAGCTTTTTATTTTTCAGAAAATTTGAAAACATTTAATAAATTAAAGCAGCTAAGTTTAATCATTTAATAAAATAATTTAGGTTAACAAGGCGCTACTTACATAGGCGAAGCTCTTTAATGTTTGAACTCAATCAAATAGCTAAGTATTTAAATAGACAATAATAATATTTAATGTTATGGTGCATAGAAGATCAGTAATGGAATAGGCTAGCTTACAAATTTAAAAGAGCTTTCTCTTATTTATGAATTTGATAATAATATTAAGTAATTAGGTGGTATTTCTATTGGGAATTGTTTAGTTAATCTTAAAAAACTTACCCATCTTAAAATTAAAATCTCAAAAGGAAACAATATAAAAGAAGAAGGTGGCTATGAGATAGGCTAAAGCTTGAGAAACTTGACAAATTTAGTTGAATTTGATATTGAGCTACATTCAGATAACTCTATATGTTTAAAAGGAGTAAAGAGCATAGTTGATGCCTTAGTATATTTATAACAAATATAATAAAAGATTAAAATTAATAATTAAAACTAATTAAAATTAATAAAATTTGATATTGGTGATAAAGCAAATATTTATCTTCTTTACTTGATTACCAATAATTTGCTGAAGACTTAAATTATTTAAAATTGCATTCCCGATATTTAGTTTAAAAGTGAAATAATTGAAAAATAGTTTGTAGTTCTAAATTTATCTTTATAGCTTTCAAAAAAATATCAAATTAAATAATAAGGAGTAGAAGCTTTAGGTGAAGTTTTAAAATAAACAAATAATTTAAAAAACCTTTTTCTTGATTTATAGTGCAATAGTATTGAAGCATAAGGTGCAGATGGATTATCAAAAGGTATTTAAACATTAAATTAGTTAAAAAGTCTTACTCTGTATATTGCTGATTTTGCAGGCATTCATTCTAAAGGGTTATCCTCATTAAGCCTATCGATTGGTAAGCTCTAAAACCTAGAATAGCTTAAGCTAGTTATAGGTCGAACAAATAATATAGATGAGGCTGGAGGTATTGATTTGGGAATAGGATTGAGTAATTTACGATAATTATAAGAACTACACCTTCAAATAGATTCATATAATGACATTTAAATTACAGGATCAAAATATGTTTTTGATGGAATTAAAAATTTAAAAAAATTAAAAAAGTTATCTTTACAAGTTGAAAGTTATGCAAGTTTAATATATCTTTTACTATTAAGTGAATTACCTTTAATATTTTGTTAAAATTTATAGCTAAAATATTTTGAAAATATTCATTTTGAAAGAGAGAACGGTACTATTAGCTAATTAAGCTTCTCAATAAATTAATACTATTTTGATTAAGTGTAAGGCTGCATAGAATTTTGCAAAGGCCTAGCTAGTTTTACTAACTTAAAGTAAATAACTTATCTTTCAAACTCTTAAGGAATTTCAAAGGTAAGTATCATAGAACTAAGTAAAAGTATTAGTTTTATGACACATCTTCAGAAAATTGAATTTAAATTTAATGAAAATAATATAATTGAAGATGTAGGAATAATTAGTCTTTCTAAAGCAATAATTTCCCTAAAAAATATTAATTATGCAGTATTTGAAATAGGGAGTAAAAGTTAAATTAAAAGAGAAGGATACTCAAAATTGATAGAGAGTATATACAACTTTAATGAATTATAAAGTTTAAGATTTACAATACAAAGAGATAATGAATTTACTTTTGAAAATTTATTTAATTTGGCTGAAAGTATTGAAAATTCTAATTGTCTAAGGGATTTGTAAATAAAAATTGATAGCCCAAAAAATGATTTGCTAAATCTATAATAAATTCTAGATATTAACTTATCTAAATTAATTAACTTAAAGAATTTTACTTTTAAGATAATAAATTTGTAGGAATTGAAAAGTTTGAAGTCAAATAAAATGTTTATAGAAACACTACCTTTATTACAGAATATAATCTGTCTTTAATTACATATTGATTCTAAAGATAGCTTGGGAAAAGATGGAATCAAGTAAATAACAAATTGTATTAAAAAATTACAAAAGTTGGAAAGTTTAGAGCTTGATTTTAATGATAAATTTAACGTTTTATTAATAGAAACCTTAGATCATTTGCCATTATTAAATTATGAAAATGTAAAAATTTAAAATTTTAAAATAAATAAGTGCGAACAAATATAACGAAAAGATGGTTCCTCACAATAAGCATTAATAAAAGAGCTAAATATTTTATTAAATTATGAAAAAATAAATAATTTGGAAGTTTTAAGTGAATTTATTAAGATTCTTGGTTTATTTAGTAGTATGAATAAGCTAACTATTAATATAAGTGGAAAATCTTCAAATTTAATTCAATAAACAGTTTTATATCTTTAATTTTTGCAAAAATTATTTTATTTAAAAGTGAGCTTTATATCTTACGATTACCACAATAGCATGTTTCAACTAAAAAATATGCATAATTTGATTTACCTTGAAATTAACTAGAGTCATCTAAATAAATATCGTAAAGAATTAATATTTTTAAAAAGAAAGAATTTAAGATTAGTTATAATAAATTGATTATTGTAAAATTTAGATTTTTTTGAAAATACTGTTTCAAGATTATATTTTATAAATTGATTGTCTTTAAATTTAGGTTTAATTTGTTCAGTGTCAATTAAAGATTAAATCAAATAAAAATGCATTTTATAATTAAGTTAAATAATATTATGTAAATATCAATAATATTTTGATAATTATTTATTTTTATTCATTATTTGAGAAAATTAAAACTTCAAATTTATTTATTTTTTGATATTAAAAAATTAATTTAGTTGGTTTTGTTTTATAAATGAGTTTTTCTAAAGGGCTTAAATAAATATATGCTAATTATTTTAAAAAAATAAGTAATTATGAAAATAATACTCCGTACTCTTAATTATCAATCAATCTTCTTGTTTTTCATTATAAAAAATTAAAAATAAACAAATAATTAATTTTTAGTTTTTTTAAATAAATTATTTATCTGTTTGTGTTTTAAGATTAACAAAAATATGTACGTTGGTTCTCAAATTTCTTTTACATTTGATATATTATTGGTTTAAAAAGTAAAATAAAAGCTAGTTAACACAATTCTAATTTCATCAAAGATCTCAAAATGTGAGTTTTTGAAATATTGTTCATAAATCTGCATGATGCTTTAAAAAAAAAATCTTATAAAATTTGATATTGATATTTTAAACTGATAAAAAATGATAAGAAATCAGATAATACTTAACATGTGATTTCTGATATAAGATTTATTTTTTTTTCCCCAATTTTAATACCTGAAAGTTTTAATATATTTATTTGTATCCTCAAATATCTTTATTAGCAGGATTTCATAGATCTATTTTCGATTTAACAAAAGTGAATTATAATTTTATGATAGATATTATATTTATTTGTCAACAAATCATAACAAAAATCACTAACATTTATTTACTTATTTTTTTTAAAAATTGTGTCTTAGTTAAAATTGTAAATAAGTTATGAAATCTTATAAATTTGGATTTATATATAATAAAAAAAGTAATATTTAAAGAAACTAATTTCTATTTTCTTTTATAAAAACACAAATATTTCTCATATGTAAAATTGTTAAAAAATCAAATTAAATAATTTAGAAAAAAAAAAAAAAAGTAAATGCAAAAAATAAAAAAATAAATTAAAATAATAATCTATTGCTTAAATAAAATAAGCACTGTTTTCATAGTGATTATTCTTTGGAGCTTTATTAAGGTAAAAAAATATACTTTTTTAACTCTTAAAACATAATAACATATTTTTTAAAAGGAAATTGATGTAATCTTCCAGTGGATTTTACTAGTTCTTTTCTTTTTACAGCGGAAATTAATATTTTTGATGTACATAAAAAATGAACTTTAATAGTCAAATTATTATCATAGATTACATGTATGGCATAGTATTTTAAAGTACTTTTCTATTTTGCTATTTGTAGATGAAGCCTTTTTATATTTTATTTCAAAAAAATTTAATAATGGTCATTATGATTTTGAAGGGTATTTCAACTTAAAGAAAATGGTTAATTCGATATTGTTCACTTTAATGCTAGTGATATTTTTTTACTCTTATAAGTTTGACTTTTCTCTTCTTTGCCTATCAACTTTGCCAGTTTTCTACTTATGCCAGTCTCTTTATAGTATGTAAATGAAGAACTTCTATAAGATATTCTCTGATTCCTACTCCATCATTTAAGTGAACTAGTTTTTCTAAGCATCTCTTAAAAGCATTCTAAAATCAAGCCTTAGTTTGATTATTTATTACATTTACTTATCTAGATTGGTATAAAAATAGGTCTATATTATTTTTTTTTTAGGTTTTTCTGTCTTGATGCTGTTATTTATTTTTAATCTTCAAAGTAGGAGTCAAAAAAGAGTGTATGAATCACATAAAGATCAATATATTTGTCATATATTTCTTATGTTTTTTCACTTTCATACTGATATTAGAGAAATTGATGATATTTCCTATTATAAAAATGATTTGATATTACCTATAAATATTTTAAATACTTACATTCTTGGGTAAATGATATAAAAATTTATCTTCTTAGTTTATAGTTTAGATGAGATTATGAATACTAATATAACACTTGAATAATCTATATTATTCATTATCCTATTAGTTGATATTACATTTAAGATTATTTAAACTTATTAGCATTTAATAAAAACAATAAAATACCCTGTGTATATTTAACTTCAAGGGAAGTAGCTTTAAAACCTTTATTTATTTAAACAAAGGAATGAAATTTGTTATAAAAATTTAAAAATGTTAAAAGTATAAAAAATGGTTGATATTTTTTCTTTGCTATTTTATTTTGGCTAAAGTGAAATTAGAATGAGTTATCAAAATTTACCTGTTGAAAAATGTGGCAGGTTCAATTCAATGAACGGAGGATAGATTGTATATATCCATGAATTAGAAAGATAAAATTTAGAATAGTTTATGACTTAATATTCAATCAAACCTCAAATAAAAGAAATCAAAATAAGTTATATAAAATCTATTAATATAATCTTAGATTTAGCAAGTTATTTTTTTGAAAAATAGTTAAATATTAAAATAAGCATGCAAAATAGAAGTTATTTATACGTTTAAAGCTATCTAGAGTTTAATCAGTTACAAGAAATGTACTTTAGTTAATTATTTTAAGCCATTTCTTCAAGATTCCTATTTAATTAGTTAATATAAAATTAACTTTTAAATAATCCTAATATTGTATTTATTGATCTTTATTTTTGAGCATTTTTGTTCGTATTTTTTGAATCTTAAACAAATAAATTCTATTTCTGCAATTTCTTGTATCATTTAATTTAATTAATCTAAAAAATATTTTTTCAATAAATATTTTATTTATTTTAAGTTATTTTTCATGACTAATGTTTAATTAGTTAATATAAAATTAGCTTTTAAATAATCCTAATATTGTTGTATATACCTATCTTTATTTTTGAATATTATTATTCATATTTTTTGAATATTAAACAAATCAATTCTATTTCTATAATTTCTTGTATCATTTAATTTAATTATTCATATTTTATTTATTTTAAGCCATTTTTCAAGACTAATGTTTAACTAATTAATATAAAATTATCTATTAAATAATCATAATATTGTATTTATCCATCTTTATATTGAGTATTCCTTTTCAATCTTAAACTGATACAATTTTTTTCTGCAAATTCTTGTATCATTTAATTTAATTAATATAAAAAATGTTTTTTTTAGTAAAAATTTTATATATTTTAATCAACTTTTTCCAAATAAATTTTTAACTTGTTAATTCCTTTTAAATAATCATATTATTTTATTTATAGATCTTTATTTTTGAGTATTCTTATTTGTGTCTTTTCAATCTTAAATTCATAAGATTTCTTTCTGAAATTCCTTGAATCATTTAATGTAATTTAATAAACAATATTTTTTGAATTAGAATTTTAAATATTTTATTATTTATTTTGATTGTTTGTTTTCAACAGATAACCCAAGCAACTATGTTGGTATAGCAAAAAATATATTTTCAATATAATTTGGCTGAATATTTCTTATTAATGCAAAATTAAATAAGAATAATAGCCTTTTTAATTAAAATCAAAGTTAAGCTGTTTAAGTATTTTGAAAACATTGTTTATTCAAGTTTAAAAAAAATCTTTATATTTTTTGATCAAACAATCAATTATTAGCTATCAAAAACTATTAATTGTTTAATTTTGTGATTATTTTGTTCGTTTCTCAATTTTTTTTGAAAAAAATATACTTAAATAAATAAATATAAAAGCTAAATAAAAGTAGAAGATCCATCAAGCAAGTCAATGTTTTAAAGTTTCGAGACTCACTCAAATATTATTGAATTATTATCTAATCATAAATAAATTCATATTACTAAAATTATATCATAGAATAGCAATAATTCTTCGTATATTGTTCTTGGAAACTCTAGCACTTAAAATTATTCTATTGTTATTGATTCTATTGAGGGTATCAATTCAGAATAAAGATCTGATAAAATAAAAAAGCTGCAGGAAATGATAATAAACATAAGAACTTGTGATCATAATAATGTTTTAAAATATTTTGATTCATTTATAATTGAAAATTATCATTTCATTTTACTTGAAAGCGTTGAAATATCCCTCTTTGATTTAGCTTAGTAGCATAGCCATTCAGATACTTTTGATTAATTATTTGTTAATATAGCAATATAATTGCTATAAGGACTTGATTATTTACATTCCAAGAACCTATTCTTACATATTCCTAGTCTTAAAAGCATTTTTATAGATAAAAACATGAATGCTAAATTTTTATATTTCAAAACTTAACAAAATTCTCATTAGAGTGAGTTTTCTAGTGTTTTAAGCTATTATGAATATTATAAATTACCTTTTATCCCTCCTGAGGATTTTATATAACAAAATGATTAACATGAAATATATTATAAGGAAAATCTAACAGTAGAAGGTAATGTTTGGTCAATATGCATGTGTCTCTATGAGTTGACAGGAGCTAACTATTTACAATAAAAATAATTTGCTCTAGGCATTGATTCTTTTAAAATATAATATTAAGTTAATCATAAAATAAACCTTATTTTATAACAAATTCTACAGAGAGAAGTTTAATAAAGACCAAAACTAAATGACTTGATTAGTATTTTCTAGTAAGTATAGTAGAACAAATATGTAAGAAAAGAATCTTAAGAGCCAGATATGGAAAACGAAATATTTGCTGAAGCTGAAAAATAATTTGATAACTAAAAATATACTGAATCTTTGAATATTTTATTTAAATTACTTTAGAATAATTTAAATAGTGATAAATTTTTATCTTGGATAGGTAGATGCTATTGTGCTATTAATTAATTAGATGAAGCAGAATATTGGAGCAACTAATCTTTGAGAATTAACCCAAAAAATGATATCTCATATTTCAATTTAGGAAATATTTGGAAAATTAGAAAAAATTTTGAAAAGTCGATTGATTTTTTTCAGTAATCAATAGACTACAACCCAGAAAATATTTATAGCATGAATAATCTCGGTCTGATTTATGACTCTTAATCAATGGAAGCTCAAGCTTAATAGATTTATCTAAAAGCAATTGAAATAAAACCTGAAAAATAGTTCCTCTACTACAATATGGGAAGAAGTTTTTATCTATAAAACAACTATGATGAAGCTAAAAAGTGGTTTTTAAAAACTCTTGAAATCGATCCCACTTATTATAAGTCTCTTACGTATTTGGGAGAAATAGAATTCTTAAAGAATAACCGTATAGAAGGTATGTCATACTTTCAATAGTCATTAAAGGCATCTCCCAATGAGAATACCTACTTTTCTCTAGGAACTTAGTATTACAAAAATGGTAATTATACATTTTCACTAGCTTGCTTTTAGCATGCTCAAAAAAAATTAAAATCTCACAACCTTTACTATATACTAGCCTCTGCTTATTATTGTAAAAAAAAATATGAAAAATCAATTCACTATTATAAAAAAGCATTAGAGCTAAAGCCTAACGACTAAAACAGTTAAACATTCATTCATTTATCTAAAAAATTTATTTGAAGAAACAAAAAATATTTTTGTGTTTTGTGTTGAAATATTATTATAAAATTTTTAATGGTAAAATAATACAAATAAATATATTTAGCTTTTTATAAAAGAAAAATCTTGATAAGGTTTAATAATATAATTCTTTTATGATTTAACATATCTAATTGGTTTTAATCAATCATTTCAACTTTTTATAAAATTTTGTTTCAGCTCAAAAACATGTTTCTATATTTCTAAAACTAATTAATAAGTATTTAAAAAAAAACCATTCTCTAAATGAATTATCTATAAATTTAATTAAATTATGTTAAAAAATCCAATTTGAAAAATAAAGATCAGAGATTTTTGATATAATTTTGCTGAATATTAATTAAAGTAGTAAGATAGATAAAAATAAAGCACTAAAAGATAAATACTGTTTTAAAGCCATGAATTTTGCTTCGGTAAAATAGTTGCTGCTAAATCATAAAAACTTTTAGGTTTTAGATGAACAGAAAAATAATATTTTAAAAGAAGATGATATATTAATTGTAGAAGACCAAAATGGAAATCAATTTTGTTTAAATGTAAACAATTTTTTCGATGCTAATAATGATATAAAAAATCATAATCTTAGAACCTGTAATCTTAAAATGAAGTCTTTAGAATAGTGCAATCATCCTAATATAATAAAGATTATTGATCACTTTATCATAGAAAATTATTTTTTCATCTTGATGGAAAAATGCTAAAATAACTTAAGTTAATGGTTTAAAGATAATTTCAATAAGGAAATTAATGAGCACACCTTTACAAATATTACTCTACAAATTTTAAAAGGAGTACAATATCTGCACAAAAATTAAATGTACCTCAATAATATTTCATTAAATTCAATTAGAATAGATAGTAATAATGTAGTAAAAATATGGAGCTTTTCGCAGTTAGACCCTGAGGATAATTTAAACATAAAACCAAAATCATATAACAGTGATTATTAAGCTTTCTATTATCCTAACGAGATAATAAATGAATTTAATCTATAAAATGATCAGATAGATTCTTCTTAAAAAGCTCACATAAGCATTCAGCTAGATGTCCATTCTGTATGTGGATGGATTTATGAATTATCAGGTGCTGATCAAGAATAGTTATATTTTTATGAAACTCAATAAATATTAGAGCTATAGCCAAAAGTATCGTTTTAAATTAATATTATTTTATAAAAATTAGCTTAGTTTTAGAAAACAAATTAGCCTATAATCGATATAATCAAGCAAGCAATAGAATTATTTGAGAATTTAGAAAAATAAAACAATAATAATGAAAAAATAGCTAAAGTAAAATAAGAAGATGAATCAGATTCAATTTTGTTAAACTAAGTTTTACAAGAATTTGAAATATATGAATATATAAATTGTATTGATTTACTAAGAGATTTAATATTAAAAAACCCAACAAATGACTTGTATTTAGCTTGGATGGGTAGAGTTTACAATGCAACTTTTGAATATAACTAATCTGATTACTGGAGCTAATAAGCTCTTAAACTGAACTAATATAATTGGCTTGCTTATTATAATTTAGGTAATTCGAGTAAAAATAATTATTAGTTGGATGAAGCAGTATTTTACTATAAAAAAGCCTTATAAATAACTGAATAAAATGATTTAGTTTATAATAATCTTGGAGTAGCTTTTACCTTATAAAAGAAACATCATTAATCAATTGAAGCTTATACTTAAGCACTAAAAATACAACCAACAGAAAATGATTATCTATTCAACAAATCAAGGTCTAAATCTATGCTATCAAAATATGAATCTGCTTTAAAAATATTCAAATAACTCGTAAATTTGTATCCTAACGATTAATAAGGAGAAGAATTCTTTAAGCAATCTAAAAAATACATATGATATGATAAAATGTGCACAAAGTTTTAATATAAGTATCTCTTATATAAGAAAGACTTTAATATAAGATATATATTTTTTTTTTTTAAATTATATTTATTTAGAGATATTTTTATGATTTTTTTTAATAAAATTTTATAATTTATTTAAAAGTAATTATTTATTTAATAGATATGTAATTTAATATAAAACAGATTCTAAAATTAGATATATATTGTTTGAAAAAAGCTATTTTTTTCATATTTATATTTGAGATTATACAGTTAGTAATTTCAAAAGATTATTTACAATGCTAACATAAGTATTTTATGCCATTTATGTTTTAGACTAAAAAAACTTATCCTGTTTTGAATATAATTTTTTTTTGTGTAAAAATGCTTAATCTTGTTTTAGTAATACCAAAATTTATGTTATGACTTAGATGATAGTAATATGCTAATATAATAAGCACTTTTTGGAAACAAAATAATTAATATGATAATCTTTGATGTTGGGTAAATATTTATTATAATATTATTAATTTCCTTGGTTAATTCTTTTTATTAAAATTATAAAAAAGTATTTTAATTTTAACATTTGAAATATAAAAAAAACATAAAAATATATTTTAACAGGTATAAAAAAAAATAAAATTAAATAATTAATTATAATAAATTTATTATATTTAATTTTCATTATTATAAATCAAAATGTACTAATCTTTTGCAATGAAGAAAACACTTATTAATAAATTTCTTTTTAAAGTATAATCTAAATCCATTTTACCTAAATATTTAAAGAATATAAAAATGATTAAGATTTAAATAAAAATGCATTTTTACTGAATGTTTAATGAGAGATATTATAGCTACTCTAAGTTTTTAAAGCTAAATTAAATATTTGATATCAGATTCTAATTTTTTCTTTAAAAATTATTTAAAAATTAATTTAATTATCTTTAAAAATAAAATACTCTAAATTTAACTCTAATTATTTAAGTTTTTTGCATTCTGAAATTTGTAAAAACAAACTTTAGATACCTTCTATGGCTATTAAGTTATTACTTTATTTGTTAAGTTGTAATTTATTTAAGAACAAAAAATTTTACTATAAATTCAGAGATAGATTAGTCAATTACTTTTAATGTTTCTTAATACATTAAATCAAGTGTAAACAATTAGTCTGAAATCTATTAATTCTTTAAAAAAATGAATAAAATATTCTTGAATTTTGTTTACTATAAACTGATGTTTATGTGAGTTAAGCGCTATAATTTTTAAATTAAGTCCGACAAATATTGAATCCCTTATTCTTTCACTTAGTTATTACTATTTTATAGTTAGTTAATTAATTTTTTTAATTGAAAATAGTCAATTTATACGTTAAATCGATGTTTAAATTTTCTATTTTTTCACAATTTTTAAGCTGATTTGATAAGTTTAAAATGCCTTCATCTTGTAAATTGTTATTTCTAATATAATTTAAATAAGTTTTTAATATAATTTTTATTGGTTTAAATTACTATAGCTAAAGAGTTAAATATTTTAATTTAGAACATTTAGAAATACCCTCACACAAATGTTGAATACCTTCACTGTTAATCCAATTCTATCTTTATTTATTTAAAATTTATAAAACTGCTTTGATTTCTTTTTTACAAAAGCATTTTACGCAAGTGAAAGATGCAAAAAAGTAATGTCCTATAATGTTTCTATAAATTTTCCAAACTAATAAAATTCTTTAATCTAATTTTAACTTAATCATAATATTATTAATAGTAGCTGATGTGGATCTTAAATAACTTATTTAAATACTTAGCTGAAAGAGTTAGTTTTTCTAAGTTTTTCATATAAGAGATTCCCTCAACAATACTTACCAAGCCATCACTTTTTATGTGATTAAAGCTATTTTAAAATTCATAAATTAAGATTTTTATTTTAAGGAAAGGTATAAATTAAAAATTGACTACCTTATATATAAAGAAAGCTATTTAAGGTTTTTTAAATTTTGCAGTGACTCTCCAAGTGCTTATGCTCCTTTTGACTCAATTTAATTTGTGCTAGAAATCTAAAAGTTAGTAATTGTTTGTTTAAAAAGTATTTACGATAAATAAAGCTTAAGCTCATAAAGATTTAGTAAATTTGAAATGCAAGAAGTAATTTAAATAGCATGTTCCACACCAATCGATTTTGATCTTTTAAAAGAAAAAATCCAGAAATAATAATTTATTTATAAAAAATAATTTTACGTTAAGTTTAAAGACAAATATTCTAGTGAAGTCTAATATTTAAATTCTTATAATTCTTAGATCTATAGAATATCTTCATGAGAAATTAATTTACAACTTTAATTAAAAATTTAATTTAATTAATTTAAGTTTAAATAAAAATGAGTAAATTACCTTTAGTCTATCGTCAAACAAGTTAAGCTTGAAATCTTAGAATTAACAATATATTATATCATGAAAATTAAAATTTAGCATAAAATAGATAAGATAAATAGCTTACTTCTTTGTTTTCTTCTTTCATTATATTTTTAAATCGATTCTTATTTATTTTTAGTCAAAAAATTAATTTTTTCCTTCTTGTGATTTCTTGTGAGGATTTAAAATAAATTAATTTTAAATAAAGTTTATTAAAATTTTAATAAATATAAATTCTGCATTGAATTCTTTATATTTTGTATTAACAAAAGAATAAATATTTTTTTTTTTACACTGTTATCAAATATTTATTTTATAATAATAAATAATTTGCTTTTTTTAACTAGTTGATAATATAGAGATATTTATGATAAAAAAACATGGCTAAGAACGATAAGGATTATATCTGGTGAATTAAAAACCTTTTACAATTAACTAAAGGCCCTATTTTAAGTTTTTGCGAAGGGATGTTTTAAATGTTTTTCTTAAATACAATATTAAAAATCAATTATGATATTTAAAAAAATATGAATTTTTAATTAAATTTTATAAGAATTTAATAATAATATTATATAGTTAAAGATATTATAAATATTTGAAATAATTGACTAGACTTATTAAAATCTTTATATTATGTATTAAATAATTAATAACTATAATCATATTTACACTGGTTTCAAAAATTAATTTTATAATAATAATTAAATTTGCTTTTTGTTATTAGTTGAAAATAGAGATTATACATTTAAGATTAAAAGCATGGCAAATAAGGAAGAGGATTTTCTCTGGCTAATTAACACTCTAAGAAAAGTACCTAAAAGCTCCTATTTTATGTTTTTTTAAGGGATATTTTAAATATCTTTCATAAATACAAGATAAAAAGCTTTTATGATATTTAAATGATTAGGGTTGTTGTCATCATTTATTTTTTTTGAAAATAGGCCGCAACAGATTTTGAGACACTTTATGGAATAGGATTTATGATAAATGATATTATTATTCTCAAATAAGGAGAGCCTAAGCATTGGCTCTATATGGATGAAAAAGTAAATAGTAAAAAATAGCTATTTAATGTTTTAAATTATTTAACTAAATTTAATAGCGTAAGATAAAATAAAAAGATGAAGAGTGGCTCAAATTTTAAGTGATAAAGGAGTATTTTAAAAACCCTAAGATTAGATAAGAAGACTTAAATGAAATAGAGAATTATAATGATTCATAATATTCAAATCTTATTTCATAAAATTACTTTTAAAAGAACAAAATTGATAAAATGCTATTTTATTTCTATCAATCAGCTCGCGATATAACTGTAATGATGATAATATAAATAAATATCAAAAAGCAATATTTATATTCCTAACTATTTTATTAGCTTATAAAATTTTAAGTGTTATTATGTATTTAAAGGTTGTGAGACCTGCTTCCCTTTCTGTTGCAGAATAGTTAATGTCAAAGCCATAAGATTATTAGGAGCTACTAAATCATTGGACTAAAATAATAGGCTATTATCCTATAAATAGTTATAAAGGAACAGTATTATATTAAGTTACATATAGTGGAAGAAATAGAAAATGCATGATAGAAAGAAGAAATGTCGAAACAAAAAAATTAGAGTAAAATTTTATTTATATTTTTTTATACAAAATAATGAATTAAATTACATTTTAATTAAATAAAATGATTGTTTATTTATAACTAATAAAGTACAGCTGAGTTTTTAAAGAAAGAAGGCTCTTAAAAGAAGACTTTTACATTTGAAACTAAGTTATTTAAGTCTCTTGCTAGTTCTGTTAATGAAAAATGTAACTTACTAGCTACAAGTCTAGTAAGATTTTTGGAGACAAAATATCATAAGACAATAGCAGAAATGCAAATAGAATTTTTCATGAATGATAGTGGTCAAATATACCTCTCAGGAGCTGAGAAAATAAATTTTTATGGAGCTGATGGAGAAATAGATATTAATTTAGACAAAAACAATTTAGAATAATTTTAAGTAAAATTCTTAAAATCCTAAATCAAATAAATTTTCATGTTGTTCTATTAAACTTAAAAAAAGTTTCCTTAAATGGAAGAATTTAAGTGTATTGGATAGTACTGTGATTGTGCAGGAGATTCAACCTATTATGAAGAGAATGATGAAGCATTTTCAGTTTTTGTATATATTTTTAATTAATAATCTCAATCCTTATTAATAACCTAAAATATTTTTAGATTTAATCTTAAAAAAAGAAAGATCAAGTATTTTATGTTTAATATAAATCTATTATATTAGATCAAATAGAAAGGTATAAAACAATCTAATCAATCAAGTCTGTCTAGCAAGGAGTAAAGATAACAGAGTAGCTCATTTTTAAAGTGAGAAAATGTACTAAAAAAATCATTTTTAATTTATAAAATATCTTAATTCAAATATTTATTTTCTCAATCATCATAAAAAAATTTAATTTTCAATCATAAAAACATTAATTTTAAAACATAATTTGAGAGCTAACAAATTAGCTTTTTTAAGATAAAAAGTAAATAGATTTTTTTTATAGAAAGTCTATTTAGGAAAATTTAATATTGATGAGATAAATTTTGATAATTTTAATAATTTAATATAATTTTTTAATTATTAAAGACTACTCGTTTAGCTAGATCTCTGCTTGTCCTTTATTCTCTCATTATAAATTTGATAATATTTACAAAAGGATTAGAGTTTGTGAGTATTGCTATGCAGTATATAATAAAGTAGATAGTATGAGAGCTGATATCTTAAGCTAGAAAAATAGAAAGCAAGTTACAGACTAAGAAATATAAGCAACTATCGATAAAATGGCTAATTCATAAGGACTTATAAGTAAATAAATTACATATGAGTTAGCAACATTATTTATAAATTTGTTCTTTTAGTTGGAGGTACTCAACTCAAAGAGAGAAAAGTTATGTCTAAAGAGTTTTATTAAAAACTTGATATTTTTGATTCTGAGACTAAATTTTTCAAAGAAAACTTTGTTGTCACTAAATCAGTTGATCCATCTTTCTTCTCCAAAAAGGCGAAGGCTCAAAGCACATAGAATTTTTTCTCTTTAACTCAAAAATAAAATGTAATTCTTAATTTTCTTGATTAATTTAAGATAAATAGATTGCTACTCATTTAATAAGTTTGATTTGATAAATATTTAGAAGATTTATTTAAATTTAAATGGTTGCTTTTTTTAATTTATTATTTTAAAAGTATTTATCAGAATAAAATCATAACTTAATTAATAAATAAAATTTAGGAAGATGAAGAAAAATAGTTTGTCCTTCCAAAGATAGTGGAGGTTACTATTTAAGAAAAGAATTCATAGTATATTAAGAAGAAGAAAAAATTTGTTAGTAGATAGGAGGCAGAAGCTCTTGGATTAAAGCACTACTTAGGTCACACTAAAAACCTCCCTTACAGTGACTGTGGATTAGCAATTAGTAAAAGCAGTCTTGCTTTGAATCAGCTTTAGGATAAAATCAGAGATGTAGAGAATCTTAAAAATAAAATAGAAAATGAAAAAATAAAAAAAGTAGTGGAGGAAATAGAGTTAATAATGTGTCCTTACTATGGAAAGGGGAAAGTTGATACAACAAGATTCGAGCAATTTATTTAAATTTTAAAAGTACTAATTAATTTTATTGAAAAAAAGTAAAATAGCAAGTGCATTTATTAATTTATTTATCAATTTACAATTCAGGAAAGAGAGCAAATATACGGCGTCGATGTAGAATAATCTTTTAGCAAATCTTCTAAAAAAGTGTAAGTAGTGACTGATAAAAACGAATTCTTAACAGGTAAAAAAACTCTTAAAAGCAGTTTGTTAAAATTAAAGTTCTTGTTTTTAAATAAGAAAATCAAAGGAAGTAAAAACAAGACAAAGAAACAAAAGCTAAGGAAATAGAAGAAAGTAAGAAAAATTTCTTAGAAGAAAACAGAGATCTAGCAGCTTCAGTGATTAAAATAAGAAATTAAGAGAGGCTTCAAAAAGCTGTAGAGAAAAAAAAGAAGGAAGTACAATCTAGAAAATCGTTGTAGCTGAATAACATAGAATTTAACAATAAATACAATCAAGAAAATATAATAAACTCCCGAAAACTCTCAACTCAACTGAATAACTTAAAATAAGATTTTAAAATAGTTACTGGGAAAGAGCAAAAGTCATAAAAATTTAATAATTCCTAAAGCTACGATTCAAATTCTGTTAGCGATGATTTTGATGATGATATAGAAAAATCTCAGATTAATGACAACCCAGAATAATACAGACCAAAAAACTTCCCATTATTTTAAAATAATGATTGAATTTAATATATTCGCTATTCATTAATTGATGAATGTATCAATAAAATTGAATTTTTTAAATTGATGATTATTCATTCGCTCAATCAATTAATCAATGAGTTTATTTTATTGTAATAGACTAGACTAGATTCGTCAACTCTTCAAATATTTTTGTATTTTTTTGTATGGTAATAATTTTGCATCTACTCATTTATTTATTTATTTGATAACAAGTTCATTAGGATCAATTAAAATTAAAGAAAAACATTTTCTTTGATTATGATAAATTTAACATAATTAAATTGTAGAATTTTTAAATTAATATCGTTTATTAAGAATTTACAAGAATAACTTTTTATGTTCTTAGTCCTAGATCTTATACTGATTGAATTTTAAGTAAACTGATAATTAATTCATTTTGAGAGACTATGATTATTAAATAGATATAATTATACAATAGCTATTTTTGGTCACTTAATCAATACAAAATTAATCCCCTTTAGAAATCTTTTAACAAATATTCACAAATTAATTAATTTGATAAAAAGATATAAGACAGAATCTTCCATACCATCAAGTTTCTTATTTTTTCATTTTTATTTAAAAATATTTAGTAAGTCTTCAAATAGAATATTCTTAGTTGAAGAAAATGACATTATAGTACATTAATTTTTATTTTATTTCTTATAATTTTTCAAAATTTTATGTAATTGGGTGATTTTTGCTAATAAAGTCATAATATTTGATTAAATTTTGAGGGTGAAAAATTTAAAAGATTATCCACTAAGATTCAAATAAATGGAAACAAGCTATATTGTGATATTATTTGTATTTTGTTTGAAATACATTTGGAGAAACTTTGAGCTATTACATCAAACGAACTTAAATGCTTTTTGGAGCAAAAAATAAATGATAAATTTTGAGTAATTGAAAAATTAATTAAAACAATAATTCTACAACACTGTTCTAATAAAGAAATTTAAAAATTAATTATTAGTTACTCAGTAATAAAAGAAAAAAGAAAGGAAATCTCATAATATCATAATCAAAATAAAAATAAAAAAATCATAACCAACTTTATTGATAAAAGTAGATGATCGAAGTTAATATGGAAGTATTAAAATCTACTAGGACTCAAACAAAGAAGAAATCTTTTAAACAAATTGATAAATACTAAATAGACATGTCTCGACTAATTGGTGAGAGCTACACTTCAAAGGTCTATTTAGCCTATTTAATAAGTAATCCGACTTAAGTATTTGCTTGCAAAATTATCGATAAGAAGGATGTAACCTCCTTTGATAATTTAAAAAAATTAGTTAGAAAATGGAAAAAATTTAATCATCCTAATGTGATACAAGTTTATGATTGCTACATGACTGATCACAACATATATCTCATTACTGAATTCTGCTAGTAGGGATATCTCTTCTGTGCATAATAATAAAAGAACTGGAGCTATTAATAAATAATTTCAATTTCAAACCAAATTATTTAAGGGTCTTTATACCTTTCACAATAATAAATTATTGATTAAGTAATAACTCCAGAAAATATTCTTTTTTAAAATGGAACACCTAAAATAGATATTAGCTTCTAGTTGAACTCTATTGAACTACTTCAAAAATCATATGTACCTCAAAGGTATAAATTTTTATCACCTTAAATCTACGAAGAGGATGAATACACAAACAAATCAAATGTGTGGAGTATCGGAATAATTCTATATCAATCTTTTTAAGGAAGTGATCCCTTTGAAGAGCAATTTATCAATTTAATACAAAGATTAGCAGCAATACATAAAAACAAAACAATATAATTTTCATAAAATAAGCCAGTTTCTGATGAAATAAAAAATTTAATTTAGAGTATGCTTTAGTACTAAGAAAGCGAGAGAGTGACAATGGAGGAAATTTAAAATAAATTTTCAGACATAGCTAGCTTACATAATGATAATAAAAAGTCATCTTGAATACTCTATTAAAAAATAATTGCTTTTCCTATATAAAAAATCTTATCCCATTCACTAAATAACAAACTATTTAACTAAATAAATACTCCTTACATTTACTATTAATAACAATAAAAACTAAATCAAATAAATTATCAAAAAAATACATACTGTTTTTCCAAAAACAAAAAATACTTCCTTATTATTCAAATTAAAACTCATTAATATTCTATAATTAAATAAATTTATCATCAATAAATCTATAGTAAAACCTTAAAATAAAATGCATATTTTATCTATTAATTTATTTCATTTTGGAGATTTAAAATTATTTGATCACTTTATCCAATAGATTCTTTTTATTTCCTTTTTTTTAAAATTAACATGGAGAACTAAATGCATTTTTGGAGGGTTTTGATTGATTAATTTTTAGCTAGGCTGATCGATTTTTTATTTATATAAGCACTTTTTTAAACATTACATTTTGTCTAATAATAAAATAAATGCGATAATATCATAGTAAAATAAATTAATTAAATAATTTTTATAATCTTTTAATATACTTATAAAATTTGATTGTTTTGAAAATAATAAATTCTTTTACATTTTTCATTGTATGCCTACCTTTCAATAAGTAGCTTGTTAGCTAGAAAATAATTTAGTAAATATGAATGGCTTTGAATTAGATGGGAGAAGAAAGTTTTTATTTCATCAAAATAATTGTAAGTCAAAATATTTCATTTAATTTAAAAAAATGAATATACCTATAAATAATTTTGATTGAAATATCTAATAGCAATATTATAAAGAGAGAGACTAATTTAATTCAAGCAATTAGCTGCAAAAATATAGATATTTTTATTTGTATTTAATATACTTGTTTAATTTTATTTTCAAAATTTGAGGTGATCATTAAAAGATTTTTATTGATCAAAATTCTATAAACTAATTAAATCTGTTTTCCATTAAGTAAATTAGCTACCTTTTTCCTTTCTCTGTTTAATACTAAATTTCATATTTGTAATTATATAATTAAAATAACATTACTTTTTTAAATCAAACTGGCTAATCTTTAAAATTTTCAATTTTAGAACAATATAATAATTACATTTAACATTAAGATATTTCTCATTTTAATCAAATATTTCTTTAATTGCTTTCTCTTCAAGAATGCATAATTTAAAAATAATGAGTATAAAAAAGTAACAAATTCAATTTTAAATATAAAAAATCTTTTTAAGGATAAAGCAATATTAATTTTTACACAAAAATATTTTTTTTAATTTTAATATAAATTTACAAGAAAATTAATAATCAAAAATTTAATCATTTTTTAGAAGAGTGCTTTATAAAACTTAAGGATTAGTCTCTTTTTATATAATTTTAGTTTTTGTTTGTATAAAACCCTGCTTGGTTACTTAAATCTAATATATTTTAGTTGTTAAACCTTATATCTTCATGAATCATCAAGTTTTTTTTTGTATTTACTTTTAATTAATAATTTTTATATAATGTAAAATAAAATAAAAAAATTTACCATTAGAAAAACTGTCTGCTCTAGATACTGGTGATTTCGAGCAAGCATTTCTTTTATTATTCAAACTATCTCTTTTATTATTACTGAGAGATCTTTCTTTAGGTAGACAAAAAGAGTGATTTCTATCAAGATTACTTTTTGAAGTAGATGGAGTACCATTGAATGAGATATTATTCATAACAAAATTTGTATTATTTTTTAACTGGAGATTACCCGTTTGCACCAAGTTATTGCTTGACTATTTATTTTGCTTAGGAGTGGTTGCTGTACTTTTTGATGAAATCATCTTACTTTGAGCTTTATTGTTTTAAATAAAAGAATTCTTTTGTGAACATTAGTAATTCTGTAAACTTATGTCTAAGTTGGAAGTTATTTCAATAGGCACAGGTCGTTGTGAATTTGGAATACTATTAACATTTTATTTAGGAGTGGATGGTGTATGATGAGAAAAAGAAGCTTTAGACCTACAATTGCTTTAATTTTACACAATTTCTTTATCCCCTCTTTGTCTCTTTATAAGTGGTCGAATCACATTTTTTTGTATTTGTTAATCAATTAATTTGTTCAGTTTCTCAAAATCCTTATTTTATGAATTTTTATCATTTTATATATTTCCTGTTGCAATAGGCTTTTTAGTCGTTTATACTTTTTTAACAAATGAGTCATTTTGTTTTTATTTCTTAGTAGTCTCTTTTACAAGACTTGAGTCGAGATTCTTCTTCCTTTAATAAAGATTAATTTATTAAAGAAATTATTTAATAAAAATAAATTTAAAAAAAAAAAAAAATTAATTTATTTGTTTTACATATTCATTATGAATTATTTATATGAGAAAGCATTGTAGTGATTAGCATTTTAATTTTAATTAGAGGCCATGCTATTTTTAGAAGAGCATGAAGGAGGAAGTATAGCATCATTAGTGTAGTTCAAATTACTTATATTTACTTTATTATTATTTTTATACAAGTTTTCCTAAGTTGCTCCTAAATTGTTTGAAATATTCATATGAGCATTTTTAATAGAGTTTTTATTTTACAATTTTGAATTAAAATTATTTAAAAATTAATTATCTTGTTGCTCAATTTATTATTGATATAAACTATTTTTTGCTGATGAAACGTTATCTTTATTTTCTTAAACTTTATTATTCTAAATTTCTACTTCAGTGTCATGATTAGCAAATAACGGGTAGTTACTGTAGTATGATGAAGGTTGTTAAAATGAAGGATAAAAATGAGGATCTTCCTGTTAACCTGTCTAAAAGCTGATGCAATTAGCTATTTTTTCTTAAGGAGATATAACATCAAGAGGATTTATTTAAAGATCATCGCCATAAGATAAGTTTGGATCTAATTATGGTGGAATTTATTTACCCATTTTTTACTATTTTTATTCTTCTTTAACATTAATATCATTTTTAGATTCTGGAATTATACTTTAATTAAGTTAAACAAAGTGGTTTGGTGAGGGATTTTGTGTAGTTCTATTAGTATTTTCTTTGCATTCATACTTATCATAACGGCTGTTAGAAATACTTCTTTTGTTAAGAGCTGAAGATAATGTTGATTGAGTGCTTTGAATTTGCTGCTACTTGCTTTTATGATCTCCCAAAATGGAAGATTATGATGCTGAGTCTTCTTAAACACGAGTATCAGATTTGTTTAAATTAGAGTTAATGTCTTAATATTATAAAATGTTAGAGCAAGTTGTATTAAAACATTTTTCTTGGTTTTCTTAATTCAAAAATGACTGACTCTTACTTTATTCATTAGAGATTTAGGATTAGTTTGCTTAATATGAAACAGGAAGAATAGATTAACCACTTTATTTGCTTTTTTATGAAAAAGGATTATATTGATTCTAAGTGTTTTGCTAAGCGCTAGGTTAATTAATTGATTAATTTAAGCTAGCCTAACTCTAATTTCTATGTCTTTAAGATTAATCAGCTAATTAATACTATTCAGAAATGATAAAATTATAAGATTTATCATCTTGTTCTCTTTGGGTAGTAGGCGTTTATGAAACTTAAATAGTTGAATTCAAAGTAGTTTAATTTAGATTAATCTACCTTAATTTTTATCTAATCTCCTCATTCATTTTTTTTATTTTTTCTTAATTATATTCAACAAAAACTTAATCGTTTTATTCAATATTTTAAGCATTTTAATCGATGTTATTTTTAGAAACGCAACTTTGAAACCTTTAATGCTGCTCCTCTGAATCTCTTTTCATCTATGGTTAGTTGACAATTTAATATTTATCAATATTGTTCAATTGGTCGTTTTCTTTATTATTGCTAATAAGACTATTAAGGTTTTTTGTAAATTAATCTTCATCTGAGCAATCATTTTAAAATGTATTCTACTTTTCTAAATAATTATACTGTCCTTTAGACTCATTATTTTAGATTACAAGATAATTGTTCGAAACAATTGGGATTTATATTTCTTAACTTAAAAAATGTGGTCTTTTATTTTCATATTGTTGCAGAAATTATTCTTATTTGTTATTTTATGCATTTTTAACCTATTCTTGCATGCTGTGCTTTTTAACTTATTGTCTATTATCTTACTAAACTTCAATCTAACCTTTTTCTTATTTGATTCCTGAAAAGCTTTCACCTATTTTTCGTACAAAATTATTTTTATTTGTTTAAAAATTAAATGATTGAATTTTATTACTATCTAATTTTGAGTTCATTTGGTTTCTGTGGGAGTTTAAAAAAGAATTATTATCTTCTGTAGCATGAGATGATAACAAAGCAGGATTATTTACCTTGTTTGGAATGTTAAGAGTTTTTAATAATGGTTTATCATTATTGCCATAGTATATCTCTTACATTTCATTGCAGACAGAGGCTTCTGATTCATGGTAAAATTTGGAATTTCTATCAAACATAGAAGGGTATTCCTAATTATTTTATCCCTTCTAAACTTGCTCACTTTTCTTTTAAGAGTTATTTTTGCTTATAACAAACTAATTGATTTGATGTTCTTGTTTTTTTTCTTCTTAATCTGAACTATTTATTGTATTTTCGGTCAATTTACCTTTCAAAGTTGGAGTGTTGTAAATATTATTTTGATAAAAGCATTACTAGTTAGTTTAGTAGAAAAAATGCTAAGAAAGGCTATCCTCATTTCTAGCATTTTGTGTTAAGTTACTATAAATATTTTAACCTATTTGGTTCTCATGAATTTCTTAATTAGGGTTGAGTGTTAATACCCTTTATGAAGAATTAAATTAGTTGATAATTTCGTCGTTTCCATTTTAATAGGTTTTGTAGTTAGTTCCTCTTGATCTTTAGGTATTTTCTTCCTCCACTTCATTAATGAAGGACATTTAATTCTTAGATTAAGGCTAATCGTTTAAAGTGAACCCTCTCTCAAAGATATTGCTTGCTTCACTTTTTAAGGTTTTGTGAAGTATTATACTTGGCATGTCAGAGTTAGTGGTAAAAATATTCTCTTATAATTTCTTATCCTCAGTTTCAGTATTGAAATTTAAAGTGTTAATTATTTCACTTTTTGATTGATTATTATTTATATTTTCTTTTAAGTAGACTCCTTTAGTTGGCTTAAGCATTTACCTTTCTCCTTCATTTTCACCAATATTAAATAAGTTAGAATTGCAAACTTCTTAGTTTTAAAAAGGATTTCCTTCAATTAAAATATAATTTTTAAAACTTAAATGAAAAATATTTTAAAAAATGTTTAAATTACCTGAGTGTGAATTATGATTGTTTGCTTTCAAATTTTATTCATTGCTGCAAAAATTTTATGTATTTAATAAAAATTCTCCTTTTTATAAATTTTATTGGGCATTTTCTTGATTAGGATTTTATACTTTTTTTTGAAAATTTAGCTTATCGTTAGTTTTATGACTAAAATTTGTAAGAAATGGGCTATTTCTATTGCATAAGTTATTGTTAAAAGTAGAATCTTAAGATTAATTTCTTTGAACTATTTTCGTATTAGCGCTATTTGTATCATTATAATTATAAATAGAAGGATCTTATTCGTCATTTTGTTGAGAACTTAATCTATCATCAAAGTTGAGCTAGCATGCATTCAAAATTCTTTCCTCTGAGCTCTCAATTTTCAATGCATAGTTATTGTGCATTTTATTTTAAATGGTCTTGTAATCTTTTGGTTATTTGTGCTGCTAAAAAGAGCTGTTACTATTAATTGAATATCTTCTATCTAATTAAAATATACAGCAAATTTAGTATTTCCTTTATTTAATATTAATTTACTCTACGAAGCTAAATTTCTATCATTATTTTAAAGAGAAATAGGCTATCTGTGAATCTTGTTGTCCTCTCCAATTACTCTTTAAATAATATTTCATTATTTATAAAATTATTTTATTATTTATTACATTTTTTAGTTGTAATTATTGTTTGATCTGTTTGTATTTAGTGTTTCAATACTCTCTAAAGTTTAAATATCAGATACTGTTGTTTAAATTTCTCCTCTAGCTTGTAAAGGTTGAGTATAAGTATTTGAGAACTTTAGCGCTAGCACTCCTTAAATCTATTTGTTAAAGGAATTGTAAAGAATATATATATATATATATATACATAGTTGATTTTTATTTACTTTGCTATTGTTGCTTGTATTAAAAATATCTGAGTGAATAGTTTGCTCATTCTAAGAGTTTTTTTTCTATAGTAATTAACTTGATTCTTTTGTTGAAGCCTATAATTATAGCTAAGAGTACATATTCTCTTTATTTTTAATTGATATTGGCTGTCCTTTGGCTTAGAATGACTTTTAATTCGAATTAATTAATTCACTTTTCATTATGCTATCATCTTTTAAAATTGCTTTTTAGTTATCCTAGAGCTATTGCAATTGGACCTTTAAGTGGTTTCGAGACATTTATATTTTTTGACTTTACTGAAATCCTAAAATGGTTAATTTAAGCTAGATTTATGATAGCAGTATAAAGATTTGTTGATGCTTTTTTTCACCTTAGCTTCTTTACTATATAAATTATCTCTTTTTATATGAAAATATTACTTATTTTGTTTATTAGAAGATAAGATAAAAGCTAGTAGTCTTTTAAATTTAATGCAGATTTATTATTTAAATGAGAAGTCAATCTATATTTTTTATAAGCTTTATTCGATAATTAATCACATAAAATTAAATAACAAAACAAACTAATAATCTTTTTAAAATTTTCAAATCCTCATTTTAAATATCATCTAAAATGAGAGAAACAGAGTTATAGCTGTTAAAATTACCTATCGTGATTTATTATTGCATAAAATTTAAATTGCTACACTTATTTCTAATAAAAATTCAGCTTTTTTAATTATTTTAATATAGAAATAAAAATTTCTTCCCGATTATTTAAATTCCTAGTTTTTTTTAGTAGCTTTTTTTAAAAAATATCAATTTAAAAATGATTTCTTATAAACATTTATTTTTTTCATTAAATTTGAAATCTTTTATGCTTTATTATAAAAGAATAACTAATTGATAATTTAGAAAAGCCGAAATTATTATTTATTTTTCATAATTTATTAAATTTCTCATAGAAATTATATTTTGTTAAACTAGATAAGAAGAAATTTTAAATAAAATTATAAGACAAACATTTAAAATAGATAATATTATATGTTGATTATTAACAAAAATAACAGTAACAAGAGTTATCCAGAGGTGGCTTTGACTTAATATTTCAAAAATGATGTACATATATATTTAATAAATAAACCACGCTATTGCTATTTAATTAATTAAAATTTTTTATTGTTAATATTTAGAAAAATTGATGTATTTTTGATCTTTCATTTACAAATTTTTCGTATTTTACTGTAGCAATTATTTAAAATCATTAAGTAAAAATTCAAAGGCCGTTTCTAAGATTGTTCAATAAATTATCCACTTCTAAAAGTTGTATTTCTGCTTTGTTTAGGTTCACATTATTTAATCTTTTTTCTAGCTTAAAATCAAGAGTAGTTGGCTTATTACTAATTTTAGTTCCTTCGAATTTGTATACATTAACATTTGAAGATACTAATTTATCCAGAATATCAGTTTGTTATAATCCATATTTATTGGAACTCAAATTATTGTTAAAGCTATTATTACCATAGATATTACTTAATCCTAGTTATGAGTTGTTAAAATTTTATGAAATTGCAGACTAGTTTAATTAATTGTAATTTATATTTCTTGTTGACCCTACATTTAATTGTTATTAATTCTAAAGTATATTGTTAGCTGTAAAATTCGGATTACCGCTATTATATTATCCTTATTATTAAGAATACGAGGGAAGAAAATCATTTTAAACATAACCTAAATTGCCAAGATTTTACTTTAACTCTTTCAATTTTATATTTTCAATCATATTTTGCCTTTTTAGAGAATCTTTTAGATTTTCTAAGTCAATAAAGGCCTAGCTCTTCATTTCACTGGCAATTTAAGCATCTTATTTTATTTTAGAAACCTCATTTTATAATAAGCTCGTTTACATATCTAACTACTCTTTCAGCTTTGTCAGTTCTTCCATGTTCTTCCTTTCTTTATACTACCAGAATTATGGTGGATTCCACTCTTTATTAACTTCCATACTTTGGTAATATTAACTTTATTTATCAAATAATTAATCCCTATATTTCTCTCTATCTTCATGTCTCTTTTATTATCTTATATCCCTTGCTTATGAATGTATATCATGAGATTTTTTCTTCTCATACTCATCAGTAATATTGTTAAATTTATTTCTGTCATATTGCATATTATCGTCTTCTTCTTACATCGAGCTGCGTTCTTATTAATAATTATCCAGATTTTTGTCAGAATTTTAATATTAATTTTGACTATCATCGTATTTATTTGATGCTCTTGGAGAATTCTATTAAAAAAAAATATTTTTATAAAAAAATTTAAATAAAAAATGAAATATTATGTATGAAATTATTAGTCAAAATAGTTATTTAAAGTGGAATAAAGAATCAATCATTCACCTCTACTTTATTTTTAGGAGGAGACTTAGATTTAGAAAGCACCATCTCTCCTTGCTTTTAAAGTTATTCTTACTTTTTTTTCTCTAAATTTTTTCTTAATGATTTGATCTCATGTTATTTTCCTTCTTTTTCTATTTCATATTTTGCTTTAAGTTCATTCACTTATGCTTTTACTCTTTCTTCATATTATCTGTCAAGGAGATCTTGCTTTTCCTTCTCAATTCTTTACAACCTCTTCTTTTCTTTAATTTACTATTGTAACTCATTTGCTACTTCAGCTTTGTGAAGCTGTTACAATTCAAGTTAGCGATTATAGTTTTCACCTAATTAATCTAGCATTGATTTCTCGTTCTAATTTCTCTGAGCCTAATTACTTACTCTTCTACCTTTTTTCAAAGCAATTTCTTCCTCTAATTATTTATAATATTGATATTCTCTTTACTTTTTAAGCTACTATTCTCTAGATTCATTATCATGCATTTATCCAATTATATTTTGCTATTCTTCATCATCCCATTTTCTCTTATTACTAATTCTTTACTCATTTTCGAAATTCGCCTTCTACTTGCTTTGCTTCCTATTTTCTTGAAATCTTTAAGGTTATTCTTCATATTCTTCGCTTCTATAATTTTGATTATCCCCGTTAGACTATCTTCTTGGTTTACTAACTTCTTAAGGTGAGTTATAAGATTCTCTATAATTATTAGCTCTTGCTAAAGCTTCATAGTCGACTTCACTCTTATAATTTTATTTATCGTAGGCATCATTTTTTTAATCATCAAATCCTACATTTTTCTTATTCTATTATTTCTTGCTCTCAAGCGTTTAATTTTGTTATTAATATTTATTGGGAGATTATCTTTGCTAAAAATCACCATAATATTAGTTATTATTTAAAAAATCTAATTCATCTTCCTTTTTCTATCTAAGCTTTTCATATTCTTTCTTTTCTTCAATCTAAATGATTAATTTATAAAGTTTTTTAATAATAAATTAATACTATTTTTATTCTTTATTATTTTTTCAAAATATTTTAAGTAGGAATTAAACCATCAATAATAATTATTTAATAGCCTTAAAAACTTAAAAATAAATCAAAATATCGATAAAACAACTCATCTATTAATTTAACTTACTTGCTTTTTTAATGTTTCAGCATATTCCTTTTATCTTTATTAAGGCGAAACAGATGTTCTGGCATTTTCAGACATCCTTTAATGCAACCCAGAGCTATCTTTGCCATATTAAAATTATAATATTGATTTCTTATCTTCTAATGTTTTAATTGAAGCTCCTTGTTACTTTTTTTAAAACTCACTAACATTGTCCCTATAATAGTTCTTGTAATCTAATTTATTTTTTTCTATTACTTAATGCTTATAGTCTTAATCAAAGGCTAGTACATTCTCCTTCGGACTTTTCGGAGTTTATGAATTCCTGCCATCAAAGCGATTCCTACCAGATCTACTGTTCAATTTTAAGTTATGAGACAATTAGTTGTCATAAAATGGATTGTATTTTTCTTAGTTTAGCTTATTTTCGCTTCTTGAGTGGATATAAGCATTTGCCTCTTTTTCATCATTCCTTCTCTCATCCGTAGATTCTTATCTTCCAAGTTAATTTTTTTGAGCTTTCAACAAATCTTATTCTGATTAATTTTATCTATTTGCATATCTTGCATAATTTCCAAGGCCATCATTCTATCTGTATTCTGCTTTTTATTTAGAATTCTATCCGTAATTTTCATTTTCAGGTTTGAGCCAAGGAAACATTTTGACTGCTTGATATACACTTTTTCTTTGAAAATTTTGCTTTTTGTAAATTTTATAATTCTTTAAATGAAACTCTATTGATATAATTAATTATTGTTCAGTTTTCTTTTTACATAAATATATGATAAGCCTTAATAAATCTTAATAGAGTATTAATTATATTTTGCATAAATATTTAGATTTTTTAGCAACCAATAAATAGCATCAAACGTTGTTTTTATGTTTACAGATGCTAATTAAAACTTTATAAAATATTTTTCCTCAAATTAATAAATCAATTGTTTAAATAAATAAAATTATTTTTTACCCTAAAATTATTATTTTAAATATTTTAAACTTTAAGAAATGTATTAAAAAACAATATAATAATTTATAAAATAATATAAAGCTGCATATTTTGAAGAAAATTAAAGTGAAATATTAATTTTACCTATCAAGAGAATAAATGGTTATTCTCTAATATAAAATTTTTAAGAACATTTTAAGAAATAAAATTATTAAACATTAAAAGTTATTAAAACATATTTTATAGAACACATTTAATGATTTAATAATTATAATAGGTTAAGTTAACAATATGGAAAACTAAGTAATTCTATTTATTTATTAGTAATAAATATTGAATGAAGTTTAGCCAAATAGTATATTTTGTTTTTGTTTAGGATTTTTTGAATAATAAAATTAATTTAATTAATCATTTGAAATTAATGGAATTGAATGCAAATATTTTAAATCTTAAAAAAAAATTGTTTATTTTATTTTATCATACAATTTTTTTTTATCATAATAGATTTTTATTTATCTATTCATTGTGATTATTTTAATCTATTTTTAATAAATAATTTAAAAAGGAATTAAGATTATTAAATAAAATTAAATAATTATTTTATATTAATTCAAATAAGCAATTTATTTATAAAAGTTCTTGAATGATTTAATAATAAGTAAAGCTAAAAACCAGTAAATTTTTTATATGTAGGTGAAAACAAAAAATTAATGAAGTGAAGAGAAGATAATGTAAATATTAGTAGGTGAGTGAGTAAGTAAGTAAGTAGGAGTGGAGTAGAATAGAGTAGAGTGATTATGTAATTTTAATTAATGAATATTTGAAGAAGAGACAATATTCTAAATTAGTTTGTTTTCTGGATTTGTGTAGATTAGATTTATATTTGAATGAAATAAAAGTGAAAGACTTTCTTGCTTTTTTGGTCCTACTTTTTTAAGAAGAAAGGTATTTGATTTATTTTTATTGAAAAAATGAGTGAGATTTAAATGAAAACAAAGGGAGAGAGTCTGTCTAATCAACTAACTGTGCTAATTAGAAGATAGATAGATATATAGAATCTCTCCCCTTGGTTGTACAGTACTTTAAAATAAAAAAATAAATAAGTAAATAGTTAAAATATAAAAATATTTATTAATCAAATTATTTTTAATTAATAAATCATATATTAATTTTCAGAAGCAAACTCTCTTGTTTTATTTTTTTTGATTGAGTTTTCTTTCTTTCCTCTTTTTTCGTTCTATCTATTAAAGCCCGTTAATTCTATACAATTTATCTATTTATTTGCAGCTAAAGTTCTTGCACTAATAGGTTATTGCAAGAAATGCATAGCATAATAAATAATAAAAAAAAATAATACAAAAGAGTTTCCTTTTTGATTCTTCTCCATTAAATAAATTTAGAAATGACGTGGGAAAATTTCTTTTCTGATGAGGAGTAAGTAAGTAATATATTTTGTGTATGTGTGTAATTTATTTATTATGAAAGATGGTTTGCTTATTTGGGTTGCTCTTTCAAGATTAATTGTTTGATAATGACATTAAGTTCACGTTCTGGGTTATGTTATTCACTCCGTATTAAATAACTGCTTTGTTTGCATTTACCCATGTTATGAAATCTCTCCAGTTTGAGTCTTTCTGTAGTGTGTTTAAATTACCTAATTTCAAAATTATGAATTTTATTGATTTAATTATCCATAATTTGTTTATATAAGCTATTTACCTACAATAATTAATCCTCTTTTAGCTCTAGTTAGTGCTACGTTCATTCTTCTTGGATCTTTTAAAAATCCAATTGAACACTTTTATGTAAAATTATTTATTTAAAGGATATAAAATTTAAATAAAATTTACTTTATTATTTGATCTAACTGTACTAATAATTATTAAATCCTTCTCCATACCCTAATAGTATAAAATTTAAACATTATTTTATTGAACAAAAGCAAATATTAAACCTAGTATCCATCTATTGTATCTACTTCAATTGTGTTATTTTAGTATTTGTTCTGTTTAAAATCATTAGGATATCCTTGACCAAATATTTAGGGATTAATCTTTTTTGTACAATTTTGATAAGAAAAAAATTTTATTAAACAATAGCAATAGATTAAATAATACTTTTTGTAGATTGCTTAGTTCGGTCTTGATTCTCCTCTTTTGGGCATCATAAGGAGTTATAACGCCAATTTATTGTAAAGATGTTTTTTTAGTTTTAAGAACATCGACTATGATTTCTGTTACAACTTTTACTTCTCTAAATATACATTTATTTATGTATTTAATTATCTGTTGTTTTTTCAATTTTGAAAATTTACTATTGATTTAAAACAGACGATTGATACACTCTTTCTTCTCCGTTGACATTGATAAAAGCTATTCTAAGAAGTTTATTAGGCCAAGTGAAACCTTCAACTTAAAGTCTATGTTAATCATTAACTCCGTTTTCTAGCATATTATTGTAGAATTAGTGAGAAGGGAATAAAGCAATAGTTGAATGCATTCTGTATTAACTCATAAGCATTTTAGGCTAAATCCCTTGTTTGACGAGTCTCTCAAACAAGCTTATAGTCATACCTTTACTCTATGCTAATGAACTGAGAACTGTTGGGGGTAACTGTTTATGGTCACCTATACAAGTAAATAAAAAAAATATTATTTAAATATATTCCACTATAATTTAGGTGTGTACCTATTAATACGACCTGCTAAGCTTTGTTAATAAGAGGTATGATTGTAGACATTTCTGTGGCTTAAGTTGCTTCGTCTATAATTACTCTAGTAAAATTCTAATCTTTTAAATACTCAGACATAGATCCAACATTAGTGGCACATACAACCTTAATTTCGTAAGATTAAATAAATTTTTATCTTAATATAGATATATATTTACTTGAGATTCTGAGATTAATTTTTTCATAAACATAAATTTAGCACTGATGGGGTTTTTTCCTTATTGTTACTTTTTGAATGATTCAATATATGTTCTATACTTAGGATCTTGCATCAATTCGTTTTTAGATTCACTTCCAGGGCCAATTCTAATAAACAAAAAATAGTTTTTCAATACCAAAAGATAAAAAAATAAAGCTAAATATCTAAGAGCTAATTTGTCTTTTTAAAATTATCCAAATTATTTAATATTAAAACAAATCAATTTGTGTTGAAATTTATTAAATACCTGCATGCACGAATACCTGATTTTATAAATTCTTTGTGTAGGATATCAACTGCTATATTGGAATCAGCACAAGCTAATACAGGATCTGAAGATTATCTACACCACTCTTAGACTATATGGACTGCTGTAGTAGTTTTACCTGTTCCAGGAGGACCTTAAATTAATGTTAAAGCTCTTGTAGTAGCGAATTATAGAGCTGTTTATTGAGAGTGATTAAGCGATGGTATAAATAGAGTATTTTTCTAAGGTGTAAACACAATCTTTTCTGACATTTCTTATATTTTTTATTTATCACACATTGGCGGAGTGAGGATGATGTTCATTATTGGTTCAGATACTGATTTAGTGCTAACAAATTTAAGTAAAGCTTCACAAGTACGATCATAAGTTGTTTTATTAACAAGCTTCGTTATTTTCCAAATACGATTAGAATCACTAATTGCTCTACTTTGCTAGGGAGTAGGTAAAATAAACAATTTGATTGCACTTTCTTTACTAATTTCTCTTACATAACCTATCATAGCAAATTCTATTGGCTATCCATTTTCTGATATTTTATTGTAAAAAGCTCTTACATCCTATAAATTGAAAATTTTAATTAGCAAAAATTCTTTTTAAAATATGATAAACATACAGGTGGCTATATATGTAAGCTGTTAGCTATATTAACTAAGAATTATATCAAATATTATCTGCTTTGAGAAGATCTCAAATCAGAGTATAGATTTGAATGATCATTATTGTTTGGCTAAGATAAGGATGTTAGCATGACAAATTCACCTTCTGCTATTAAGCTATAATTTTCTCTTTATTCTAAAAGCCCCTTTTTTGCTATTTTTTGCTCTAAATTCATCTCAGTGCTAGCTGGTTTAAATAAAAGGACTTCCTATGAAAACTAGTTTTTATTTTTTAAATATTTTAAAATTGTTAAGTTGGCAAAAAAAATTGTTACTTTATTCCCTATTTTTTCTACTTAACCATTTATTGAAGCAAAAGCTTCATTTAGACGAGGTTTCTAGCTATTAAAAACTTAAAATATATACTCTATTAGTTCAACTACCAGCATATTCTTTTTGTTGCTATAGTAATGTGCAGCTTGAATATTTTAAAATTCAGAAACGTTTATTTTAACTTTTGAGTAGATTTATTCTGCAACTGCTAAAGAAAAATTCATATCTCCTAGATAGAGTAACGAGTCATACATTTCATCAACAAGATTGTACCTTTATATTAATAATATTTCAAAATATTTTGATGAATTACAATAAAAAATACTTAAGATAATTAATGTTTTATGATTAATTGTTTATTTTTTCTAACAAAGGAGATTAATCTAACGAAGATTCAGTTTTATTTGAAGAATTTAATTGAGATTATGTTTAATTTATCTTTTAGTCTTATACTAAAGGCTATTCTTACTATTGCTGCTATTATTACTGATTTTAAGGTTACTACTATTAATAATTATAGTATGTGTTAGGAGGGTACGGAGATTGAGAAGTTGAATATGGCATGCTAGTTGAATTAGAATATGGAGGATACTAAATATTATATGGATTTCCTTAATGCTAATTGTAATAATATTGGCTATAGTATTACTATTACTAGAAAATTGCTGAATTATGCATAGAGTAATCATAATGATTATAAGCCATAGTAGGATATTAGAAGGTTTGTTATGGTTATTAATTCAAGTAAGGCTGATATGATTAATATCCAGGCTACTATGATTATTAAGGAATGTAATAAGAATTGAGAGGTGTTGTCATTTTATTATTTCTCTGCTGTATTAATTATAATTCATACTATCTTTGCTATTCTTGTTAGTCTTCTAGTTGTTTTTTTCTTTACTCTTACAATTTTAAGTACTCCTCGTATTATTTATCTATTTCTTACACTTCTTTTTCCTTTTTTTTCACTAACTGTTGTAATTCTTCTATTTTTTAAGAAAACTCTTAAGTTTTTTATGGCTCTTAATTAATTTAAACAATTTAATTATCTTTTGAGCACAATTCTTCTTTTGCTTCTTCATTTAATTTTATTTTTTTAGTTGGGAATTCACCAGCTAATATTTCTTATTCACCATTTTATCCATCTTAATTATCATGATTATCTTGCTAATTAAGCTTTTGCTAAATGAATTGTATACTATTTTACATATCTTAATTATGATTTTCCTTGATACAATTAGCATTTTGATCTAAATTTTACAGACTTTAATAATAGGTAATTTATTTTTTTAAATTATCTATTTCTTTCAATACTTCTCTTTTTTCGAGACTTTTAATTTTACTATCAAAAGGAGCAATTACTTCATTAATTGGTTATTGATGACATATTTAAGCTTCAATTTATTGTTACAAATGAGTTTGTGAGATATCTGTTATGAGGCACTATTACTCATCATCTTCAGCTTATGTCTTAGTATTTTAAGATGTTTAATTTTCTATTTCTGGTCTATTTATCATAAGGGTATAACTATCAAAATAATCATAGACATTATCAGTCTCTACTCTTTAAATATTATTTCCATATATTTTCATCAATTCTTTCTTAGCCTACTCAACAGTTTCATCTTCCTACTTTTACTATACATTAGAATTTCCATCATCTTTTTTCTGGCTGGTTTAATCTCCATCCTAAAAATAATTAAGCATAATTTAATAAAAAGGCAAAAAAATAATGTTTATTTATTACTTTAGGTTTAGTGATTGTTTTTTAGATGATCAAATCAATTAACACTTTGACATAAATTATATCTTTAGAAAGTAAAGCATATGACCAAATATGATTTATCTATTATTATGAGTAAATATTATTAAATAAATATGATAATAAAATTGTTAAAATAAGTTAATATTTTTCATTGCAATAAACTTTTTTTAAGCTTAATTTTAAGAAAGATCTGCTTTTTCTTTAATTTATTAACTAAAAACCTTAAAAAATAAAAGATTCATTTTTTCATAATCATTTTATCTTTTTTTTATGAAATTAAAAAATATCTTAATTTAAGGGTTATTGACAACGTGTAAAACTGCTCAGAGCAAAGAAAAATCATATTTTTATAAAATTACTTCGTTCCATTCAGGTGATTTTTTACTAAGTATTTAAACTAAGACCTAGCAGGCTTCAAAGTATTTGTCTTGCTTTAGATTTTCTTGCATCTATTTGGAAAGTTTAAAAATCTTTTTTTATAACTCATCCTTTTCTTTTGTTGCAGAACTTTTATCATTAGGATAAAAAGGAGCATGATTTGAAGCTGGCTAGCTGATTGTTAAGGCATTCGAAGAGTTTGGAGTGTTTGTTAAAGGTGACTGCTTAGTATTTACTTTATCCATACCTGATAAAGAAATATCTTGATAAAATGCATTAATTTCACTTTGAGTAGGTGGTATTTGCTTATTTTAGAGAATCTATATATTTTATATATCTAAAGTATAAGCTTAAGAGGCTGCTGTTGTATCTAGCTGTTGTTAATCTACAAGCTTAAGATCTGGTCTACCAGTTTTAGTGTTTTGAATGATGATTTAATGAACATCCGTTAAACGAGGTATCTTGTCTAAGAAATTGTCATCTTTGTATCCTAGATTCAAATAACCATCTTTTATTATGTCCAGCAATATTCTCTCCTGTGCAATTTTTTTTGCATCCTTCTTTGACCTGCCAGTTCCTACACTTGAAAAGCTAGGAACATTAGAATAATTTGGAAAATAAATATCTAATTTGCAAGTGAAGGTTCTTACACCAACTTCAAGCGGATTTTCAATAAAATCAATATTTTGTTCAGCTTTTGCACTTTAAATCCAATTATTAAAGTCACCAAAACCTTTTTCACGCCAAAAAAGGACTAAAGCTTCAGTTTATTCTTAGCTGAGATTAATCTTTCTTCGATTACATTTAGGCTTATTGGAAACTTACTATGGTATTTATTAGGGGAGATAATTATTTTGTTAAGCAGGAGTAGCAATTGAAGGAAGATGAGCATTTGAAAACAATTATTAGCTATACGGCAGATATTCTTTTTGTATGCTAACACCATTACTGGCTTTATTATTGCCTTATTATTACATTGATATTGATGTGCTATAAAAATTAATTCTCTACTAATTGTCTAATAATTTATTTATCTATAAATTATTTTTTAATAGTCATAAACGAAAAATGTGTTTATATTTTACAAATCTCAAAATGTATCATAAGTACATTCTATCTGCATAGTAAATAATAAGTCCCTTCTTCTTAGCCAAAAAGCAGCTATTAACTAATCCAAGTTATCCATCATTGATTTAAAATAAATCGTTTTGCATAATTATAAATTTTTGTTCTTCATTTCATAAAATACATAAATTTAGAAATATATTGCGCTGCTAGCTTGATATACTTTTGATAAAATTTATCCAAAATTAATAAATAAAAAAGTAAATTAAAGTAAAATTAAAATTATTTCTATTATAAATTTTTTGAAAATGAAAGTGATTAACTTTTATTTGTTTTTCTATTTTTTTTAATAACCTATTTTTTAAATTTTAAAAATCTTTCTTATTTGCAAGCAAGCCAAGAAAGTCAGCAATCAAGCTGAAATCTTTATGGTTTTAAATCTAAGTTTTATATTAAATAAAAATACTCTAAAATTTGAATTTTTTATAAGATTTCCGCAAATTAAATAAAAGATATAATAAACAAATATAAATGAGCTCTACATCTACTTCAAACACTGGTTCATCAAGTAAAATCTAAAATTATGTTAAGCAAATAATTTACATGGAGACTCAATAATAAAATGTCATAAAATAATCTGTTAAATATAGGTTCTGATTCTTCATCATCTACTGGTACCTTAGGAAACGGAACAATTGCAATTATTGTAATGATTGGAATTTCATTCGTTATTTGCGTTCTTAGTAGAGGCACAACATCTCCACTGTAAAAAGATATTTCATAAAATGTTAAACTCTTTAAAAGAATTCTTACAAATAAATAATTAAGATGCTGTATTTGAATGAATATCAACAAAATATAAATTTGAATATAATATGCTTCTCAATTACTTTTTATATTTTAATATCATTTTATTATTCAAAGAGTTATATAAGTATTTAATTAATTCAACTGAGCTAGAAAGTTTTTAATATTTAATTTCTTATGAATAGTCTCATATCGTTCTTAGGGGCTTTGCTACCTGTTATTACTTTTATTGTTTTATATGCGTATCCTAAAGAAACAACAGTTACAGACAAAAGTTAAGATCCAAGAATATGTTGTGATACTTTTTAGGTTTGGAGGATTATTTATTTAGTAGTTATGATATTAACTGCAGTTATATGTTTCCTGTGGCGTATTGGTTTAGATGTACTAAATAGTCATTATGCCCGTAAAGCACCATCAGCCTTTCAATAAAAGAAATAAGAAGAATATTAATAATAGAAATAATTGCTTAAGCTTGTTAAAGAATAAGGTGATGATGATTAACAATAATTACTAGGAAACAATGTATAATAAGAAAATGACTTTTCAAAAAATGCTGGGCCTGATTTTGTTGATATGAGCTAAACAAAAAGTAGATTTGGTGCTACAGGAAATTAAAAAAAGATGCTTTGAAAATTACTTATTTTGGTGTATATAATGTATTCAATCAATTTTTTTCTATTCTTGTAAGTATTATTATTCCTATCATATCATTTAATAAATTTTAAAATGATCTCTTAATTAAAAAATATGTCTGATTTTCAAAAGGGTAGAATAGATTATATAATTACTTGCATTTTTATGTTAAATTTAGATAAATTTATATTTCATTAATCTATTGAATATTTAATTGTTCTTAATTTATTAAATAATTAACAAATAAAAACAGTAAAATATTTTTTTAGAATCATTCATGTTGAAAAAGTTTTTTTAACTCTATTTTAAATATCATATCTGAGTTGATTGAATTAATTCTTAGTAATAAAAGAGGTTACTTATTTTAAACTTATATTGAATGAAAGAATTATTATTTAAATGTTAAGTGGTTATCAATTAAGTGATAAATAATTCTTATAGATTATTTATCTTTTACTCTTTTTCATTTACGAAATGTTTAAGAAATAGATTTCTGGCTAACTGGCTAGATCATTAAATCATTAAATATTTCTTGCTTCTGAAAATCAGCAGAATTATTCAGAATATTCAACTTTATGGATATTAAAGATTTGAGATTCAGAAAGTAAACAATTTATTATTATTTGTTAATATTTTATTTAACTTTTTAATTTAGATAGATTAAAAGATCATCAATAAATATATAGTCTGATTATTTGTATCCATGGAAGAAATATAAGGATCAAGTGATTATCTTTAATAAGAATAGCAAGAAGAATCTAAATTTTAGCATGATGAGGAGGAATGCGATGAGGATTGTGATTCAGAAACCGAAACATTTGAGAAAGATGATGGAGATAATTAAGAAGAGTGGTAAAATGAAATTAGAAATGCTGAATAATCGTACATTAGTAATGCAAATGAATACCTAGAATGGGCTTAAGCTCAGAAAAAAGTAAAAGTTATGTAAGAATAAATGCTATGGGATACGAAAGTGTAAATAAATGATATCTCACTTCATAGGGGAGGACCACTAGAAGATAAAAAGTATGCATATTTTCCTAAATATAGGATTAATATAAAGAGAGGAAATAGTTTGTGTGTTGTTCACAGCGAGTAGAGCGAAGGAAAAGCAGAAACATTTTTTTGTAGAAGAGGTAATTTAGTTATTAATTTAAATGAACATTAAAAAAGTAATAATTGTATAAAGGAATGAGAAAATTTTATGACTTAATACCTGAGTACTTTAATGAGGGAAAGAAACTAAGCGGATATCATTAGAAGGTTAAATTTTTAACACTGAATGAAGCAAAAGAAAAACTAGAAAGTGGATTATTCAAAGTGCATTTATATAATCTCTTTAAAGAAAATGGGGAGCATTGTTAAATTTCATACTTAAAAAGGTTTGATATGTGGCTTATAGCTTCTAAAAATGTAACCATTTTAGTTAAATAAAGAGAAGATGCAGAAAGAAACTATCACAAACTTAGATATTACTGGGCTAAGTTAATCAGTGATGAATGGTTTAACATTCTTGATAGAATGACTTCATAACAGATAGTAATTAATTTAATCCCACATAAATGTCTAAGGTTTTTATTTTAAAATAGTAACAATTAAAAGAGCAAATGCAAAACTTGACTTTTGTTGGAGAGCACTGTGGAAACTAAAAACATTAACATATTTTCAAGTATGATAAAGTGCAAATAATATTTTATTCAATAGTAGAAAACAATTCACCAAATGTTTGTTTACCTGTAGACTAAGCATTTAACATTTTTAAGTAATATAACTTAAATATGGTCAGAATAAGAGATATTAAAAATATCTAATCTTATGAGGAGTTAAAAATTAAATTATAGAAAGAATTTGATTAAGTAGCTACAGGAAGAATAGAAGACGAAGGTGAAGGAGGTGTTGTTTACATAGTTTCAGAAAATATCAAAACCTCAGAATAAAAAACATTATCGTGCTGTAAACTCAAAACAACTGAATACAACATTTATAGGTATGCTTTATTATTAATCTTATGAAATAAACTAAATATGAAAAAAAAAAAATAGAAAGTTAAGAGAGATGCTCAAGCTAAGTTTATAAAAGAAAACAGAATCAGGAAGAAAAAATGAAAGATTTAAATAGGAAGTAGAAAAAATGAGCGAACATCATTTACCACCTAAACCAATAGATTATTATTTAACATTAGCAAAGCATTCATTTGCATATATTGACAAAAATTTTAATACTCTCTCACCAGATGTATTGAGATATGAGTTTATTTCATTTATCGAAGATATATATAGAAAAGCTGAGTCGAATTTGAATTAATCTTCTTCAAAGAATAGCATTAAAATAAAACCAACAAGGATAATAGTCATCACTCCTCCAGGGTTGCTAAAAGATGAAACAATTAACAAAATTTCTAAATCAATTCAAGCTGAGCAGATTGAAACTGCTTGGAGAGAAGACTAAGAGATAACTAGGTAAATACTATTTTTATTTTGAAATAAACTTTTATTAATAAAAATCAATTTAAAATTTAAAATTTCAAAGCTCTCATTTTAACTTTTTGCATATGGTGCCAAGAATAACAGAAAAATCTTAGTAATAAAATGTATTTTTTACTTTGATTGGATTTGATGAAAATGGTTTATCATAGAGCATAAAAAATCTTGAAACTGATGTGGAAGCTCTTAAAAAATCTAAATTTTGTTCAAGCATGTTTTAATACATTAATAGCAAAAATAAATAGCAAATGGTTGAACTTCTATTTTAAAAAATTTAAATTTTTATTACACTTCTGAAAAATGACTATCCTAATTAATTCAGGCTGATTGACAGTAAAGCCTCTACTGAAGAAATATGTTAGATAATTTAAAATGATTTTTAATAAGTAAGCTCTGTAGTGGAATAATGTGAAAAATTAAATAAATAAGCTGAATAAAATGCAGAAGATAAAAATGAAAGATTGTTCAATAAAGTGAAACTTATGGCCATAATGCCTATAGCTCCTCCAGGTTCAGGAAAAACATTTTTTTGTGTAATTAATTGTTAATTCATTTTATAAAATATTTTTATTTGAATTAAGAATATTTTAATTTTGGAATTAGTTGGTAAAAGTAAAAATATATATAAAAATAGAAACTTTTGCAATAGACTGTTGAAGAATAATATCCCGATTGCAGCATTTACAACATATCTAGCGATGAAATAAGATTAGGGTTGATGGAATAATATAAAAAAACAAGAAGTGAAAGAGAATATACTATAGATTAGCTGTTTGAAGCAACAGCAAAGCAAGCAAAAGTGAAGTATTTTAGTGTTTTGAAAGAATTGCTTGTAAAAATAAGCTCTTCATCCAAAGAAAGAGCGATACTTTATTTAGATAGAGTAATATAAATATTATTATGTTAAAATGAATTTTAAAATATTTTTATTTTTTTTATTCGAATAGATGCACCCACCTTAAATCCTTGAAGAGACTTTCTCGTTTTTAAAAGAGAATTCACCAAGCAATATTGATCTAAAAATCTCAACTTTTCTTGTTACGAGCAAACAAGGATTTAATTATAAAAAATATAGTTACTACTTTTCTGAATAAATTTTCTTAAATTGCCTTCATAGAACATTAAACAGAGATAACCATGAAACATTATAAGGCGATGCTGTTCTCATCTCGAAAATAGCATTTAAATTTTTTTAGATGTTCAGAGATTTTAAGATTTTGAGTTTGTAAAATTACAAACAGATAGACTTAGTAATTTAAATCCCATTGGTCAACGAAGAAGCGCTACTTATTAACTAAACACTAATAAAAAAGATGGAAAAATGTTTAGATTTAATTCCTCCTAATGGACAACCACCAGATTCACCTATCTATATGGATTTCGTATAGAGTTTCTATGCAGCAAATATACAATTTTAATACCCAGATATTGAAAGATTGAAAAAAATTGCTAGTAATTATGTGAAAGTATGTTTTAATGCATTCTAATGAAAAAATTAATTTACAAAAGTCATTCAGCGAAATTGATTTTTCTAAAAACAATGTATGAAATTATAGAATTTTTATAATTATGAAATGAGCTCAGTTCTAAAGAAAATTATTCTGATAACAAATTGAAGATGAAATTAAATATGAAACTAATATATTCATAAAAAATTGAAAATACTTGTAAAAAAAAATACAACAAATTAAAAATTATTAAAAATATTTCTATGAAATAAGCAAAATTTATGCTTTTTATATTAACAATAACTTGATCTAATGAGTTTTTTAATATTTATTTTATATCTTTCATTCATAATTCAACGTAATTTTAATTGATTTCAGCGCATTTAGACATTAAAAATATTAAAATCGTATGGATTGCAGTTATCTTAGAGTTTCATTCCTTCTAATCTCAATAAATACTACTATAGTTAAATCAAAAATTATTTTTGTCCACTTTTGAAAGCTTCTTCTAACCTTTCTTAGCTAAAACTTGGGTCATTCTTAAATACTATTTTTATATTACATTTTATTTAATAAAAACAATATATTTTTACTCTGATTAAATACAGAATAATATTTATTTTTAAACAAATTAGAAAAATATTATACCATGATTTTAAAGAATTTAGCATAAATTTTGAATGAAAAACTTTTAGTTAAATTGATTGCATAGATTTTCTTCTTCTAGGTTTGACATTTTATTGGTATTCCTTATTTGCTCTTAAGATTGTAATTGCATCTGTAATTGAGAACTGGCTTACTAATAAAAATCGCACATTAAGCTATTCCTAATTTAATTTTTACATTTTTTGTTAAATTAATAAATTTGCACCAGAAATTGATAAAATATTGAAATAAAAAGAACGTTTAATGGATAAAAATTTTTGCGTTATAAGAATTTTTTAATTTATTATATTTACTAGTTCATTTATTGTTGATGTTCTTATTACAAACTATTCTGTAAATCAGTGTTCTTTTATTCACACTAAGGGTTTTTGTTCTTTTAGCTTGATATTGTGAGGGGTAATTCAAATGGTGATGTATCAATGCTGTAATTATTGTAGTTGACTGAGCTAATAGAGTTTTAACTCTAATATTTCCACTTCATATCTTAAAGAGGCGCGGAAGGACTTCTAACATGAGACCTTATAGGTGTCTGGAAGGTATTTAGTGAGTTACTATTGTCACAGTGACTTTTTTCTGTATACTGCTTTTATTAAGGAAATTGAGCTTAAAAATCATTCTGTAACATTCTAAAGTGATTTGATTTTTAATAGTCAAAGTGTAAATCAGCATGATTCAATTCAGGCTATTCTTCAACAACAGGTAAAGTAAAACTAGAGTGCCTAGAGCTGTTTAGTAAATGTTTATTATAAAATTAGCTGTCTTGAAATTGATTAAGTTGTTGATTTTTTTCTTCTAATTTCTAACTGATTTAATTTTCACTGTATGCTGATTGAATTCTTTTGTGTCTTAATGGTTCAGTTTTAATTTGATTGTAGTCGGTTAACGTTGGTTTAGATTAGTTTTTATTTTTGTTACAGACAGCATGATTCTAATTAAGGTGCTTTTCTTCATTTTGGTTGTTCTCACTTTGATTTTGTGCTAGTTAAGCTTATCTATTAATCCTTTCTAGTGAATAAGAAGTTAATTCAACTTATTTTTTTTCATTTTTTTAGCTCTTTGACTCATCTTTCATCAAGCTTTTGAATATTTTATTTGGATTTAAGCTAGGTTTCTTCACAAGGACAGTGCTGCTCTAAAATATATTATTTTTCTTGCTTGATGGATGGCAGGTGATCTCATTAGATTTTTTCTATAGTTTTGAATTTTTTCCTAAAATTATTTTTGTTTTTTCTGGGAAAAACTTTTTGATGTACTCTTCACATTTCTACCCATATTTTCTAACAATAAATGATTATGATTTTTATGTTAAAAAGTGGAAAATTTAATTTAAAAATTACTCATCTAACTCTGTTTAAGATATGTCTAGTGTCTCAAGAAAAGGAAGTTTTGCATCCAATTTTTTGAACTCTTAGATATCATCTAACTTGTTGAAGCTTAAATTTAGTCTATTTTTTTAAAATATCTATGCTATTATTGTTACCATAATTTACTATTTTACATTTCTAGGCGCTAAAGGAAAGAAAAGCAAATCAGACCTTTCTTAATTTTATTTTAAGAAATGTTAATATGCTTAAGAGTATTTGCTGAAGATGTGAAAATGCATGAATGTAGGTATTCTATAGAATTTTCGCTCAAAATTAGAGTAGATAAATTAGTCAGATCCTTGAAAAAACTTATAGCCTGTCCCTTAGTATTCCTTTCGAAGAGAAATGTCAAACAGTTTTTAGAGAGATTTAAATACTGGAGAGAGTTCGGTATTTTCATGTCTTTTATTGAAGCTTAATCATAATTAAAATATTTTATTGAGATTTTTTTTTAATTTTAAATATTTACAAATTTTGTTAGCAGCGACATTTAAATTCTTAAGGCATCTCAATTCTATCAAATTTGGCATAGAAGTTAATAGGTTTCCAGATAAGTTTAATTCTAAAATATTAGTTAGCTCTATATTTTAAGACATCATCATTGACTATTGAAAATAAAATAAAATAAAATAAAATATTATTTTATAAATATTTTTTATAAATGCAATTACAAGAAGAGGAGTTGAGAAGTTGCTAATAGAAATGTCGTTCATTTTTATTTTTAGCTATTTTTACTCGCATTTAGTCTAATTCTTAGAATTTTAGTTAGAGTTTAAAGGACTTTTATCTCTCAGGCCAATCATAATATTTAGTTATCTATAAGCGAGAAAACTGTGAATTAGTATTTTATTTTGTATTATTTTTAAGCAACTACTTTATAATATTTATAGAATTGATTATTTTATTATATTTTAAATAATAAAGACTCATTTTTATAGCCTTAATTTTATCAGACATACTTTCTAATTGAAAATAATTATTGGACACGATTTTATTGATGAGTAAATTTAATTAATTTAAAATACTCAAACTGGAATACTGATAACAATTAAAAAAAAACGCGCTTTTTTGATTTAAAATCAAACAATTTCCTCTAAAATAAACAATTAATTTAGATTAAAGTTCAAGAATAACTTGCCTTATTGAATACGAATTGAATGAATTTATATTAGTTAATACAAACATAGAATAAATAAAATTAAAAATTAATATTTTTAATAAAATAGATATTTATAAATTAGTTTTTTAAAATTAGTTTCTTTTGAAAAAGTTATTTTAGTTTTTTGTAGATTTTAGTGTTGTTAATTTATAGTTGCTAATTATTTATTTTTTGGTGATCTTTATGCACAAAAGAAAATAGATTTTTTATATTTTAATTGTTATTTCAAAAAAGTTTTATTTTTTCACGTTGGTAATCGTTCATTATTAGAGGCAAATTGTAATTAGACCCTATTAACCTCTTTTTTCTATTAACTAGACAGCTAGTAGCTCTAAAGTTTTTTGGGAGATTTTATTAAATTTAATGATATTATTAACTTTCTTCCTATTCCATTGTGTTATAAATCCAATTTTGAGAATCGTTTAGTTTTTTTTTGAAATCTTCTTTGTCATATATGTAGGATAAACAGCAGTCATGACTACTTTCTGGGATGTAATCTATTTTTGGTTCTAAAAATAACCACTTAACCTTCAAGATAAGCATATACAATCTTTTTATCATTAGAATATTTTATAAATAAATAGATAATATATAAAACAATTTACGAAGTTTATGGATTCCATTTCTAAAAATCAAGATCTTCTAAATAGAGATTATTTGTAGCTTGGTCAAAATTAGGATGAAATACCCTCTTCTATGATTATACTATGAGCGGATGGTATGGATATTATCTCGTAGCAATTATATTAATCTAAAAAATTATAAAAAATAGAGTGAGTGTCTATGATAGCAACTAACTAAATAAATAAAGAAGTATTAAAAAACTCCAAAGAAAGCAAAATATTTTTATATTTGCTTGCCTCTTGATCTTTTTAGATATTCTATCAAAAAAATTAATTTTTACCTGATAAGCAAATGAGGCAAAAAGACCTTTATGAGGTTGAATAATAATCTTCATATATAGGTTTTTATCTTCAAACGAATAACCTTAAGTATAAACACTGCAAGTTTCATCACATAAGTTCTATTTACTAAGATTTATATACTCATTAACTAGATATCTATGATAGCCTAATTGCTTAGATTCGCTACTCTTTTGTGGTAAAATTGTTGGCTTTGAGGATTACTAATTATTTTAGTTTTGATAAGAGCTAGTTTAATTCGATTCCTCTTCACATATCATATTTGTGTTATTGTTGTTTACTGATTTCTGTATTCTTATCATGCAATTGATCTAAATATATTTAACTTAAGAAAAACCTATTTAAAGCGCTTTCTTTATTGATTATTAAATGGTATTTAAATGCTGCTTTTTAATGTATTTTAATCTATAATTTGGTTAATTTTTTTTTGCAAAATCTTATTACTTTTAATTTTTTTGTTAGTGGTTTGAGCTTATGATTAATTATTATCTACATAAATAATTAACATATATTTTTTGTTTATTTGATTGTTTGTACACATGAGATCATATAAAAATGTTTTAGGAATACATGCCTACCATAAATTCTATTAAATTTGAATTGACTTATTAAATGAATAAAAAGGAGGCAAATTATCAGGAATTAGTTAGTTTCTTTTTGAATTAAGTCCTACATTTTGCTTATAACGATCAAAATTGTATTTAGTCAAAAATTAATATTCGCAAAACTTTCAATTAATCTTTTTTATTAGATCCTACTTAGTTTTTGTTAATATGAAGATTTTTATAAAGATTTTAATTTTTTTATTATTAATTAATGAATTGGCTTTTTTATATCAAATTTAAATACTTTTTAAATCTTTACAATTCGTATTTATAAATAAAAAATAATAATTCGTTTTCTGCTTTAAATGTATGTCTGCCTGTCTGTATGTATATTAGATTTAAAATATAAATTAGAAATAAAATATATATTATGATAAAAGCAAATTACCATTTTATAAAATTATTCTTTTATATTTTTATAGACTATTTTAGAAAACTAAAATATTTCTATAGGGTATGCTAATATGAATTTGAGATATTTTGCTTGATTGAAAAAGTTCATTTAAATCACAAAATAAAAATGTATTCTAAAAATGTTTCTATAAAATAAATTGAAATTTAACTACGCAACAATAAACATTAATGAAATCTAGCTTAATTATGGTTTATTTGATTTGGATAACTTTTATTATTGATAAAATTATAAATTGAAGAAATATTTTCACTAGTATACTAAGATAGTATTTTGGATTTTTAACTAATTCATTATGAATTGTTATTAAATTCTTATATTTAAACTTTCTATAATTAAATGTTTTTGCATATCTCATTTTAGATTAATTTTTATCCTAAAAACATTAACCTTCATTTGCTTTTTATGTTTTCATTCTTCTTTTGAATTTATAAAAAATTATTTTTTAGAATATATTTATTGAGAAATACTTCGCATAAGTTTTTGGTTAATTTGATTATTATTTATTTATTCATTCAATCAAATAATATTTATTTAATCAGACAAATATCAATATAAATTAAAGTTAAATTATTCTGATTTATGCATCTACTTCTTTTTATTATATTTTATCTTATTAGTTCCTATTTTAATTAAATATCTCTATTTTGATTTTGTAAATTTAATCAATTTCCTCATTAAAAATTACTTAATTAATTTCATCATAAACTTTTCAATGAAGGATACTTTTTTATTAATAAATTGTGTCTTAACTTAATAACAAAAAATAATAATTTCATTCAGTTAAATTTATTTTTATTCACTAAAAATAGATTAGAATTAAGATTTTGCTTAAGGATTCACTTCAGATGTAATGGAATTTAGAGATTATTCAAAATTGCGTTATGCCATCAAATAATAAAAATAATTGACAGAACAAAATTAATTTCCTTACTTTAAAATTTTAAATCCTCAAAATATATTGATTAATTGATTGAAAGATAGACATATAAAGGTTGTTTGATTGAAGATGAAAGTAAAATATATCAATAATTAAAACAGTGTATATAATAAATAAGCAAGAAGTTTTCATTAGTTTTTAACTGTTTATTGTTATTTAAATTAATAAATTAAAAGAAAAGGCTTGGCATTTATTTTTTTTTTTGCTGACGCTAAAGAAGCAAATTAATTTATTTTATGTAATTTAGTAAGGTTATTTCTAATTTGAGTAAATAAATAAAATTAAAAAAAGAAAGATAGGTTACTGCATAAACATTTACTTATTCTACTTCAGCTTTGCTTAATTTTTTGATAATCGCTGAAGGCTGTATTACCAAAAAATTTAGATAAGTACTCTATAATTTAGCTAGCCGGCTGATGATTTATACTTTTTAATTATCTATATTTTGCCGTGCAACATTCTGCAGCTTCTTGCTAATTTAAAACTGATCCAAATTTATTTTGATTATTGGAGTTGGTGGTTTATTTATCTAATTTTAAACTGTTTATGTTATTTTGAAACTAATTTTCTAATCTGCTAAAATCCTCATAAAGCTGGTTGATTACTGTTACCTCAGTTTGTTATTTTTTTCGTTAAAATTAATTTGAATTCTTCTGCTTTGCTTCGTATTTTAGGGAAGCTCCTGGGATTATTACAAGAGTTTAATTTTTCTCTCTATTCTCTATACTATTTGAAATTATTGTTAAATTTAGTTATTATTTTTTATATGTTTGATGAGATGTTTAGTCTTAAGAAATTGAAGATGATGATTGAATAAGGCAAGGATTACCTGCTTCTTAAAGGGCTTCTAATTCGTAATTATTTAATTTACAGTCTTAGTTGTAAAATTTTGTTTATCCAGATTATTCATTCATTTATTGTTAAAAGTCCCAAATATTATTACTGCTTTTGATAAAGAATGATTTTTCAGCCCATTCAAAGTAATTCAAAAATACTACGGGACTGGTTTAAGGAATAGATTTATACTATGCCATTGATTTTTTGGATGTTTCATCTTCGTATTTTCTAATTAGCATTTAATTTTTTTGATGGGTACTGCATATGATTTTCTCATTTATTTTTTGCTTCTTGATTTGAGAACCTTACTAGTAAAAATTTATAATTAGCTGATTACATTTCCCTTTTTTTTATTATTACAAATTTGCGTCAAAGTTGCCGTTACAGTCTTCATACGGATTGCATGTTTATGTTTTATTATACTAGACATTTGTCTCGCGTGCAAAGTAAAATAATTTGTGATTTAAAAAAACCGAGTTCCATAAATCACAAAAGCTTTTGAAATTAAATCTGTCTTGTTTGCGCAAGTAATGTTATAATACAAGAATGGCACATAGTTTTTTTTAGTACAATGTTATATATTTCTACGAGTCGACCTAAAATACTTGAGTATTTGAACCGATTCTAATATTATCAACAAGAGCTTAAACGAATTCTTTTTGAAGCCCAAAAGAATCTATAAAGTCACCGTAAATGCCGATCAGCATTATGTATTTAGCTATCTTCTCCTTTTTAATATATTAAGAGCTATGTGCTTATCGTTATAGCTTAGGCTATGAAATCTAGTTTTACGACCTTTTACAATTTAAATTATCTTCAATTATGTTCAAATTTTAGTATTTAGCTTGCGTGGTTTGCATTTCAGAAGGCGATGACTCTTTTCTTTAGCAGTAATAATTATGATTGCTTTAATTGATTGGCTCGATGTGGCGAATGATACTATTTATATCCCAGTTTTATACCAACTTAGAAGACAATTTAGGATTCTTCAATTCTGCTGTTTCTTAGTTTAGGAGCATATCGAGAACCTATTCAACAATCTTTCTAACATCTCTTTTATACTACAAGTTCATTGGTTTAGTCAAGAGCTAACAAACTTAGCACTCTAAGAAGTAATTTGTTAAAGTGGCTTAGAAATTTTTATTAATGTCTTTTATATTTTTTTTTTTAACATCGAGAGTGATTCGAAGTATTTCTGAAGCAATAGTATCTATTTAGTCTTTGATTTCAGGAATTTCATGCACTGTTGAGTATGTTTCTGCCTATTTTAGCTATTCTGGACAGTCAATGCACTCCTCAACAGTGTTACAAATTTAGTTCATGTTATTTAAATAATTTGATGTATCCTTAATTTTAAAATCAGACAGTAAATAATTGCTTTTTTATTAATATAATTATTATTGTTTAATAATTGATATTAACTTAGTTGTTTTTACAATACTTATTTTGTTAATAATTAATTATTGTGCTGCAATTGTTTTTTACTATCAACATTATTTATGTTTTTATAATCAGTATTATTATTGTAATTGTTGTTGTTGTTTTTAATATGATTAAAATGTCAGGAATTTTTTTAATTACATTTTTAGTTTTTTTATAATTTTTGAATTGATGATTTTATAAGCTCTTGCATACATAATATTGTTCTTGTTAAATAGTATACTTTTAAATAAATAAACTTTTATAATTATTAGCCATTTTTACAAATTTATTCTTTTTAAAATATTTAAAAAATTTCTTTTTCTAATTTTTCAAATAAAATAGCTTTTTTTATTCTTTAGAATTAAAAAAACTAACAACAGCAATTTCACTAAGCGAATTTAATAATAAAAAAAATTCTTTTTCAAACAACTTAATTTAAATATGTTATAAAAGTACACTTTGAAACAAGTTAATTGTGTTAATTTAAAAAAGTAACAATAAAAAAGGTTTAATCTATTAATTTGCTTGTGCTATTTCAAAAATACGATTCAAACTTTTTATTTAAATCAAATTAAGCATTCTATCAATTGTCCTTGCCTTATTGATTACAGCAAGCTCAAAAATTCGCAAATAATATTACAAAAAATACAGAAAATTCTTTTTCAATTATCAATATATATTTAAATGAAATGAAAAAATAACATATCTTAAAAATAATTTTAAAAACTTTTTTTTAACATGTAATCTTATTATTTAGAGCTCATAATCACATTTTTTAGTTAGCTAAAATCGATACTTTTTTAGTATTTAAAATTTTATTGTAAGGATTCTTGACAAACTTCCTTTAAATTATGGCAGAACATTAACATAATCATCTTTCAAATTGTAGTTAAAGAAGTTTTTTACTTACATTCTCCAAGATGAAAAACCTAAGAAAGTACTCATGTTTTATATAACTGGCTAATGAAAAAAAAAATGCTTATTTAGTGATCTGATCGTTAAAAATATTTCGTATGTTAAGTTTATCAACGATTAATTCATTTATACACATCAAAAAATATATTTACTTGTTTGAATAAAAAGTATTTAACAATTTTAAAGCTCAATATTATAATCTAGTTTAAATTTAATAAAAATATGGTTTATCCTTAATAATAATATTTAAAGAGTTTGTTTCAGATGCTGAAGCTCATTTTATAGCAAAAACTTTGACAAACTTTTACTTAGATCAAAATAACTAATTTAATATAATCACTAGAAAATAAAACATGTGAAAAAATATCGTTTGTAAACCTGTAAACTATTAAATTAAAAATGGTAAAAAAAAAATCAACAAACGTAATTTGGCTGAGCTAATATTTTCAATTTTCTTAATTGTTTCTCTTCAATTTTAAAAATATTTATCATATTTAACTTCAACTACTTTAAATTAAAATAGATTTTATTTTATCTTTGATAAATAGGAATATGTACATTAGAAAGTTGTCAATTTTAATATAATTTTAGATAATTTTAAAACTAATCATAAAAAATCCATAATACTATCTACTCATAGTATAGCCTGTTATTAAAAATAGCAAAAATATAATTTTATTTATTATCTAACTAAAGCTATGCTATGCTAGTTACTTTCAGAATTAATCAATTAATTTAGAATAAAGTAATAACGAGCAGTATAATTACTTTGATTTTAAAATAGGTCAGCTTAACATATTTTAATTTTAAATTTTTATAAAAATTTAACATTTAGTATGCGTTAGAATTTTTATTTGGATTTAAAGTACAACTAGTATAAATGAAATTACATAAATAATTGTAAATAATTGCTTATTAAATTTAATATTCTAAACACTGATTAATGATAATAAATTAAATTTTTTGTCATATTTTTAAAATTTAGTTAAATTGAACTTGATATTTATAATTTGTAATAAAAACAATTTAAAGAATTTTTTTATAAGTAAATAATTCATCTTAATTTGGAGTATTTCAACAAAAATTAGTATTTTGTTGATAAAAATCTATTTATTTTTTCAAAAACACAAAAAAAAAGCAAATTTATAAAATAAAAATCTAATTTTTTTATATCATATTATATACTAAATTTAAACCAGTGTATTTTGGTAATATATAAAAAAATTATAACCTTATTGAAAAAATTCTATGTAAGTAAAACTTTTTTAGCTTTTGACAAAGTAAAACTTAAAATAGCTCTTTCATAAATTCAAGCGGAAAAATCTTTTTTGTTAATATTTTCCGAAAATTAAATTTTAAGACTTTAATTTGAAAGAAAGATAAAACTCTTTGTATAATTAATGAAAATACTTTGGTATTTTGTTGATTATAAAAAAGATAAAAATAATAAATATATTATTTTGTAAATTTTAAAAATTGTTGCAAATAAATCTAAACCAGTGTTTATTAATGCTTTAGCAAAATAATATTTTTCAAATTTATAATGAACAAATTTTTTTAAAATTTTATAAACTAATTAATTATTCTAAAAATTAATAAAACTAAATCTTTTTATTACCTTACTAAAAATGAAAAGCTACACATTAATTTAAAGGAAATTATAAAAATTATTTTTTTTATGAGATATAATAATATTATTATTTTAGATAAAATAACTTTTAAATAAATCTTTCCAATAAATAAAACTAATATTGAAAAAAAAGTGTATTGAACTCAATATTTAGTAAAACCTATTTTTATGAACTTGCTTGAATCAAAAATAAATAATTATTATTTTTTGTTTTTTTACTAATAAAATTAGTTTTGTTAATTTATTACTACGTATAATTAGAAAGAAAGAAATTACGAAAACAATAATTAGCTTAAGTAAATAAATAAATATTTATTTATTTTTCTAATGATATTTAAGAAATTAATTTAGTATTTGGATAATATTTTTATATTTTACATAATTATTTTTTAATAAAATATTCTATAATTAATTTTACAGCCATTTATAACTACAAAATAACTTTGCTTATTCATTATTCATAAACAGTTTAATTCAATTTGCAAAATTATTTTAGATAAAATAACTTTCAAATAAATCTTTCCAACAAATAAAACTAATATTGAAAAAAAATGTCATTGAACTAAATATTTAGTAAAATCTGATTTTATTTACTTGCTTGAATCAAAAATTAGTAATTATTTTTTATGTTTTTTTACTAATAAAATTAGTTTTGTTAATTTATTGTTAGGTGTTATTAGAAAGAAATAATTCATGAAATCAATAATTAGCTTAAGTAAATAAATATTTATTTTTCTAATCATATGTAAGATATTAATTTAGTATTTGGATAATATTTTTTATATTTTGCATAATTATTTTTTAATAAAATATTCTTTAATTAATTTTACAGCTTTTTATAACAACAAAATATATTTTATTTATTCATTATTTAAAATACAATTTAATTCATTTTTCAATTTGCAAAAAGTAATTATTCAATTAATTAGGAGTATATTTAAAGATTTAATCTAGTATATATAATTTGTTTGCAGATGGATAATATAAATCAAAATATTTTTTTGTTTAATTTTTAAGTATTAAAATATTTTTTGATTTTTACGAAGTTAAATTTTACTATTTATTATAATAATTTTTAATATTTTATCAAATAAATTTGTCTATAAAATATTTATCATTTTACTTTTAATCTTCAGAATACATTTTGATTAAGAGGCTGAAACTATTAAATGAAATTTAAAAAATATAATAACCATTAAATTTTAAATAATATAAGTGATATTTGATAATCATCAAATTTATCTTTTATTCGTTTTAAGCCATTAAAAAACATAATTATTTCACAAAATATTTAACTATAAATTTATTAAAGCTATAATTTTATTAGATGAATAAATCATTTTTTTTTAAATAATATCAACATCAAAAATTTCTACATTCAATCAGAAATTAGAGATTTTGTAAAATGATAAATTTAATTAATATTAATATATCTATCTTTCACATACTTTTAGTCAACACGATATAAATAAAATTAAAAGGATTTCACAAAAATGATAATTATTCCAATTTTCTTGTAATTTATTTTATTTTTTATAATATTATAAATTAGCATAAAATAAAAATATTTAAATAGCAAAGCAAGTATTTTTGAAGTATTGAAAATATTTTTTTTAATTGAAGAATTGTATGTTCATATATTAAATTAGAATAAAAAATTATCAATATTTTTTTTCATTTTTGTGTAAAATGATTTCAATTGAATTAATATAATTATGTTTACAGTCTTTATTTTTTAATTAATTAAATGATATTTAAACCAAATTAATTTATTTATCAAATAAACTTTATATTAATTAAGCTAAATAAATTAATTAAAACCATTTAACAGACATTATTTGCAATTCTAATTTAAAATTAAGTTTTTTAATTTATTTTTTATAACTCAAATTTAAAATCATTTCAAATACTTCAAAAGAGTTTCTTTCTATAAAATAATAATTTAATAATTGTGATGTAAGTTAATAGAGCTCATAAAATATTAAAATAAAATATTGTTTGAATTTATGAGCAATATAACAATTTATAAACACAAAAATAGAAAATAAATAAAATTTTTAATTATAAAATTTATTTGATAAATTTAGTAATAATCTTTTGATATTAATTATTTTAACTAAAATTTAGTAAAAAAGTTTCTTAAGAAAATAATTTATTATAAATTAGTTACTTCATAAATATAGAGAAAGTTTTTTGAATAATTGCTTAATTATAAATTTAGTAAGTAAGTATTTGAATAGTTCATAATTTATTTGGAAATTTTAATATGTAAAGTTTTGTAATTCTAAATATTTATTAAGTTCAGATAAAGCGATATTTTACTTGTTTTTTATTATTATCATCTATGATATTTTTTACTTAAAATTCGTCGGATTAATCACTGTTAAGTGAGTTTTTGATAGTATTTTATTAGGTTTCCTAAAATGAGGAGTCTTGTTGTGAATACTTTTATAATTGATTACTAGAAAAGCTTTCGTTTTGTTAGATATCTTTAATTTTTTTAGTAAAATCGATATTTTAATTTACTTTAGCAATATTGTATTTTATTTTTTTATTTCCTTTACACATTTATGGTTATGATTAGCCAAGCATGTTAAAAATTTTAATTTGATTGACTGGCATATAAAATTCTTCTTTTTTTATGTCATTGTACTCAATCTTTTAATTTTCTTCTAACTTTAGAAATTCATTTTGTTAGTTAAATTATTCCATATCAAGTTGTTGTTTGTAATACTTATTAGCTATCTAAAAATAATCTAAGTTAATATTTGGAGGATTTTAATTTATTTTTTTATAGTTTGCAAATTTAAAGCTCTTCTTCTTATTTTTTGATTAACTCAGATTTGTTTAAATTTATTATTCTAGTGTATTATCTTAAATTTTAATTGTATGTTCATCACTGTACAATATTTAATTTAAATATTCTTATGAAGACTCTTCACCCAATTTGATCTTATTATAAAAAATATTATTTTCTCTAGCAAAATAATACAGCGGAAGGCTCAGAAACACAGAATTCCAGAGCTCACAAAAGCTATTGATTTCATTACCCTTTGTAGTTTGAAGAAAATGCTACAACAAAAGGACAGCACAAAGCTTCTTTTGGTATTCTGTGATGTATTTTTGGCTGTCTTTAGAAAAACAATCTATTTTTTCGTTTATCTTTTCAACCAGCATTTCAATATATTGCTCTCTTAATTAATGCAAATTTATTTACTCTTCATATACCTTAATTAAGAGTATATATTTCGCTAATTTTTTATTTGTCTTACAATCGTTTTTTCTTTAAGAAATGATTTTATCTTTCATTATATTATTCTCAGTTTGTTATATTAGAGAAGAAGAATTTTTACTGTTTATTAATTAATCATTTTCATCAAATAAGCATGGATTTCCATCACTATTTTAATATTGACTCTATTTTTTTGTTAAATTACTCTCTACCATCTTCTTTACTTCTCTCTTATACTAAAGACCCATTTATTTTTACAGTAAAGTACAGACATAGCACTCTAAGAAGTAGTTTGTTAGTGTTGCTTGAAAATTTTTGTTTATATCTTTAATGTTACGCTATTTAACCATTAAAGTAATTCTTAAAATCTCAGATCCTATTTTGGCTATTTCGAAATTTATTTTATCGATATCATGAATATCACTGAACAAATTCGATTCCTTATTTACTAAGCTAGTCAAATTATCAACTTCATTTTTTATTTAGCATTAAGACATTTGAGCTCTTTCAAAGTAGAGTGCTATTTAGTTATTTCTGCTTCTTATTTTCTTCTTCTTTTTAGATAATTTACTTAAAATAATATGTTATCTGTTTATTGACTAATAAAAATTAGAGTATATTTAAATTACTTTTAATTAATCAGTAGATCTATCTACAATATAAACAAATAAATAAATACATAAATGTAGCAATAAGAGTCTATAGAGGTAATTGTTGTTATTTTTTAAAATACGATGAAGTTATTGTTATCATTTAAAAAACTGATCTATATAATTTTTAAAGTTTTTTATTTGCTTTAGATCATGACAATAAAGTAAATTGCAATCATAAAAAAACAAATTTTACAAAATGAAATTTCATTATGCAGAAATTAATTATTAATGAATTAACTATATAAATAATTTAAAGTTTAAAGTCAAAAGTTTCTTCATTATTAAAAATAAAAATAAAATTTTTCTATTTAACTCAAATTTATTGACTTACTTTTTTCATCACCTAATTTTGTTATTGTTTTAATGATTTATTCATGTTTTAAATAATTCAAGTTTGGTTAAAAGAATCTTAAAATATATTAAATATAAAATGATTATCAACAATTCTTTTGAAATAGAAAAGAAAATGTTTTAATTAAATGTTACACTGTAATTAAACTAAAAATAAATTAGCAAAATTAAAATAAAAAACGGTTTTAGAAAAATTAAGTCGGAAGCAAAATTATTACACTTATATAATTTTTTATTATTTAAAAGTTTTAATGTAAATAATATTAATTTTGAGAAATATTTAATTATTTAAATTATTATTTTAATGGTTTATATTATTAAAAAGAATAGACTTATTAATATTATGCAAAAATAAAAATAATTCTATTAATTGTTAAAAAGATCCTTTCAATTGACAAAAAATTATACAATTCATTATTTATATATCAAATTATTTCAAATTTCTATTAATAATACTGTAATTTAAGCTAGTAAAATAAAATAATTTTCTATTTTTCAACTAAAAAAATGTTCAAGTTTTCATAGAATAAAAATTTATCCAAAATACAATTTTATTCCTATGAAAAAATGTTCAAAAAATGCTTAAAACTATCTCGTTTGATTAATTCAAATTATGAATTGTTTTTATTAATTTCAATATTATTTATTTATCTTTTTTTTTGTATAAATTGTATAATTCCTTAAAATTAATCTATAAATAAACTAGCTATATTTTTATTCTATTGCTAGAATAGATTTAGCAAAGAAATGTAATATTTTATTTATGTAACTTACCTTTTTATAAAAGATTAAAATTTATTTTTTTATACTGATTTACAGCAACTTTAAAGATTAACAAAAGATTATATTTACATTTTAAATACATGTTTCTAAGTAATTAAAAAGTAGTGTTACCACTCTTTATTTTGAGACATATATTAATTCTTTAAAATTTTGAAATTAAATATATAGGATATTTTTTATACTTTAAAATATTCCTAAAATACAACCAGATGCTGCTAATTTTAATTTTGAATCATAAAAGCTTATTAAAACTTTTCTACTTAGAATATTTGAAAACTTTTTTTAGTTAAGAAATAAATAGTGCATTTATTTGGCTAATTAAAGCTACTTTTTATTATAATTTGGAGTAAAAATTAACTCCCAAAATAATATAATTGATAATATAAATTTGTTTGGTAAAAAAATGGTTAAAATATTTCTTAAGACATCAGCTTAGTGAAAACTATTTTGAATTTTCCCAATATAAAATTAAATTAAAAATATAATTTTTTTGAAAGAGATTTTATTCATTTATGATGTATAATCCACAAGAGAATTAAATAAATAAGAATATCTACCTATTTAGTTCAAAAATAGATTTATTTTAATTAGTAGCTCACTAATTATTTATTATTATTGGTGATAATAAATAGTAAGTTAATAAAGATATTTTTTTAAATAACAAGCAAAGATAATAATAAAATTTGAAATAAAAATAATTGTTTTTTCTGTACTTTATTATGATTCGGAAATTATTTATTTTTACATACATTTATTTATCTTTGTTTTTAATAAAAAGTAGTAAATACTTAAAAATTAAAAAAAAAGAAATGGAAATCTTGAAGAAGAATTTTATTTATTTATTTAATTGAAACATAAAATAAAAATGGTATGTGAAGTATCTAAAGAAGATGGCACATAAAATTCATTAAAAATATAAAGATAATTCAAAGACAGAGAGAAAAAATATGATAATAAAATTAAAGATTTAGTCAATTATTTGTTAGTTTTATATGTAAAATAACAAATTAATTAATTATTTAATAAATAAATAAAAACATATATGGATACGAATTGTATACCTATGAACATATAAACACATACATAAATACATGCAAACGAATGTGTATTTGCTTGCTTGCTTGTATCCATAAATGAATAAATATGAAAAATAAATTTACTATGAAAAATGAATGTGATTTGACAATGAGAATGAGAGAAAGAGACTCTTTTGAAACAAAAAAGAGGAAAAATATGCAAGGAAAAATTACATATAAAGTTCATTAATAAAATAAAAGGGAAGGAAAAAAAATTAATAAAGAAAAAATAAAAAAATAATAATTTAAAGACTAAAAAAAGTAAAGAGATGATCAGAAACTTCCACAGTTTAGTCAAGAGAGTACCTAGACTCGCTCTTACTCCCTTCTTCGGCTTCAGAACTTCCATGACTTTAGCCGATAAGAAGTTATCCACTGGTGAAGCCTCCGTTGTCCTCGCTGAAAAGATTAAGGGAATCACTCAATAGGTAAATATTTTCAAGAAAATAATTACATCTCTCATCGATTGAGTTAGGAGGTTCTCAACTAAGAAATGATAAATATCAAAGAAAACCAAACCATATCTTTCAAAAAAGCAACAAAATTTAATTAAATCGTAATAGCGTAGATGTGACAAAATCAAAAAGCATTCAAAAGTAAAAGAATTAGTGGGATTAGCCGAAGTTTATATATTCCATTGCTCATAAAAATAATAGTTTGCTTGTTTTGGATATTTATTTGTATAGAGTTTCCCAAAATCAAACTAAGAAAAAACAAAGAGAAGATACCTTTTTTTCCTTTCTTTTTATCTTCTTGTTTGTTGTCGATCAAGAAAGAAACAAAGAAAGATATATAGGTGTCAATGAAGTTGATTACAAAACAACCCACCATTAGAGCAAAGCAATTCAATGGCGATAACTATTTAGAGCAAGAAAGGAAAGCCTTTCATAGTTTTATTTGTGATTGATTATATTACTGAGAAGCAAGCAAGCACTTATATCAATTGATCGATCAATCGACATTATTAATATTTAAGCAGATCAATAAATAAATAGATGAGAGATATAAAAAAGAAAGAGAAAATGAAGAAATTTACCTTTATTTTTTATTTAACAATATAAAGAACGATATTACTGAATACGGTACAGTTATTTCAATTGGTGATGGTATTGCAAGAGTCTTTGGTTTGACTAAGGTCTAAGCAGGTGAAATGGTTGAATTTAAGTCTGGTATTAGAGGTATGGCCCTTAACTTGGAAACTGATAACGTCGGTGTTGTCGTTTTGGGTAATGATAGGTAAACAATTAAACTCTTTTAAAAAAGCTAAAAAGCATCTGTCAATAAGCTTTCATTTTTACTTCGCTTTCAATCAGCTACCGCATTTTCTCTCACTTAGAGGTTCTTTCAATTAAGTGTTTTGATTGATTGAAGTATCAATCAATTTACCTACTTTTTCGAAAGATACTTAACAATACAATAAAATAAATAATCAATAAAAAAGATGAAAAACTATCTTAAATTTAAAATTTTCATTAAAAATCATTTAAGTATGAATCGCGTATTTCAATATGGATAATGTAGATCACCATCAACGTATTAAGCATAACATGCTTCCATTAAATATGAAGCAAAAATCTAATTAAGAAGAGTATTATCTGCCATTATTTTTAAAATGATAGAGCTAACCAACATAAATAATTTTTGAGAAAATAAGCGGCGAGTTGATTTCAAGCGTCCATAAATTGAAAATAAGTGAGTCTAATAATGTTTAAAATATGATAGAGATATTAAGGAAGGTGATGTCGTCAAGAGAACTGGTGCCATCGTCGATGTCCCCATTGGTGAAGCTATGTGCGGAAGAGTCTTCGATGCTTTAGGGTAAATAATTTAAACTTTATGAAATAGTTAATCATGTTTTTTAATGCTTCTCTATTAAATTTAAACAGTAACCCCATCGACGGTCTTGGTCCCCTTAAGACCACCCAAAGAGCCAGAGTTGAAATCAAGGCTCCCGGTATTATTCCCAGATAATCCGTCAGACAACCTATGTAAACTGGTATTAAGTGTGTCGACTCCCTCGTCCCCATCGGTAGAGGTTAAAGAGAACTTATTATTGGTAATTACTTAATTGATTGATTATTTTACTTGCTTCTTCTATGCTTGCTTAAATATCCATAAATCCATTCCATTAATCACCCTTCGCCCTTCTCTTTAACTAGAAAAATAAAAATAAAATCTGTTTAAAAAGATATTATTTTACCAGAAAATAAAATTAAGAGGCACCAAAGAAAGAAAAACTAATAATTTAAACAAATTATCATGATGATATCGAGAGTTAAACAATAAGTTCATACATAACAAAAAATATAATGAATTATTGAAAAGATGATAGATTAGCTTTAAAAATAAATACTATTTGCCTCTAAATAAAAAAAGATAAATACAGATTTTATTAATTTGGGTTGTTTTGCCTTAATCCTTATTAATTTATTTTCATTTTACTTCTAATGAGAAAAAGGGGAAAATAAATAAATAAATTGATAAATAAACAAATAAATAAATAAAAGGCAGAAAAGAAGGAAAAAAGATTCCCTTTTTTGGATTTTTAATTTTAATTATTTGATCCTTTTAAAAATCAATAATTTTTATTTTTTGATAAATCCTTTTTGAGTTGGAAAATAATTAAACAAATAACAAGATTCATTGATTTTATTAATTCTTTCTTTGAGTGTTCATTTTTAAAAAAACCCAATAAAGAGCGTTTTACGCTTTTTGTTACTAATTTTTTGAAAATAAGCCAATTTTCTAGTTTAAACTAAATGCAGTATTCTTAAGTAACCAAGAGTTTAATATTTACAACCTGTAATACAGTTTGATTCATTATCTAGTAGATTTATCTACTAAGTTATTTATGACTCAACAAATATATAAGCTAATTTACTAAATAGATAAGATATTTCATTAGAAATAAAAATATGTAAATAACAAACAGGTTTAAAAAAATATTCAAATAACCAATACAGATAGTCAAATTGCAAGCAAAAATTTAATAGAAGAAATCATATTTATTTTTTGAATTTGAAAAATTAATTTATATTTTAACTATTTTAGGTGATAGATAAACTGGTAAGACTGCTATCGCTATCGATACCATCCTCAACCAAAAGGAAGCCTTCAACACTGGTGATGTCAAGAAGTAATTATATTGCATTTACGTCGCCGTCGGTCAAAAGAGATCCACCATTGCTAACTTGGTCTCTATCCTCAAGTAACACGATTGCATGAAGTTCACCATCGTCGTTTGCGCTACTGCTTCTGATGCTGCTCCCCTTTAATTCTTGGTAAAAACTTATTCTATTTTCATTTATTTATTTCTACATTACAACATTACAATTTTGAATATAAATAATTTAATTTATCTAAATAGAATTAAAAATTGAAAAATTTAGATTAAATTAAATAATTTAATTCATAATTTTAATAATATATTAAACTTATTAATATTGTTTTCTTATAAAAAAAGGCTCCTTATTCTGGTTGCGCCATCGGTGAATTCTTCAGAGATAACGGCAAGCACGCTTTGATCATCTACGACGATCTTTCCAAGCAAGCCGTCGCTTACAGACAAATGTCTTTGTTGTTGAGAAGACCTCCTGGTAGAGAAGCTTATCCTGGTGATGTCTTCTATCTTCACTCTCGTCTTTTGGAAAGAGCTGCTAAGATGCACGACAGCCTCGGTGGTGGTTCCTTGACTGCCTTACCCGTCATTGAAACCCAAGCTGGTGATGTCTCTGCTTATATTCCCACCAACGTTATTTCTATTACTGACGGTTAAATTTTCTTAGAAACTGAACTTTTCTACAAGGGTATCAGACCTGCCATTAACGTCGGTCTTTCCGTCTCCAGAGTCGGTTCTGCCGCTTAAATTAAGGCCATGAAGCAAATTGCCGGTAACTTAAAGCTTACCCTCGCTACCTACAGAGAACTTGCTGCTTTCTCCCAATTCGGGTAAAAATTATTTCATAATGAACTTTATTATGATAAATCTATAAAAACAATTTTGACTAATTTTTTAATTTGTAAAATATAGTTCTGATTTGGATGCCAAGACCCAATAATAATTGAACACTGGTGAAAGATTAGTTGAAATGTTAAAACAAAACTAATATACCCCCATGAAGGTTGAAGAATAAGTTTGTATTATTTTTGCTGGTGTCAAGGGATTCTTAGATGCCCTCGTCACTTCTGAAGTCTTGAAGTTCGAAAAGAAGTTCCTTGAACACGTCAGAACTAACCACTCTGCTCTCCTTAAAAGAATTAGAGAGTAAAATTTTTTCTTTCTTTTAAATATCAATTTACTAAAATACATTTCAAATAAGATTTTGATGTATTTAAATAAAATGAATTTATAAAATTGCTTTTGTTTGAAAACAAATATTAATCAAATTTATTTAATTAATCAATAATAGCACTGGTGCTCTCAGTGAAGTTGATACTAATGAACTCAACACTATTATTCCTCTCTTCATCCAAGAAGGTGGTTTCAAGCTCAAGGCTCAATGATTGATCTGATTATTTTTATTTGCAAATACATAATATTTTAAAAATATGAATATATTCAAACTTGAATAAAGAGTATTTCAGTATTGAGTTTTTGTTTGAAATCTTCTATTTTTTCATGCAATAATTTAATATATTTCTCACTTAACTTAATACGTACATATCTTCTTTATATGTTTCTTTTTGCATTATATTCTTCCAAAAAACTTACACACTTTCCTTTCACTTTAAATTTCTTTCATCATAAACTATAATATTTGAATAAAAAGCCATCAATTAATTTAAATATTAATTAAAAGTGTTTTTAATGCTTTTAAAATAAATCAAATTGGCAAAGCATAAAAAATATGTATTTATTTATATTTTTATTAATTCTTATCAATAATCCTATTAAATAGCTTCTAGATAATTTTATTCAACAACACATCTCAATAATATTAGCTTGCATTTAGTAGGACATATTTTTATAATAATCATAATAATAATAATCTATAGGCCCTAACATTTACGTAATATTTGTCTATCTATTAAATAGACAAAAAAATTAATCTAACATTAATAATAGTTAATTGGCTATCTAATCTAAGTGCACTCCTTATTAATCTTCTTACAGCTTCTTTCAATAATTAAAAAATGAGCCGAAAATTAAATATTTATTTCAAATAATTATTGCTTAAAAATAATATAGACAGGTAACAAGACAAGCAAATAGGGCTGTACCATCAAGATTTATGCAGGATATTTAAATATTGGTAAAAAATAAGGAAATAGTTTTTTATTGTCAAACAATTCAAGTAAAAAATATTTTATGTAAAAAATTATCAAAAAATAATAAGTAGATTTTTTTGGTACAAACACTCAAATACTAATAGAATTTAATCAATTAAAATCTATTTTTTCTTTTAAAAGTGACATAAAAAAAATTTTTTGTTCTATAAAAAGAATAGAAAAATAATTACATTTAATATAGCAACGAGATGCTGAAATAATAAAGTAATCAATCTTTTTCAAAATCGGTTGATTGGCTTGTATTTTAAATGTATTAATCTTAAAGTCTATCAAAACACATAATTATTATTTACTAATAAAAAATCTTGAAATATACATATCAAAAACAAATAAACAAAGAAATTAAATAAACTTTAAGAGAAGGATTTATAAAAAAATACAAAAAATATTAAATAACGCTGCATGGAAACCCTTATCGAAAGCTTCAACCGTAACTTCTTCAAATTTCTTTAACTGAAAATAATTTTATTTATTTAAAATTTGATAGAAAACCAATATTCCAACTCTGAGATTTTCTTTCAACATAATTATATTCAAGTCAATTAGTAAAGCATATTAAACACAAATACAAACACAGATAAAGATGTTTAACAAAACTAAAAACCAAACAACGAAAGAGATAATAAAAAACAGGAATATGAAACACTATTATAATAACGTCAATAAGGTAACATTTAAAATAAAAAATATTTTTTCTTATTCTTTATTATTAAAATAGAAATGGTGAGACAATATCTTGAAGAAATTAGGGTAACAAATTAACGAATTACTTAATATTATAAATTATTTTGATACGAACGATCAGTTTCTTAAATACACAAAAGCCTCTTAAATTACTAAACCCTTTTTACCACATATTGGTTTATGATATTTGATGAAATAAATTTATACAAAAAAATAAACAAACAACTCAAAGCTAATTAGCAAATCAAGCTTTTTGCTGCTTTATTAGCAGACTCCTTGCAAATCAATAAAAGTGTAGCATATTTAACTAATATAAATTTGATAGAAATCAAATAGATAGAAAAGTTAATCAAAAAAATTTATCTATTTCATCAGATATGTTTGGCTTAATGGCTTTATAATCATCAATCAATCTCTATTCTCACTTAAAATTAATAAATTATAAAGACTGATTGATTTGCTTTAAATCTTATTGAAAAAAGTTTTTATTTGATTGTTAAATAACTAAATATTTTATAAATAGGTTCTTGAGCGCTAATTATGGGATATGCAAAATAGACAAATCTTTAAGCAAAAAAATGGAGTATCTGAAAATATATTTGATAAAATTACAACTATGAAAATAGGCAATACATCATAAACTTGCTCAATTTGCTATAATGGCTTCGAAAAAGGTATTTTTATTTTTTTTAATCGATATCATAAATTTTAATAAATATTTATTTATTAAATTTATTAAAAAGCTACTTTTTATCAACTTATTTTTTGTTTACTTTGTTTATTTGTTTTTCAATATTTGAATAAAAAAATTATAATTAAAAATTATTTAATTTATTTTATTAGATGAAATAATCAAGAAACTCCCTTGCAAACATATATTCCATTTATCATGCATAAAACCTTGGTTGAAAAAATAGAAAACATGTCCTAATTGCAGAGATGATATCTGTGAATCCTTAAAGCAATAACAAGAAAAGAAAAAATAAAAGCAATAGAATAAAAGTAAATGTGATAACGATTAAGGAGAAAAGCTTTTAAAAAAGGAAATTGATACTCAAAGGGTATAAAAATCCTATGATACACCATAAAATTCTAATACAGAAAATGAGTCTGAAAAGAAAGTATATAAATTATCTACTTTCACAAAAGCAGCAACCTGCTAATTAGCAGATAAAACAAATTGATAATACTTTAATAGTTTATCTATAAAAATTAAAGTCATATCAACTGTTATGCATACTACTTTAGCTAATTAAATATTGAGATACTTACATTACCAAAATCATTTGACTTATCAGATAGTGAAATTATGAAAAAAAATAACCTTTAATATAGTATTTATGCTGTGTGTAAGTAAGCAAAAATAAATATGAGGATTTAATAGAAATCAACATGTAGAAAAATATTTAGGTTGGTAGTTAAGTTAGCAGGAATGAATATGAGTAAGTGTTACTTTATATTAAGACTATATAGACATTCTCAGTTCAATATAAATTAGTTAATTAATTAATTAATAAAATTTCAATTTACTTACTATTAGTTAAATACTTCTGCAACAATTATAGTAATGAATTATACGTATATAAGGTAGTATATAAAATTATAACTTAATATATTTATTTAAACTTTGTAAATATTTCTTATTTTCATCAATTATTTTCTAAATTTTAAATTAATCATCAATTCAATCAAGTTTGACAACAATTAAACCATTTTATTTATTTATTCATTTGTTTGACTTGTTTTTTTACTTATTTAATTAATTTATTTCAAACATCTTTTTTCAAATTTTCTAAAAATTTATTGAATATTTTGAGTGAGTTCTTCATTTTACTGCTTCCTATTAGTTATAATTAAGGTTTTGAGATTAAAAAGTTAAAATTTCTAAATTAAATGATTTTATGAGAAAATAATATGATTGATTACCTTCTTCGGTGGTTAAAGTAGAAATGTTAGGCACTGAAAAAGGATCAAAAGTACTAATTTCTTCAGTTGTAAAAGGAACACATACGTTTCCTGTTTTTGGATGGATACAAAAGGGAGATTTTAACAAGTGATTAGTTGATTTTGACACATTAACGTCCAAACGGGGATAGAGAAGCCAAATTCTAAGTTCTTCTAAGATGTAGTGAGTTTTTTTCCTGTTTTAAAAATATTTTAAAAGGTTTTTGCATTTAATTGTAAAATTAAATTACTTATCTTCAGTGCTTATTATATCCTTTAAAGTTTCGTATCTTTATTCAGATGTTTTTAATGTTTTCCATTATTTTTCAACTTCTTTAGAGAGATCTTTGAATATTTAAAAAAATGAATAATTTCTGATTTAACTCACAAAACGAGATTAAAATTACTTTCACTTCTTTTTGTTAAAAATTCTAAGATTATTTCTGGTTTTTTCATAAATAAATTTTAGTCTCTTAAAACGATTTCTACAAATGCTTTTTCACTTTCTTTTTCTGCTTTTATGTCATCTTTCTTTTAATTTAATTATTTCATTGCATTTCTTTCGATAAGATGGCTTTTTTCCATTTTTAATAGAGATGGCTTAACATATGAGGAGGCTGTTGAATTATCCTTTTTTTAGTTTGAAATTATTATGTAAAATCATATTAGAATTTTCTTACAACTAAAATATTCAAGTAATCAATTATAGATGATCTTGTATAATCATTTGCCTTTCTTATTTCTTTATCACAAACCCAGGCATGAATACCTCTTCTACCAGAGTAGACCCATAAGACATGCTTAAAGCCAAAATCTTCATCTAAACTTTTAGATATAAGATCACAAGCTACTTTCATAAATTTCCAACATTTTTCACAAATTTTAGCTTTAGAACAACAAGTTCTAATATGATCATAATCTGTCATATCGATATCAATAACGAATTCCTTTTAAAAATAAATGAAATTTTTTATATATTTCCCTATGCATATTAAATTTTTAATATACCTTCTCTTTTGCTTTAATATCGTCTCCCTTTTTACCCTAATTATAAAAATTAATATAATATATGGTTCAATTCATTTGTATTTATTAAAATTACAGGTCTATCATAGACAGCACCAATATCAATTTTTTCAGGTACTTTTAGGAGCAAAGCATTTTTAAACTCTCTTTCACTATTGTACATTTAATATCTTAGATATACTTCATTTTATAAAGTGAACGAAAACTCTCTTCTGCTAAAATAAGTATCATCTCCATCTAATTTGTTCAAAAAAAAATGAATACTATATAATAATATGTATGTACAAATAGAGTACCTTGAGGATAAGAAAGCCACTAAACCATTTAACTTACAGGGAAATAGCTCCTATAGTATTCCTCTAATAAATCATAATCTAACTTAAATTCTTATTCCTACTAAGGAGCAACTTCAGTTGATTCTATTTCCATTTTTTATTGATAGAATAAATGTATTAATTGATAGCTTTGTTGGTAAAAATTTTCAATTTATTTTGATTTTTAGATTAAAAAGATACATAAAATAATGATTACAAGATACAGATTAGTAGATTTGAATATTTGATATTGATCATTCTTTTAATATATAATTTACTTAATTAAGTGTGCAAATAGTTTTTGAAGCGCAAAAGATCAGTTGAAAATAAAAGGTAAAAGCGCCAAATTATTTAATTTGAGAAAAATGAATAATAATTAATTTAAAATTTTAACTTTTAGAAAAATCGAGTATTTTAATTTCAAATTAGTTGGAAAAAATGGGGGATGTTAATAAAAATAGAAAAATGAAAAAAAATAAATAAGCGAAATTAAGAAAATTGAATTGAAAGATTACAGAGGAAAGTTAAAGTAAAAAAAGTATAAAGAATTAGATGCATAGGAGGAAATTAAAATTAGGGTATAAATTAGATGGAAAAATTTAACAAATTACGCGAAAATTAATTAAAGAGAAATTTTACATTGAAAAGTTAATAATGAGAGGAAAATGAAACGAACATTTGATTAAGATGAAATACATATAGAAATCCATTAATTCTACTAGCGCTTTTTTATATCATCAGACTTAAATCAATATCTTAAGATTTGATGCAAAACATAAAATTTGAAATTCTATGAATTTCAAAAAACAAAAATGTGAAATGGAGATCTTAATTACACCATTTGAAAAATTATAGGAGTCAACCTTTGTCTGATCTGGTTCCTTACTTTTCTTTTGAAAGTAAATTTGAAATGGAATTATTTTTTTTTTGAATAAAAAAACTAAGAAAAAATGAAAATAGATAGATAAATTACTTAATTTAAGTATATTATTTTTATGCTGGAAAAACTATTAATTTTTTTTCATAGTGCTGCTAGCGAAGCTTACAAACAAACAAACAATAAATAAATAATATTTATACATAATTAATACATATTTTTTATACAAACCTACCCAAGAGCAGTAAAATCTATTTCTCAGAAAATATTTGTTAAATTTTTCTCGCATTTCTTTCTATTACAAAGGGTAAAGAAGAATGCTTGCAGATAGCAGCATATTTAAAATGAATTACCTTACCTTTTGACATCTGTAAAGTATTAAAAAAGAAAATAATACAAAAATCTAGAGAAAAATAGTTAGTTACCCATGTAAGAAGATTTTTTTATAATGTAAAATAATTAAACAAAAATCAATTAATTTTAAGTTTGTCAAAAAGAAAACAAAGAAAGAAACACACTCACATTAATACATTCATACAAAAATAAAGACAGGCAGACAGACAGAAAGAAAGAAGCAAATAAACAAAGAAAGAGAAGCAGACACTCAAATCAAACAAACAATCATAATATATACAAACATAATTAAATTAAGCATAAACAGAAAATAGTAGATACAGACAAAATCTTAATACAAACTAGCAAGCAAGCAATCAAACAAAAAATTAAAAAAAAAACAATAATACAAAATTTACACTCTCAAAAAGCATTGATTATATAGAGTCGGAAACATTAAAAAAATATTAGCAGTCATGGTTGATCGCAGAGCATGGAGTGATGATGTCAGTATTTTTTGATTCTCTTTAATTTATTGAAGCTTAAATAGAATTTGTTGCAACATCTAGAAATCAAATTCCCCCCATTTCGCTTAAGTTGCATCGCTCTTTTTGCTACACTTAAAATCAAGTTAGCTATTTATTACTAAATAGTGTAACTACAACAAAAAGAACCTTTTCTTCTATAAATAATAATTTTAGCATTAAGCTTGTTATATTTAATCTTACTCCTTACTCACAAATATTCTAAAATATTTAGGAAGATAAGGCAATTAGAGACCTAGTGAATACATTTGGTATAAAAAAGTGGACTATAGTTGCCTAAAAAATGGAAGAGCTATATAACTTGAGTGGCCGTTCAGGAAAGTAGTGTCGTGAAAGATGGCACAATCATTTAGATCCTCATATTAATAAGCAGCCTTGGACAGAAGAAGAAGAAAAAATTATATTTGAAAACCACAAGAAATGTGGAAATAAATGGGCTGAGATAGCACGTCATTTACCAGGAAGGTAATTAATTATATTTACTATTAATGAGCTAACCAATTAAAAAAGTTTTATTAGATATGTATGAGTTTATAGTATAAATTGTAAATAATAAGGAAAAACTAATATATTATTATTATTATAAAGAACAGATAACTCTATAAAGAACCACTTCTATTCAACATTAAGAAGATCGCTCAGACGTATCAATAAACTACTAGGTGACAAAAACAGTAATTAATTACTTTGATATATTCGCTAGCATAGCAAATTTAAAGTTGGCATCTGTTTCAATTATTTTGCATAAATTTTAAAGGTACTGCATAGGTTAAGGATATAAAGCCTGGGGTTCTTTCAAAAATTTTTATTCTTGCAGAGAAAGATGTTAATGAGATCAAAGACGAAGATATGAGAAAATTAAGTATAGCGTGTAAAGGTTTGTAGGATTCCCTTTTAGAATTTGCAAATCATAAGCCACTTAAATCAAACAAAAAGAATGGCGAGAATAAGAATGTCTTCCAAGAATAGTCCTTCAAAACACTGATTGAGAAGATTTTAGAATTTAAGTAATTATAAAATTTTAAATTTAAATGAAAAAAATTAATAGTATTCACTCTTAAAAATATCCACTACGATTGATTGATTAATATTAGTGTTATAATATTAAATGATAAATTTTTGATGTAAGATTAAATTAGTAAGTTGTTTTTAAATGGCAGAAAATACATTCATGCATAGCTTAGCATAAATCAATACTAGTAAAATGAAGAAATTAAAATAACAAATATAAATCTCCCAGTTCGCTGATTATTTTCAAACATTCAAACCAAACATTAAAATCTTGAGTATTTAATAAAAAAATTTTTTGGTATTAGAATTTTTAAATTTAATAAAAGCATCTATATAGTTAAAAAGTTATAAGCTCATCGCATATTTAAAAGAAGAGAAAATAAAGAATATTCAATGATTATTTTACAAATTGTTCTTTCAAACAGAAATTTTAAATATAGAAATTCAAATGACGATTGATTAATTTATTATTTTTAATTAAATTAATCAAAATATTATTTTTTATTCAATCGTTCTTATAATTTAATAAAAAAAACTAAAGAATTGAATTGTTTTATTCATTTTTATTGCTTTATAATTTAAAAAAATTTAATATTTATTAATAGTTCGTTGTACAAGAAGAAGAGAGAATAAAAGCTCAAGGAAAAGGAAAAAAAAATTCGTAAGAATTTAGATTCTGTTTTTCTTAAATTTCTTTATATTTATTTAAAAATATTCTAACTAAAATTTCTGTTGTTATTATTGATTACTGATCTAATTTAGAAATATTTAAATTAAAATAATAGTTACTAAACGTAGTGGTGGATCTAGTAAAGGGAGAAAGGATGATTAAAGTGATGATGATTTATTTGATTAGGATGATGATGATGAAAGCTAAGCAGAAGAAGAAAATGAAGCTGCAGAAAATAGCAATTCAAATAATACAAATAAGAATTAGGCAAATGATAATGCTAACAGCAATGTTAAGTAAAAATTGTAGTTGAATGGCGCAGCCAAAGAGAAAAGTAGCAGTTCATAGAATGGAAAAAGCAACAAAAAGGAGTAACAGCTCGATGATATTTTAAAAAGCAAAATAAGAAGTGGTGATAAAAATATCTTTAAAATAGTCAATAATAAAAATCAAAAGCAAGATTAGTTAAATAGATAATAAATGGTGATGCCATAACTTTATTCTATCAACCCAGCTTAGGCGTTAAGTTTCCTTCCAGAATTTATTCTAGACCCTGTAATAAATTATTTCTTAATTAAATGATTATATGTTATCTCCAAACTAGAAATAAAATAGATAAAAAATTAAAATTATAATATTTAATAAAATAATAGAATAAATTTTTAAATCCTGCACTTAATTAGCTTTTTGATTAAGCATTCTTAGCTTAACAGCCATATCTTATGGGTCTCTATCAAGGCGGCAACGAAATGGAAAATTACTAACCATTTTTTGAAGATCAAAATTAAGATTTTAACGATCAAGGGTATTAATACGATGGCTTTTAAAATAGAAAGAAAAGTCCATTTACACCAAATGGAAACGGTATTCCTAAAAAGGAGTTTGAATCAGACTAGAATGATCACCATATTAATTATAGCTTACCTTAATCTAGAAGATATGATCACCAGCCTTTAGACCCAAATTTTGGCATGCCAAGCTTTTTAAATTAATGTAAATTAATCAAAAAATTTTAAAGATTTTTTAAAAAATCAAATAATTAAAATTGAATAAATATTCAAAATTTAACTATTTTTAATTAACATAATAATAGAATAACTGCTTTTTAATGCAAATGAATCTCCTAATTTCTAAAATATATAAAGTCCTGGATCAAGCTTTAGATACTTATACAATCCTTTCCCTTAGACTCCACAATATCATATGAAAGGCTTATAAAATGGCACTGGATTTACCCCAAGAAATAAGAATATTTAAGGCATAGGAAAAAGCTAATTTGATGAAAACTAAGCATTTAACAGTAATAATTAGATCAAGAGCTTAAAAAATAGTAATAGTAATGAAAGCTAAGATTAACATTAGAGCAGCTAAAGTTTGCATAACAACAGTAATAGCAAATTTATCAAGTCTAACTTTGGCTCCATAACAAAAGATGAGCAATATCTTACAAAAATAGCAAATGAAGTTAAAAATGAAATCTAGGCTAATGATTAGAAATTTAAAAAGAAATAGACTTAGATTATTTAATTGAATAATAATGTAGGAGGATTTTCAAGTATTAGTTAAAATGGATACAATAATAAGGCTTCAAACAGCTAAATTCGCCATGAATCTAATGGAAATACACCTCACAATGCTAATACAAATAATACAAATAATCAGAATACCAATAATGATGAAATGTGTTTGGATATAGACTTAATCGAAGAAACTTATAATGATGCAAGCAAAATGTATATAGAAGTATCTTCTAATCGTCATAAATAATAACTCCTGCTGTCTCCACACTCACCTTTTGTTATGCACAAATAACACTAAAAATATTAAACTAACTAGCATCCTCTTAATCAATAACTTAATGGCGTTTTCTCCTCTTAAAACTTAAATGGATCTACAAATTAAACTTCTAGCAATAACAGTAATTCAAATCAAAATTTTGCCTAAGGATTTGGAAGCAATATAGCCATGATGACAAGCAACATTTCAACAAGAATAGGTAGCAATAACAGTAATAACAATGGAAAAAATAATGAATAAAATTCTAGTAACACTTAAAATTTAAATTCATTTAATCCTTACCTGTAAATATAATCTTGAAAGTGAGTAACTATCTTGCTAGCTAGTTCACATTAGTAGAAATTAAAATCTAGCATATTATTAAATTGTATGAACTAAGCAATTAAGCCAAGATATAAACTATCAATCAATAAAAGAACAAACAAACTTACTTAACAATTAAATAAATAAATAAAATTAATTTATATGCAAAAATGAAACATTCAATATAAAAAAACAATAAATGATACTAAATTTATAAAGTAAGAAACATTTAAAAATGTACTAAAATTAATTAATTAACAACTCTAAAACTAATTTAACTTTTTAAAAATTTAACTCAATTGGTTAAAAATATCAATTAAAGTATTTAAGCTTTATAGTAAAATAATAAATAAATTACTCTTAAATTTATTAATAAAAAAACATTTAGCAAAAAAAAATAAGCAAATAAAATAAGAACTTATTTTTAATAATTCTACTAAAATTATAATAATGAAAGAGTAGCTAGAATTACTTTAATATTTCTTCATTATTTCTTATAAATAACTAGTTAACACTCAATCAACCACAACAAGAATTCAATTTTGTTAAAATTAATTATATATCCTATGTAAATCTTTCTGTATGTATATATAAATCAGTAAATCATTCTTTATTAATACTTTTAATATTTCGTTAACAAAAATTTACATTTTATTAATAGAGTTTGTCATTCACTTTTCATTCAAGTAGATTGATTTAAATCAAACGGAATTTATCATGTGCTTATTTAAAGTAAATGAAATATGATTAAATACCAAGTATTTTTATTTGAAAAGTGGGTGAGTAAAATTTTTAAATTATTTGGGTGGGTTTTAGTTTTAGTTATTGTTCTTAAGTTAATAAGTAATATTTTAATTTTTTTAATTCAGAGTAACAAAAATTAATAGTGGGAATTTAATCATTGTATTACAACTACCTTTTACTTAACAAATTCACTTTATGCTTTATAAACAATTTATTACTTTATATAGATTACTTAACTTAAATAAATCTTTTAAAAATAGTATTGTGAATGACTAAATCATGAATATTAAAAGGCAGTCTTGTAAATTAAGAAATAAATAATTAATTAAAAGAATAAGATATTTGTTACAGTATATACTTTAATTGAAATAAAAAACAATAAATTTATTTTAGAGCTATAAATAATTTTATTTTTAAATATTTTTTAGAGAAATGTTTTTGAATATTATTCATATTTTGATTATTTAAGTTTTCAATCATAATTAAATCCTTTTTGTTTGAAGGTTTATTTTTTATTAGTTCTTTGTTTAAATTAAATGTTAAGTTTTTTTGTTAATTAATTAGTATGCCCACTTCGGTTATTTAAATTCTTTGTTTCATCAGATTTAGTGATAATTATTTAAATCATTCTTTTTTAAATAAATTATGATTGAAGGTATTTGAAAATGTTTAAGACCTTGATCAATTAATGAAAATAGTGAGTTAGTTAATTGACTGTTTTATCAAATAGATTGCCTCATTTATTTTTTAAGTAAGACTATATCAGAAAATTAAGAAAGATCTGATAATCATGTACATTTTATAAACTTTTTAAAAGAGTATTCCCTTGTTATAAAACCTATTTTTTGAAATGAGATTATTTTTAATGTTTACATTAAAATTTAAATATTTACAGTGAAATATTGGATATGGTTTTTGCAAAGAGCATTCCTAATAGCATTTTTAATAGTCTCCACTAATTTTTTTTATTAATACTTAAATTTGAGCTTAAGGAATCAAAATTAAATTACCTTAGGACTTGCTTATTTGTAAGTTTTTATTTAAATTTAAGTCTCTGAGAAAGGACGTGCATTTTATAGTCTAAGTTGCATCCACGCAAGAACTTCTAGCTTCACTCTACCAGAGCAATCATCTTAAATGATCTCATGTGAAATACTAGGAATTACTTGCATTGCTTTGTCAGAACTATCAATCATATCAAAAAAATATTCAGTTTTTTTAAGATTACAAACACAGTCTTAGCTTCCTTGCAAAATGAATATAGGATATTTAAAGTTGCAAGCTTGGTCATTTAGTTGCCTAATACCTTTCAAAAGGCTTTTTACCATTTAAAGACTTTATATTATTAAATAAAAAAGTATTTTTTACTATTTTAACAATTATTTAAAGAAAATAACTAAATAAAAAATAATGAGTTAGTTAGTTAATTACCCTATATTTTGAACCATGAGGTTTTTTCCCTTTTTTAAATTTTACTAAATGGCCCAATTAGATTACAAAATATCCTATTTATAAAGCATAATAAAGAAATTTAGATTTTTTCATAATAATTTTTATAATAAGTAAATTAGATTAAATTATTTCAATTTTTGATGCTAATTTCAAATATATGATCATCAATATAAAAAAATGACCAAAAAAGTACGAATCTATCTTACAATTTTTTAGCAATTTTTCAGAAAAATTTAGAGAATAAATTAGCAAATACAAGAAAAAAATTGTTCATTTTTTAAAATTAAATTTATTTAATTTGTAACAAATGTTTTATTATTGAAATAACTGAATTTGGTTTAAAATATTGATAATCAAATAAAGTATTTACGCCTAAAAACTCTCCTAGTATTCTAACTCCGTATTAGGTGAATTTAGATATAATTCCGTTTTTTCTTTCATAACCATGTCTATCAGGATCGACAAGTGGTGCTAGTGCAATAAAACCACTTATGTTTAAATTAGGATTTCTAACTCCGATTGATAGAAGTAAAGATGCTCCAAGTGAATGACCACATACAAATAACGGGATGTCTTTACGTACCTGCTGTAAAAGTAATTCAATGTCCTTAATCATATCTTCAAAGTTAGAAAGACCCTTTACACCTCCTGAATAACTATTTATAAACCGATTATGAAATTAATTAAATATATTAAAATAAAGGTGAATTTTGATTTTATAGACTAGATAGAAGACAGTATTAGCTCATATTTTTTTGGATTGCTTGTGAGCAAAATTAAATAATATCATTAACTTGAAAAATAGCTATAATTAAAATTATTAATCTATCTAAATCAATCAACTCATTGGTATTTTTTAATACTATTTCAGTAGCGTAATTAATTTATGAATAATTCAATAATAGGTTCAAGAAATATATTGAAATTCTATGGCTCGATTTTTGAAAATATTAGATACTATCAATAATCCAATTAATAATAACAAATAAATAAATATATTGATAGAGTATATTATTCTATGGACTTATTTTTGTGTTAAATACAAAATCTAATAAGTATCAAAAGTCACAATAAATCTAAATATTTTGCTTACCCAAATCCTCGTAAATCAATAAGATGGCATACATATTTGTATTATGAGAAGTACTCGGCTAAGTCATAGTATAATTCTGAATATTAGCCCAAGCCATGTATTATAATAATTGATGCAATAGGGTTTTTAATATCGCTTTAAATGACTTTTGTGTAGTGCAATTTCAGAGGAATGTTATCCGATGAGGCTTCCTAATTAAGGAAGGAAGATTATATTATGCAAGAAGGTTATTACTCCATTAAATTAATTCAGATTATATGAAAGGATTATTTTAAAATCAAACCAGAACACAAGTGTTTGTTTGGTACTTTATTAAGTAAATGTAAAAGTCCTTTTTTGTTAAAGCTTTCTTTTGTTTTTTCTTTTTTTAATTGCGCTGTTTAGCTCAAAAAGACTTTTTTTTCTTAATTAATTTTTGCATTTTTTTGATAAGCTCTATGACGTATAAAATGACTTTTGAATATACGGTAAACAGCAAAATTATTAATAATCTTAATGAAAGAGAAATGATCAAGACGAATATTTAATTATTTATGAATATATGTTTGTATGTATTTTTCAATCAAAATAATTTGATTATTTTAATTATTGAGTAAATTTGATTTGTTTGAGTAAATTAAAATACAACTATGCTAACTCTAAGAATCAAGCAATCAATAGTCATGATATTAGAGTAGTTATGAAGTAAATTCATTACAAAATTAAATTATTTGTTTGTTTGTTTGATTTTTTTGTTTGTTTTTTTTGCTTGCTTATTTGTATTAAAAGACTGGCATTTATAAAACAAAACCCCTGAAAAAATACAATAATTTGTATTAATTAATAGCAAGCGTCATAAAATATCGTAATAAAATTATAAAGGTATCAATATTATATTAATAATAGATCAACAATTTATCAAAATTTAAAAATATGAGGAAATTCTCATTTTTGTTCATTTAAAGTATTTCTAATAATAATAGTTGAAAAATTACTATTTTTTTGTTTATATAAAATCCAGATTAAGACAAAGACGAAAAAGAACAATTAAAATTTCAAAATTGTTCCAAAAAGGACGTATTAACTTTCTGCACGTATGGTTTAATAGAATTTGATAGAAAGCATGTTATTTGTTTATTTCTAAGGATTCTTCTATTTTTTCTACAAATTATCTTTTAAATTGGGAATAGAAAATTTGATTAAAAAGATAATAGATTTTTTCAATGAAATTAATTACCTAAAAATAGAACTAAATAATTAAGAAATATCATTAAAAAGATCTTGCTTACTTCTTTAGTCGTAATAATATAAAAAGGTTTCATATATTCTTATTTGTATTTTGTTAAGCACTTTTTTTTATTTTTAATTTTTTTCTATAAATAGCTTCAACCATTACATTTTGTGTAATAAAGATTGTTTGATTAATCTCATTTAGTAAATTTCTTGATAAGATAATTTTCAGTTGATTTATAATGTTGAAAATAAATATTTTAATTCGAATATTATTTGTCTCTCCAAAAAATGATTAGCTAATTCAATTAGCAGCTAGCTAGGTATTCTCCATTCATTAAAAATAGATGCATTTATTTCTTGAAAATTATAATAAATATAATATACATTACTAGAAATAATTTAAATGTTTAAATGAAATTTTATTAAAAATGATGTATTTGCAAATATATAAGGCTCTCCCCTGAGTCAATAATTGAATAATTGGTTATTAGAACTATTCTAATATTTTAATAAAAATAAATTAGAATTTATCATAAATATTATAATTATTATAACTAACTTAAATGCCCTTTTTCTGAATGATTATAACACTAAAAATTTTGTAATCATTAATTATTAGTAAACTTTAAATTTGATGTTATACAATCAAAATTTTATTTACTTACCTAAATGTTAACGCATTAAAATTATAATTATAATTATGGAATTAGAAATAAAATTGATTTTGTATATATGTGATCATCACTCAAAAAAATAAAAATTTAGTATAGCATAATAAAAATATTATTATGAATTAATTTCGTTAAATCAAATAAATTTTTATGACATATTTTTAATAAAATTTTTACAGTTTTAAAATAAATATAATACAAAATTTTATTTTAATTATTATAATCTTATTTAAATTTAAATTGAATATTGTTAAGTTACTATTTTTGAAACAATTTTTTTGCTTCTAATAAAATAGTATTTATTAGCTTTTTTGTTTTAATTTAATTAAAGTAAAATAATTTATTTATAAAAAGTTTATTTTTTGTATTTCTTCAATCTTATCCTCCATTTCCATCGTTCTATTAGCGCTTTTTCACATAAATATCAACAAGTTTTTACTAGTTTCCAGTGAATTAATGCAAGTAAGGATCTACTTCTTCTTAGAAAAGAAATTTTAAATCTACAAGGCAAAATACCACACTTTTTCTAACATCAGGGCTTTGGTCATTTATTTACTATTTATAAAATTAAAAAGTGAATTAATAAAACACTTGCTCGTCTTCAAATAAATTTCTTTAAGGATTACAAATAATCTAATAAAAACAATATATTATTTAAACTAATTCCAGAATATATGTTCATTTATTTATTATCATCTAACGATAGATTAATATATTAAAGATAATTAACTGATAATAATTTATGGTGTAAATATAAATTTCACTCTTATTTGTTTATAGAAAAATATTAATATAATGAAATCAATATGCTTTAGAATGTTTTAAAAAATTAGGATTATGATTGATGGTAATGACAACACTCTTAATTCTAAAGATTATTTGTATATTTTATTATATGAGATAATTTAAAAAAGGTTTAAATGACGCAATAAATTTATTTGAAGGAATATTTCTATTTAAATCAAATTTTTATGAATTAGTTCAATTTTTCTATTTTAATCTATTTTCATTTTATTAACCTAAAAAATTATGAGGAAGAAAATATATTTCTTCTTTTGTTTTAAATTTTTTAAATTGGATAAAAATAGATAATTTTAAAGAAGTATTTATATATATAAATAAATAATAATTGTAATCACAAATGTAACTAAATTTTTGAAAGAAGACAAATGCCTATGCTTTTTATTTAAATATTTGTAATGAAAAAAAGCTTACTATTTTAAATGAATCTATTATATGGTCTAAAAATGGACGTATTTCTTCTTTACGAGCCTTCCTTAAGATATAAGAAATTTTTTTAATCATGATCTATAATTAAGGTGGTTTTTCTGAATTCAGCTTTTCTACTAATGCTTTCATAAATATTAAGTGAGGTACACAATCAATCATTTCATCAATAACTTCATCAACTTAATAATAATCCTAATTTTTAAAAATTATTGATTAAAGATTGTGATTCTAAAATTATCTTTTTGTTAATTTTTTTGTTATCAAATAAAATATAGCAAACTAATTTTTTTATTGAAATATTTATTCCCTTTTCAATTTAAAATATAAAAAAATTCCAATTTGTTTAAATTAAAAGAAATTTGCTTTTTGCTTGCAAATCTACATTGTTTTTATTTCTTTTATCGTTTTAAATAGATAAATTGATATTATTTTGATAAAAACATTTGCATAGATTTTTTTAAAAAATAATCTTAATTACTTTACAAATATGATTTCTTTTTAATGTATTTTAATTGTAATAAAATAAATAAGTACCATGTCTTTTGGGATATATGGATAGATGCTCAAACACTCAATAACAGTATGAGGCTATATGGTCAGATAGAAATAATTTCTTATAAATAGGCTTTAAAATATCTTTAAAGACTGCTCTTTTGCTTTACGATTATTTTATTTGAAGAATTCTATGGTATTAAGTAATATTTCGTTGATATTTTGAATAATAAATGACTCATTTTATTCAAACTCGCTGACACATGTGCATATTTCATCAATACGTTGTATATCAAAGATTTGCATAGGAGCTTATAGATTTTCAGAGTTTTTACCTGCATTTTAAACTATTCTATTTTTTTAGTTTTAAAGAGGTACGTTTTACTAAATATTATTGTTTTAATTCTTTTGAGTATTTTATTGAGGTTGCTACTGCTTAGTGCCAAACATACCACCACCATTTTAAGTTGCACTCATTTAATTTACTTAACTTGAATTAGGAGTTGTATAATTTCCAACTTGAATCAATTATTATTAACCTTAAGCCCCATTAATAACTAAAGCAGAGGGATTTGAATCAATTTGAAATTATTTAATATTCGATTTGGTTAATTTATCAGTTGGTTTTATGTTTTCTTTTTGAATATATTTTCTTAAATCTTCTTCTAAATCCTAAGCATATTCGTAGGATAAATTCCTCAAAGCAGTTACTTAATTCTGATTTGAGAGTGATAGGATAGAATGAAGAGTTCCTTATTGATTGTGATCTCTCAAAGCAAGAATAATACCAAGACAAGGGAGAATCATTTGCTTTTAGTTTTAGTTCTCCGATATGATCATACACATTAACTACACTGTATGACGTACATTAGAAATAGTTTGATAATAATCTTCAGCACTATAAATATGTTAAAAATGAAATAAAATTTTACTAAACTTCTATAAAATAATTTAAAGAATATTATATTTTATATTGCTTGCAGATATCTTATAATAAATGACATAAAATTTAAATTTAAATAGATTGTTTAAGCAAAAAATAAACAACACTTCAAAAAGTTTATAATCTTTTTAAAGTCGCATTAATATCAATAGTGCGTGTTTGTTTATTTTAATTTAAAGACTGGTTTTTATTTAAATAGAATTAAAAAATTATATTTAATAAATTAGCTCATTTCTGATAGATTTATCAAAAATAGCTCATATTAAAATTTTAAATAATAATTACTTTTTGACTGTCACCATTAGAACTTCTAAAGAACAAATTTTTAAGAGATTTTTGTTAGTTTATTCAAGAACTTTCTGAATTGGCTCAATCAGTCTCTCAGCAGGGAATATTTTAGATAAAATGTTGATCAAGAAGTTAGCTTTGCTTGAAACAACATCTTTTTAATCAATCAAGTTATTAAGTACCTAAAATAAAATTAAAAAATGCATTTATTAATTAGATATTAAAAAAGGTCAAAGTATAATATGTTTCATGAATAAATGTTTTTTTTCATCAAAGTTAATTAATTCAAAGTTTACTTTAAAGATGATTTAATCGAGCTTTGGAAGAACATATGTAGTATCATATGATACTATTGATATAAGTGAATCTAAGCATACACTAATAACTTTGAAATGTGAATCTGAGAGATGTTCAATGTGTGCATGAACTATCCTCTTCATAAGAGCTTGATTTATTTTTTCATTCTCAGAATTTAATTTAAATCCTTAATTCGAGGCTGATACATTTTAAGCACTTAACTCCCCTACGACTTCTTTCATCGATTCGAAAGCACTTACTCTTGTTGACCAGCTAGTGTTATTATTGATTTTGTCAAGAAGCAACTCAAGATCATCATCTCTCCAGCTTTAACCTTGTTATACCTAACTCATATTTTAATCTAAATTTGTCTTAGCTTATTACTACATTTACTGTCCTTTTGGTAAAGTCTATGAACTCTTGGTCATTCCTTTTTATTGTTTATTCTTAAAGTTATTAGTATATCTCATACCTTAGTCATCATCAGCAGAAGGTGAAATGTTTAAGCGTAGATACTTATCATCAACTTCCATGGATTAAGCAGTTGTTGCTACCATATAATTATTATGCTTAGTAGAAGTACTTCCTGATAAAATCTATGCTTAAGAAGAAATTGTATTAGGTTTGAAGTTCTAAGATGTATTATTAGTTGATTGCTGTAATTATTATTGTTGCTACTATTATTATTACTATCTACCCAAAGTTGGATTTTTTTAATCACTATTTTTCAAAGAATTCATTGCACTCTTTACTATTCTTTTACCACCATCAGTTCCTGCTGGTACTCTAGTAGCGTTATTAAAATAATTTTATCCAGACTGAGTTCCCAGAGTTTTAGGTGCAAGCTTCTCAATCATGTCATCCTCCTCTAAACCCTAACCAGATGTTTTAGTTTACTTCTTATGCTTGATATATTCGTCTTCTTCAGATAAATTTTAATTATCATGTTCTTCATAATCCCCTCTAATATTAGTGCTTGAATAATTTCCCCTTCTTTGTTTTGTATTTTTATTTATTTATGAGTTCTAAACTTGACTTTGATTCTTAAAATATTAATTTTATGTTTTTTTTTAATAAGAATTCGAAGAATATTCTTCATCTTCTTCATAAACTTGGTTATATTAATCATCATCATTCTCGTCTTCCTCTTCATCTTATTTACCACTAAATTTAGCATTTTATTAATGCTCATCACTTTCTTCTTAATCATAATTACTCCTTCTGTCATATTGCTCATAATCTTCATCATCTAGATCATTTTATTTATTTAAATCATTTTCTTCTCGATATTACAATTTTTGTTTAGTAGATTAAATAGGTAATTTATTTTTTGTATTTTACACCTTCCCACTTTGACTATTGCTATTTTATTTTAATTAACCATTTTATTGCCTTTTAGGTTGATTTTTTATCTACTCACTTTCCTAGCTGCTATCTTACGAATTTTGATTTTCTTCAGTCAAAGAATTACGTTTTTAATAAATAGGTTTTTTTTATATGGTTTAAGTTGGAGGTCTTGTTAAACTACTGTTTATCCTAGAGCCTTACATTTATTATTAAATTTGATTATCATTATTTTTTTTAGGATCTTATGATCTATATGCATTAACTTTTCTAGATACACTTGATACATCAGCATCAGTAGCATCCTAACTCTGTATCTTTGAATTATTGCCAGTAGATGAACTTATATTATCATTTTATCCAAACTAATGATTATTTTGTCTCAGGCTACTTGTTGTATTACTAGATTACTGCTAATTTTAATTTTTTTTTGATTTGTTTAAATCAATTGTATAATTAGTTTGCTCAGTAGCAGAATTAACAAAATTTGATGAAGCATAGCTTTATCCTAGCTAAGCATTTTTATTGTACTAAGCTTAAACAGGTGGTTTAGCGGTATCTACATTACCTATTGAGCGAGAAACTTATGTAGAGTTATTTCCCTTGATTGGTGAAACAGTATCAGTTCTGTTTCCTAATTGAAATAAAAAACATATAATTAATAAAACATTCCTAAATAATTATCTAAAAAATTATTTTTAATTTACCTCCTCTTATTGGACTAACTCTGCTATTACCATTAGAAGGTTTTTCTTTATTATTTGACTAGAATACCATTTAGTCAGATACTTATTTGAGATTATTTACGATACCTCTTTCTTATGAAAGGTGATGATTTGATCCATTTCTGCTTTTGTTTAAATTGTTATTTGATGTACTTGCATTCATTCCTGCTTACTGATTGTTCGGAGCTACAACGTTATTCATTTTTTGCTGAGCAGTTGGAGTCTTATTTAAATTACGAGAAGTAGGACCAACTGCGAGGGAGGAAACAGTTAAGCTATTTTATTGTAATGAAGAAGAAGATGTAGCAAATACAAAGTGGTTGTCATCATTACCCATAGAAGCACTTTGCTAAAGTTTCTAAGTGTTGTTACTATTGTTAGAAGTAGTCAAGTAGTTACCAATATTTGCATCCATAGATTTCTACTATAAGAGACGATTATTTGAAGTATTAGCTGTGCTTTGATGATTATCATAGTTATTTATTTCTTCTTATAGTAATTTTTTTATTGAAGTATCTTAGTTAGCTAAGATTCTTTCTGCTTTTTAAGGATATAGTGTATAATATATTCCGAATACCTAACGAAAGTTTAACCTCACTTCTGGATTGGCATCCTGGACTCCCTTGCTAATAGTTTAATCTAATTGTGGTACGAATCTATCTAATTGAGATTAATTTAATTCTGGTAAAATCTAAACAAGGTATTAAGATACTCGTGATCTTACTTACTAACTTTTTGAAGAACATTCTTCTATTAGCTGAGGCATAAATGATGAGCTGGGGCAATATTCAATAATACTCTATATACAATAATGGGCATTTTCACAGAGCGTTTTATTACCAGAATTTATAATATTAAGTAAGCTTTCTTTTGAAACAAACTTAATAGCAATAGACTATTTTATTAAACAATCAGCTTAAAATCAAAATGTAAAAATATTTGATAGAAGAATTTTTTTAGTTAAAAAAGTATTTGAAAACAAAAAAATTTTGATTATTAAAGATACTTTTTCATGTTAATAAATTATCAAACTTTAAAATGCATACAAAAAATAATAAAAAATAAATAAATAAATTATGTAACAATTATTTGAAATTAATAATTTGCTGAAATCAAATTTAATTAAAAAATTTTTGAAAGATGAAGATTTTTTTAACAGATATAAATTTGATTTTTTGAATATTTTTGATATTTCAAATTAACTGTAGAATTTTATAAAAAATTTGACTAATTTACAAATGTCTTTTCATTCAACAAATTAAAGAAAATCAATCACTATAATGCATGGCATGGCTTGCATAAATAAATAAATCAGTAGAACAAGCATTTTCAAAATCTATTTTTTATGTTTCTACACAAATTTTTTTATCTTATGTTTATTGCTATTTTTTTACATATGCTAGTGCTTTAAATAAATGTAATCAGTTTTTGCTTTTATTTATTAATGGTTGTCTACTGCGCATGCAAATAAAATGTAAAATGATCTTTTTTAATGTAAATTTTTATTACTTCAAACGACTTTTGCATTTTTTCTGCACTTATAGAAAGTAACTTGCAAGCTTCCTTTTATACAGCTGAACGTAGGTCTTTGAGCTATTAAACATAAAAAAAATATAAATTATATTCCTTTTATTTAATAGAAAATAAATATTTATTGCAGAATTCTCCATACTCTAACCGCAAGCATTAAAAAAAAATCAATAAATTTTCAACTAGCTTAATCACAAAAACTAAAATAATTACCTAATAATTAATATAATTATAAAGTTTTTAGTAATTCGGCATAAAAACTTCGTGGGTCCATGTATTTCCTACTATCATTCCTTAAAGTGTCTTAAGGGCGTCTAATCTTTTATTCCAGTCAGCATCTAATTTAAAAAAATATTAAATGAATCTGTCTACATTTTTGGAAATTTAAGCATAATTTGTCCCATATTTTAAAACAATATTGCCATATTTAAATATTTTTTTATTTGGTTTTTTAGTTTATTATTTAATTCATTAGGTCAGTACATATAAATGTAAGTTGAACTTACAAATAAAAAATCCATTTTTTTATTGAACATGCGCTAAATTATTTGCTTTTATGACCTTCATTTTTAAAAAATACTAATAAATATACTTGGATTCTCAAGTACTGAAGAAATCTTTTGAAATTCTGCTGTTATTTCTTTTTCTGTTTTCAAATTGATGGGCTTGATATCATCTTTATTACTCCCCATATTGTCTTCTCAAATTCTAGCTTAATTTTTTTATTCTCTGCTGATGTAGGTGGTTGCGATAAGTCTGCTTGTTTTTATTGCTATAGATGCACTAATTCTTAAAAAATATATTTTTGCTTTATTTAATTTGCCCTCTATCTAAACTGTTAACTCGCGCTTTTATTTTATTTAACAATTCTGACAGGAATTTTTTTTACTGAGATTGATTGATTTTTCTTTATCTTTAGTTTATATCTATCAATTATTTTTCTTTTTGAATTTCTAATCTTTTTCTTTTAAATTTCACTTTATCTTCCAATGAGATTGATAGTTAATTAATTAATTAATTTTTAACTATGCTGATAATAATCAATTAATTTATGGAAAAATGTTTATTTGATTAACCTGAGACCAAGATATTAAACAACTATCAAACAAATAACAAAAAAATAAAAATAAATAACATTTCCCTCAAATATGATAACATATGAATGAAAGCATGATAAAATTTTTGATTTAAGGACCAATTAATTTTTTTTTGCATGTTTCTCAATGCCTTTTTAATTAAAATTTTTTAGTCCTTAAATAGTATATGTATCACTTATTTAGTATCTTATTCAAATTTTTTCATAATTAGTTAAAATTAAGTTAGTGTTTATTTGAAAATTCATAACACTTCTTTATTTACTATAAATAGATTAATAAAATTATTGATTTTAAAACTCCTATTTTTTTTTTCAAGAACTCCTTCTAATTTAGCGCTTATTTTATTGCTTTTATCTATAAATGAAATTTCAAAAGCTCATTAATATGTTAAAATTATTTTTGTTTTTTATTAGGATATTTTCCTACCAAAAATAACTAATTAAATGAGCTTTATTTTAATTTAAAATGCTTAATATATTAAAATTGATTATGATCTTAAATATTATAAATTGTTTACTTATTTGTGATTAGCTCTTAGATAAAACAATTAAATAAATAAATTATGTGATGGTAGACCAAATAATTTATTTATTATTTAAAGTTATGTTTTTCTGTTAAAATAAAATTCTTTTTACCTAAAAGTATTGTTTTAAAAAATAAACAAATAAATAATTTTATCAGTTAAAAGAATGATAAATTTAAGTGAATTCAAATTATAATTACCTTTAGCGATAATATAAGTATACAAAGCCATAGTTTATTTACAAAAAAAAATTTAAATTAATAATTATTGACTCCCAATTTTTAATTTGGAATAAACGATAATTTGATTATACCATATCCTTAAAATAAAAGGAATTAATTTTAAATTTATTTTTACTTAAAATAGTAATTTGAAAAATTATTTAATAAGATTTCTAGAATTAATTACTTTATAAACTTTTAAAACTTAGGTATTATTAACTTCTCTACTAAATAGTAAATATTTCATAGAAATTAATCAATCAAAATAATTTAATTAATATAAAATAATATTAATCTCACTTACATTAATTCATATAAATTTAATAATATATTTTGGAAGTCTGTTTTAAAAATTTTGTTAAAATCTAAGTAGTAAATATATAAATAAATAAGTAAAAAGTTTTGATGCTGTTGTTTTAATTTAAAAATTATTTTAATTTCAAAAAATATTTAATATTCTATGTTTACTGTTTATTAAGTATAAATTACTGACGTAGATTTATTTAGATTTTAAAACATTTCTCAAAAAATTAAATTTGAAAGATTGGCTAATAAGTTATAATAAGCAAGTAGTAATTAATTACTTTATAAATATTAGAGATCAATAACTTTAATTAATATTTTACTCCATCATTTTAAAATTTTGTTTGTAATCATTTTATTTCAAATATGTTAAGCTCAAATACATCAGCTGCTAATTTTATAGTCAGGAAACCTAAAAATCCTTTAACTAATTCTGTCTAAAATCTAAGTAAATTAAGATCATTAACTATATTATAGCTTTTAGTTATAAAAAAAATTTATCTTGACAATTAGATGATAATACATTTTCATCAATTATTGGATCATTTTAAAATTTAAAATTGCTATTTTATTAACAGAAATAGATAAAGAGCCTACTTAAAATGATAAAATAAATATGACTCCTTCTGTAGCCAAGTTTGCAGGATATGAAATAAATAAACTTAATATTGTTAGAATAAAATTATAAAATAAAACAGTTGATCCAGTTCGAATACATGTTCTACCCTTCAACAATTAATTTTTTTAAACTAAGATTAACAAAAGAGGTTTATTGCTTCCTCGTTCTTCTGACGATTTGTTTGTATACTTTAGGCCTACTTAATATAAGTAACTCTTTTTATTTCTTTTAATTGATTGAAAAGATTGCAAATGCTTAAATATTAAGAAATTTAAAATCCGCTTCTACATTCTATCATATTATCGTGTTCTAAGATAAATAAACTAATTATTTTTACAAGCATAGGATTTACTATGATGAAGCAAGGATTAACATAGATTCAGATATTATTATACTTCCTATTCATGCTTATCCTGTAATAGATAGGGATAATATACAAGAAATTTTTCCTCGTGTAATCAACTTTGGAAAAGTCTATTTGAATGAAAAGGAAATATAGGTAATATTATTTTATAAGATAGATTTGATGCTTTAAAAAAATTTTATTTTAGGTGTATTGATAAAATTTTACAAATAATATTAATTAATCTATTTTATTTAAAGTAAAAAAGATATATTTTAAAACAAGAAATAATTTATTTAATAGAATACGCTTAGCTCTTTAAATTTATTTTATTTTTATTTAAATTAAATAGAGGATTCCAATCAGATGCAAGATTCCTTTGAATTTTTCGTTTGAGTTTTTTATGCTTGAATAAAACGAATGTATAAATATATACCCTACAAAAGGCACAATTCCTGGAAATGGTTATATTGATATAGAAGTATGGTTTACACCTTAAAAAATAGCTAATGAAAATAAAATTATAAGGGAAGATAGAGATGAAAAAAATTTAAAAGATGAGAAAGATGATGATGAGTACGTTGCGAAATATGAAGTACTTAATTAACTTATAAATATATGTTTCAAAATAATAAAAGTTTTATTTTTTATTATTATTTAAGCTTAGAACTTCTTAATTTGATTTTGAACCTCTTAAAATTACTATCAAAGGATAGTGCATCAAAGTTGGAAGAAATCTTATGTATAATAAGAATAATGATAAAGATGGGTTAAAGGAGAATTTACTTTCTTCATAGAAAGATAAAACTCCTGAAGAATCTATGATTTCTATAGGAGAAAAAGAAGAAAAATAGTTAAAAACCCCTAGTATAGATAATTTTAGGCTCTCTAAAGAAAAGGTGCCTCTGATGCTCAGTACATAGAAACAAAATAATTCTATTTTACCTTTGTCAACTTTAAATGATTAGAGTTAAATTTAAAACCCACTTGGAATGTCACTGAAGAGTGATGAAGATGATAATTAATCGTTGCATTAAAGCAGCCATTTGTAGTTATCTAGGACTTTGATGCCAAAAAATTTCTTTGATTTAGATGATGGAAAGAAATAAATGATAAAAAAAGTTACTAACTTGTTCAAAAAAAAATCAGATTTATTTTCAGATTTAGTAAAATATTATTTGTCATAAAATTTTATATTTATATAAAAAAATTGTACTTTAGAGTGAAGATAAAAAGCATGATGGCACCAAGATGTTTAAAGTAATTATGAAAGCAAAAATTTAAGCGGATTCCAGCAATCGTGCTTAATTTGAAAGTATTTTTCTTGAAAGGTTTACTCGAATCAGCAACTAAGATGAGAAAAAATCGCTTAAATTTTTTTCTTGTATTGGTGATAAAAATATAACTAAAGTAGAAGTTAATTAAGTGAGAGAGTAAAGAGTTGATTTTCTTAATAAGAAAAGAAATGAATTAGAATAAAAAGGTATTAAGAGGTAATACATTTGTTTGTTTTTAATTTATAAAAATAAAATGATCTTTTATGTAAAAACAGATTTGACTTAGAATTAAATAAAGATTCTCCAATCATTGAATAGATTGTTCCGAACTTTGACTGTAAGTGGGATTTAAGTAAAAATGATAAAGAGAAAAGAAAAAATATAGTATTAAAGAGGCTACTTAGCTATGTAGCAAAGCTCATACTTATGACAAGGTTAAAAGATAACTGTAATGCGATTTCAGACCTTATCAAAAATATAAAATATAAATTTAAGTAATTAATTAATTTTTTTTAAGATAAATTATATATTTATTAACCAAATATCAGTAAAGATCAGCAATAAATTGAAATTGATAAGGCTAAGAAGCAATATCTTGAGTAAGCTAAAATCTTAAATGAAACATATCAGTAAGTCTTTACTTTTGTTAATAATTATTTAGATTAATTATATTAATATAGGCAAGAAAAAAATAAAGTTAAATAAGAAATTGAAGCAACAGCAAACTTACCTAAAGATGCAACGTATTTTATCAATAACATCAATTAAAAGTTATAAAATTATTAATTTTTCAATTTATAGTGTTGAGTAAAAAGAAAGAGATTTACAGTTTTAGATGTTGTCAGTAGAAGGTGCTTACAGGTACTTCAAATAATTTTTTTTCTTTCTTTTTTTAACAAAAATTTAAAATATATTAAATAAAGTGAATCTCTAAAATTGGCCAGACTTTAATTTGAAGATAAAGAACGATTAATAAAATCAACCAATTACTTAAGTAGGAAAGAACATAGAGCTGATTTAAAAGAATATGTCAGAAAGCTAGTAATTGAAGACTGGCAGAAAGTTGAATACACTAATTTCAATAAAAAATCAGGAGGAAAAGGAAATTTTTAATTTGAGTTTGAAGAGCATAACGTAGCTAGAACCTTTTATCCTATATAATATGAAAGCTATAACACTTTTTCAAGTTTTAAGTATGAAGTTAACCCTAGGACAGGTTTTGATGACTATGCTCCTATAGAGATTATAAGTTAATGTGATTCAGAAGTTATGCAATATAGGAGTAATATATTTATTTATTCATTCTATCTTTACTTTAATATTTTAATTAAAAATATTTTTCTTTTTAATTTTCATAGATTGGGAAGTACCTCCATTGATTCACTATCCTCCAATTGAAGAGTAGCGTGTATATCGAGCAGGAGCAGAAGAAGAATACTCTTCAAAAGGAAGTATAGGAAATCATGACAAAATAGAAGATAAAAAAGAGAAAAATATGCCAAAAACTTTTACTTATAAGTTTGACATACCTTCTTATTCATTACTGTTGCCCCATAGCACTTTAAGAACTTATGAGAAAATGGTTCCGATTACTGAAATAGATCCAGATTTTTATTTGAATCCTTCTCCCTTTTCTTTGCAAGATGAGCTAGACCCTAATGAGTCAGAAATAACTATAAATGGTGAAACTAATGTTTCTACCTAAGCATCTACTAGTTACTTAAATGAAGTTCTTGAACATGACTATCTTTCTAAGATTCCTGGACTTAATTCTTCTCATATAACAAAGCACTTATAAGTTGAATTATACTCTTATTTTAGAAATAACCTGCAAGTACCTTCAGGTATCAAAAAATATCCATAATTTAAAATTTATTTTTATTTTTAAAAAATGAATACACTGATAGATTGTGGTAACATAAAGGAGATCGATTATGGATAATCCTTGTTCAAGGGATAGCCTGACTATGAAGACCACTTAAGTGATGACGAAGAATATCAAATAGACTATAAGTTAAATCAATAAAATAAAAACGAAAGAAAAAAGAACCCTAAAGTAATTTACAATTTACAAAATAAAACCAACTAATTAACAAAATTTTTTAATATTTTTTTAACAGGACAGAAATGTAGAAAATGTTGCTCATTTATTAAAACAAATAGAGGAAGATGATGAAGAATTAGCTAAATTAAAGCAAATTCAACAAGAAGAAATATTTGATGAACTTGAAGACACCTAAGCCAATATTTCGATAGGATTAAAGTAACTAATTTGATTAAAAAGTGTTTAATTTAAATAAATAAAAAATTAAATAGAGCAGAGAAGTATAAATGGATAGCGACTATGCCTTCTAAGACCAACGAATATAATAGATTTATATATAACAATAAATCGAAGCTTTACATTTGACAAAAATAATTAATTTAACTAATTTTAACTCTCTAAATAAAAATAATTATTTGTTAATTAAATTATTTATTTATTTATTTACTTTTTAGTTTTGTCATATTTTGGATTAAAAAATTAATTATTCAAATTAAGTAAACCCATAATTTAATGATTTTATTAATTAGTGAATATAAGGTAGTGTATTCAATAAATAGGTAAGGGTAACAGAGTCATTAACTATATCTCCATATGTTGTTAATGCTTGCGTTATCTATAGTGAAACTTCTCTTAGGCTCTTATCATATGTTCATATGTGAAAAGATACCAAGAAAAGGACAGTTTTTTTATATTTTATATCTATTATAATTTTCATTTTTTTATAAAAATTAGTTCATTTTAATTTAATATTTATATGTTGCTAATACTTGAGTTATCTATAGTGAAACTTCTCTTAGGTTCATATCATATGCTTATATTCTAAAAGATACTAAGAAAAAGACATCATTTTTATAAAATATCTATTATAATTTTCATTTTTTTAGTTCATTTTAATTCATTTATTATTTTGGATTTATTTATTTAGTATTATCAAAATGTATAATGTAAATCAAACATTTTTTAGGAAAGCTAATAATTATTAAGCAATTTTTGTTGATTGGTCCATCTTTTCTGATTTATGCAGTGTGGTAAATTCTCAATTTTGGTATTTAATTTTTGATAAAAAGTAATTAATTAAATTCAGAGTTAATATTTTTTTTTCTCAATAGAACAAATCATGAATAACAAAAGATTAGATTCTGGGTAGCATTAAGACTGGGATCTTTTAAAAATAGGATTAAATGATAAAATGCTTAAGTTAGATTTAGACGAGAAGATTATATTTTCTTGCACCATGATTAAAATTAACAAAAAAGAAAAGTCGCAGAATCGAAATTTCTTATTAACATCTAAACGTATTATGAATGTTGGCAAAAAAGTGAAAAGAAGTATAGATTTAATGAATTTAGCAGGTATCTCTCTTAGTTTAGAATCATGCGAATTCGTTATTCACGTCAAAGACGAATACGACTACAGGCTGCTCTCTGAAGAGTATAGGGAAAATTTTATATATTATCTAGTTGAAGCTTACAATAATGTAATATTAATACTAATAAAATTCAAGAAATATTTATTTTTCATTTAACTGAGCCATAAATATATATTTTAACTCATTATTTATTTAGATTATTACTTAATAGAGAACTAAAAATAATTTTAAGATATTTAAATTAAATAAAGCATTTCATTCAGAAATATAATTATTTTATTTGTTCTGTTTTTTTAGAATTAAATTTAAGAGTACAACAAAAAATAGTTAAATATTTTGAATTATCACAATTAAAAATGCCTATTTATTGCATAAATGTTAATAGTTTTTTATTAAAAATTAGTACATGAAAAGGGATCTTTTAATTTTTGTTCATAAAGAAAGCTAGCTTTAACATTGCACCACGTTGGAAACAGATAGAGATAAAAAGCGTTCAAAAATTCCTACTTAAGGAGGAATACTTTGCAATTATAATAACTTAAATATAAACATTTCAAATAAATATATTGATTCTTCTAAAAGATAAGCAGTTATTTACATTAGAGATAAAAACATTCTATAAGCATGGATCAAAAATTTTATTCCAGATATGAAAATAAGCTAGAGTAAAGTAGGATCTAAATATCACACTATTTATTATTCTAGATGTACATTAAAAAGTTTACAGAATAAGCACTATGCTGTAAGAACTGTTTAGTGCAGTACAGAAGAAGAGGAAAATGAGTATATAGACAGAATAAATAGGTCAATTAATGATCCGTTTGTTATTCCCTTGGAGTTTTGTTTTAAAGATAATAATGATTTCTATTTAGTTATGCAAGTACTAGGAAACGATTTGTTTTAAAGACTATACTGTTCTCATAATCTATCTGAAACAGCTGCTAAGTATTATTTTGTGCAAATACTTTGTGGATTATAACTATATCACAGTAAGCTTCACTGTCATTATGGAGAATTAAAACCTGAAAATATCCTACTTGATGAAATGGGTAGAGTATTTTTAACAGGATATCGCTCTCCAAAGAAAAATTTAACAAGTGAGACTTTAGAATACACTGCACCTGAGTTATTGCGAGGAGAAGCTAAATCAATAGCTTCCGATTATTGGTGTCTTGGAATTTTACTCTACGAAATGCTGGTAGGAATACCACCATTTTACTATGAGGGCTAAGAGTCAATAATGATCTAGCTGATTATTGAAAATAATGTCTAATTCCCAAAATTTGTGAATATATCATAAGAAGCTAAAAATATGATACTTTCTTTACTAAAATCAAATAAAAATGAAAGAATAGGTGTTAATTAAGGACTTGAAGAATTTAAAAAGCACCCCTGGCTTTAAAATATAGACTGGCAGGGTCATTTAAAAAAGTAAATATTTAATCCTGAAGATTTAGAAGGGAATCCTAACGAATCTATGCGTAAAATAAAATTTGACTATTGTTCACTTGAGGCTAATGAACCAACATATCTTTGAAAAACATCTTAACTTTCCTTTTATATAAAATGTAATAATAAAATAAAAACTAAATTCTAAACTTATTTTTAAGTATCATCAAAGATAAATTTATTTAAGTTATCCAAGTTATATTAATTAATTTATTTATTTGTAAAATTATTTTTTATTAATCTTAGGATAATTAATTCAATATTTTTTAAATTAACTGTTATCCACTACTACAAAAATCTTTAAATTTAATATTTATCTAGCCATTTTAATACAGCCTTTAAAAAAATAATACCTTTAGTCAAAAAAAAAATCTTTTATTATTTTAAGTGCATTGTTAATTTCTTTCTGATGATTGATAGAATGAAATAAGTTTATATTTTTAATAGCTAAGAGTTAACTTTTTATAAAGAAAATTTTTAACCTTAAGATATATTTTTATAAATACTGTCAGTAAATACATATATATTTTTAAGAGAATAAAAAGTAAAATTAAGAAAATAATTTAAATTAGTTAATTAAATTAATTTTATAAAATAAATTATAATAAAATATAGCAAAAAGGAAAATTTGATATTTTAAGTAAAACGAGATAAAAAAATCCTGATTAAACAATATGATCTTTCAAGTTAAAAACAATTAAAAAATTATGATTTAACAATTCATATTGAATAATATAATAGAAAATAATTTAGGGATTTAATATTGTTTTAGTATTTATAGATAGGGTAAATATTTTAAAAATTACATTAGATTTTTCAATTTTTATAAATGAAGTATTTATTTTATATTTGATTCAAAGTAAAATTAATAGAATAATTAAATTAATTTTACAAAATATATAAATCAAAATAAAATATAGCTAAAAGGAAAATACGAAGTTTTAAACAATATAAAAAAATGATGATATAACAATACATATTGAATGGTATAAAGAAAATGATTTATGTATTTAATCTTGTTTAGTATAATTTATAGATAGGGTAAATATAACTATTTTGAAAATTACATTAGATATATAATTAGTGATAAATGAATTATTTATTTTATTTTTGATTTAAATTTATTTATTTATGATAATCATTTTAGTGAGTGGTTTGATGAGTATTTTAAATTCATTAATTATTAATTTCTTCATGAAATAAATTTATCTTTCTATTTTTTTATTGCCATTATAAAATAATATTGAATCTTTCAATAATTAATGTTTGCTTGTCGATTCATTTTTTATATAAACATTTTTACTTATTTATTTATTTATTTACTTGATTGATTGATTTATTATTTTCTCACATCATTGATTCATTTAATTTGTTAACAGCGTCTTTTGCAAGAAATTCATCATTGCAACCATCTATTAAATGTTGGTTGTGGTTATTTCCCATGTTGTTATTGTTGCTGTTGTTATTTAAGTTGGTACTATTATTTGTGTTACTTTGAGTGTTATTTAGTGACTCTTCTATTTTTTAATCATTTATAAATTTATGGAAGTCTTCCCATTAGGAATTTTATTGGTGAGGATTATTATAGAGAGTACTTGCATTTGCGTTACCATTCATGTTAAATCCAGGCAAGCTATCATTCATATTTACACTTTTGTTAAGAATAGAAGTCAATTGCTATGCATCGTTTGCTGTGTTTAAAGACATGTTAGTAACATTATTTCTTTATTTTTTTCTAATTGGGCTTGAAGGTTAATTAGTGGTTGAATGTGGAAGTGCTAATGGCTAATAGTCATTGTTATTGAAAAGTTTAGTAAAATCAAGAGATGCCTTGTTATTGATATTATTAATTTCATTCAAATCACCAAAATTATTGAAAGCATTTGATGCTGCTAATTAGTGATTGTTTAAAAAATCTTCTAAGTTAAAATTATTTCCAAAGGCATTAGGATTAACATTACCATAACGACTTGCTGAAATGCCATCATCTTCTTTTTTGAATTTTTTGCTTTTATTCATAAGTAAACTTTCATTTAAGTTCTCTAATTCCTCTTAGCCTATTCCTAAACTCATATTTGGATTGAAAGGATTGCTTAACATCTTCTTTAATCCTCTCTTCTCGAGTAGGCCAGTAGAACTACTAGGGTTCATAGTAGCTTGATTGATTTAACTGTTTAATTCTAAGCTGCTTAAATCCTAGGTACCTCCTTGACTGGTCATAAAGTTTTATAATTTTGAAAGTAAATCTTAGTTTTATTTATGGTAAGAATCAACAAAATTAGTAATTTGTTGACCTTTTTACTATCCATTATTAGGATTTTTTTTAGATTCGTGTTTATCTTTCAAGTTGGCCATTAGCTTATCAATAAATTTTTAAGCAAATTACTACCCGTTTGTAACCATTTACAATTAATTTCCATTTTGGCTGCTTAAAAGGTTAGATGCATTCAAATTACCGCCATTGAAACTGCTATTTAAGTCATTTATATTATTATTGTTGTTGTTAAATTAGAATCCATTTAAACTGCTAGCTATGTCATTACCTTCCCATCTTTTGGAATTTGCTAAATTATTTCTGTTGGCTCCATTAATCATTTCGTTTTATTCATCGTTTTCATTATCCGATATGTCTTCTTACTTCAAATAATCTGATTATAAAAGTTCTTTGTAAAGTTAAAATAAAATAATTGTTAATAACTGCCGATATTCCAAATCAAGAAAATAGCAAATTATTAAATATTATAAGGAAAGAATTTTTATTTAACAGAAGGTTTCTTTATATATTTTTTTAACCAATTTAAGTAGATTGTTAGCCTTCAATTATCTTTTAAACTTATTCATAAAATTTATTCTTTTAAATTTATAATTTTACTGAAATAGATTTTTGGAATAATTTAAACTATTGCTTTTCTAAAACACTTTTGCAAATTTAAGAAATCTTTTCCTTCCTTATAATGTAAAAAAGAAACTGTAAATTACCATTAGGCTTTTTTCCATTTAAAAAAGCTAACTCTGGAATTTGCTTTGGTCCAATATAATTTAAAACTAAGCTGAGTAGCTTTTCTATTTTCTTTTAAGACTTTTCTCTATTTAATGAAAATATTTTATTCAATATTTTATTTTATAAATTGAAATATTTACTTCTTTTTGTTGATTTCTCCCCATAATAATTTGTTTTCTCCTAAAATTTGAGTATTTTAAGCAATTAAAACAGAGCAAGCCTTTTCAAGACTTTCTTGCTTTTATTTTAGTGTAACCATCTATGTATTTGATAATAGAGATATTAATAAGGTTTTATGGTAGAATATTTCATTACTTCTTTTAAGAGATATTGGGTGTCACTTGTTATTTTTTTTTATTCTTTTTAGGTAACAACGGCATCTTACATTTAAGTTTCATTTATCTTTCTTTTGATTTCGCATAGAAGATTTCTATATTTATATAAATATATGTAAATTTCAATTCAAATTTTTTAAATATATAAATTTCAATTAATCTGCTAGAAGAATTTATTCTCTTATCCAAAATATAGCAGAAAAACTTTGTCATTTTTAAAGCTTAAAAGTTCTCAATTTAAATATTTCTAATGGGAAAATTAAACTTTATCCCAAAAAATGGAAAATTTTAATGCAAAGCGATGTTATTCTTCACGTTATTTTTATTTAGAATGAAAATAAGGCAAAGCGAAAAAGAGTTTTCATAAACTATAAAATTTAATTGAAATGCTCTTTCCTTTTTAATCAACTAATTTATTAGAATATATTTATAAATATTACGGATAACCTCTTCTGAAAAGACGATGTCTCCATTCATTTTCTTCGCTATCATGTCTCAACTTGTGGAAGTCATACATATTGAGCTTTATTTTAAAATAAATCATAATTATAATTAGAATAAAGCCTTCAAAATTTATTATCCTCGATGATCAAGCAAGCACCCATTAAAGTATTTTAAATATTCTCAAATATTAAAGCAATTTTAAAAGAATAATTTCTTTTATTTAAAAATTATAAAATTTTCTACAAATACTTTACTCAAGGCATGCTGATCAAAATGAAATTTTTCTAATTCTAAAATTTAATTATAAAATAAATTACTTGTCTCACAAAAGAAGCAAAGTTATTAGTTTTAAAGTATTTAGGTAAGACCTTTTCTGCAAATTCATTAGGTTTTTTTACTTTAAAAGCTTTGCCATCTTCGTTCCAGCTAATTATATCAACATATTCAGGATTCTATTTATTTTATATATGATTAATCATTAAAAATAATAAAAGAATGCTTTTTGTATCATAATTAAAACATTTTGTTTAGATTTTAAAACCTTTTATTTCTTTTTACGAACAAAATATGATTGTATTTTGTAGAATTTTATTAAGCGCTAATGTTTTTATATTTATATGGAGTGATTGATACCAAACTTATTTATTTAAAAATGGCTTTACCTCTAAAATTTTGTAGGTCTTGGAAAGGAAACCTGGTACTGTATTATTATTTCTAGTGGAGTTTCTTTTGCGCATTTTACTACTAAATTTGCCTTAATATTCGTTTATGTGTTTTTATGATAAAATACTTGCTTTTATTTTTCTCTTTGATAAGGTTTTTATCAATAATTATGAAAATCAATCTAATTCCTAAACGAATATTTATAATCTTTTTAGGTTTTTGTATGATGACAATTGAAGTCAATTAGTCGCTTATTTATTATTTAGCTTTAGTTTTTAATTTATTTGAACTTATTTATCATTATCAATTAATTACGAATTATCGATACTCTTTGTTAATTAAATAATCTAAAAAAAAAATCATTAATAATATATCATTCATTATACCAATAGTGGGAAGAATCGCGGCTACTAATTTCTTCACTATTCATCTAATTATATTTTATTTACTTAATTTAATTTAAAAGAAGGATTATTGCTTGGTACATTAATACAAAACTTCCCCTACCTTTCTTCAGACTTTATAAAAGTTTTACCTAATTTTTTTTTTGAATTGTTTTAGATTTGCATTCATTTTATTAGCAAATTTTTAAGTATTTATTGTGATTATACTTATAATTATATTTAAGCACAGTCAGACATTTAAAATTTTTGTAGTAAATACCTAATACGGTCTTGGTTAATAATTATTTAAAATTCTTGTTTTTAAATTATCTTTTTTTCCTATTATTGCAATCCATTTTTATGAATTTATCTTATTGCTGATATAAAAAGTGAAAAAAAAATTAGCCGCAGTTAAAACTTTGAATATAATAATTTTTTAACTTTTAGAATTATTTTTAGTCTATTACAAATATCCCTTGACTACTAGCCTGATTGGCATTTAAAAATATTTCAAATTGATGAGAAAAAATAAAAGAAATTTCATCATAAGTTTTATTAGATTTTTCAAGTAAAGCATCATAAAATAGAAAAATTAATATGATATTAAATTTATCAGATTTGTATATTAGAAGGAGAAAAAGAAGACCTAAATACAGCTGACTAAGTATTCTTTGAGATTAATCGATTTTAATCGATTTTTGTTTGTAGAAAGTTGATATGATCAAAAACAAAAGAAAATTTCTAAGCAATTTCTTAAATCTAAAAAAAAAGATATGTGTAAGTAAAAAAATCATAATTAAAATTATTGAATGATCAAAAAGTAATATCAAACAAGAGTTTATCAATCAATAAATCATTTGATTACTTCTACTTCTATTTATCTATTTATTTATTAGTGGGTATGTCTAAATAAAATTAAGCGCTAAAAATGGATATTTTAAAAAAAAGACAAAATCTTGTGATTGTGTAAAGTATTGCTTTAATAAATACAAAAAGCTCTTAATATCATTAAAAATTGCCAAATTATCAAACCTAACTATTAGTACTTTGAAATGAAAAAAGTGTGGGGAATTTTCTCGAATCTTCTAATTTAATTTGATATTAATTTTTCTTTTCAATTCTGAATAAATTTAGTATACATCTCTCATGCTTACTTTAATTTATAATTTAATAAATTAATTAATTTATTGACTGACTGATTGATTGATTTATTGATTTCCCTCCTAATTTTTATTTTCAACTTAATTCTTTTTGTATGTTAACCTCTCCTCTCATCCTATGTATTTATTTGCCTGCATTTTTATCCTTTGTAAGTTAAGCTACTTACCTTACTTCCAGCTCAAAATTTTATACTTGATAAAAGATTATTTTATAATTTAAAATGATTTAAATATTTTAATTCAATTTCTTTTATTAAAAATTAATAAAATAATTACCAAATCATTAAGCTACCAACATTTCAAAAAGTATTTTTAATGAATAAATAAATATAGAAATGACCTTTTAAAGTAAATTGTAGCCAGTTTACATATATCATTTTAATCCACCATTTAAAAAGCAAGATTAAATGATTAATTTTTATTTTAAGTTCTTAAAGCAAGATAAAATAGATAAAATTTAAAGTAATTTTATTTTATTAGTGATTGGAAATATCCCCTTTGGTTTAATTATAAGTAAAAACAAAATACTCCGTACATATTTAATAGTTATTCATCAATTAATTAATTATTTAACATGTAATGTAGAAACTTCTTTTTAATAAATACAAGAAAATTCAATATTTTAAATTGAAAAAATAATCTAATTAAAAATAATTAAAAATAACAAATAATCATAAAAAATACAATTAACCTAAAAATAAGACTTATTTACTTTTAGATTTTATTAAAATCTTTTTTAGTTTGAATGTTATTTAAACTTAAAATTAACTAATTAAGTTATAATAATTATTAGATTTTAATTGATAATTTAATTTTTCTGAACAAAAAATCGAGAAAAAATCAATAACTTTGAATATTCTAATTTCTTTAATATTTTTATTAAGTGGATGAATACTTCTCCTTAAATAGAATATTAAAAGAAATAAAAATATTATTAATTTAAAGCATAAAATAACAATTAAAAAGAATTTTTATCAAATAAATTTTTGAAAAACACTTTAATTGCTCTTTATAAATGATTGTAGAAGAAGAAAAAGGAGAAGAAAAAATGTAGAAATTTAAACAATTTATTTTAATTTATTTAAATTATTTATAGTGAAAATAAATAATTTTACATTATACAAGCTATTTTATAAATACAATCAATATATATTTAAGTTAAAATTTGAAGAATCCACTTGCAAAAGTGACATCTAATTTTTTCCCTATATGTAAATTAATTAAGATATTCTTTATTCTCATGTGACAAATAAGCGTTTAAACTCTGCTTGATTTGTTAATATTTTTCTTTTTGTTTCATCATCGTTTTTATCCTCAATACTAAATACGTAAGCTCCGTTTGATTCATTTGATGTAATTATAATGTACATATCAAGAATTGATTTTAAATTATTTGCGACCATAACTTCTTAACTAATCTTAACCTCTTGCTATAATATTGTTAAATGATTCTTAAAATCAAATAATATATTTCCTGTGGCTAATGATGCAACATACAAACCTTATCTCATTAATACAAATAAGTAAGGTATTCCAAAAGGTCCAAAATTCTCTACAACTGTGAAATCAATATCTTCTACATCAGGAGATTCTAGACTAATCTTAACTTTTTTCAGACGGAATAAGTTGGTGTCAAACCTTACGAATTAAACATAAACTCTATCGTGATCAATTTTATGAGGAAGAATTTATTAAATTATAATATATTTATTTCCACTGATTGCTAAACATTTAGACACATATCCATCAACCAGATAACCTAATTTTAATTATATAACAAGTAAAATAAATCTTATTTTTTGAAAAAAATTTCTATTGAAAATAAAATGATGCTTTTTATTTATTTACTTGTATATTTCTCTTGAAACAAACTTTTAAATGTTTATTTGCTAAAATCGACACGACCTCTAAAGAAAACAACTTCTTGATCAGGCTCCTTTGGTAAATCTTCTGATGATATTATGATATCAGCTAAATCTTTTAAGCTTTCACTTTAGTTTTTCTTGAGGTGTATTAATCTTTTTTCATAATCCTAATTTTAAGATATTAACTTTTTAAAATGCATTTTCCCTAAATCTTCTTATTGACCTCCTGCATTAAGATTTATACTCCCATCTGCTTTATCATTTGAATTTGATAGGTTATAGCTCATAACTTAACAGGAAACCTTATTAAAAAGAAGAATTAACTTTATTTTTAGCTTAATTTGATTTACTTTGTATTTAGATTTTGGAAAGTAACCATCTATTTTGATTAGATATTGGTCTTTTTCATAAACCCAATAGAAAATGTAGCCCTAATTATTATTTTTATAATTAATATATCTAATAAATATATTATGGTTACTCTTGAATCGATAGATATAAATGTTTCAGGTTTATTTAAGAATACTATTTGAACAATCTTCGATTTGTGTTCAACAAAAAATTCTCTAAAGATATTTATATGTTTATCGTGTTCCTCATTATGATTGTCAACAATTTCAAGAACTTTAGCATATTCATTTGGAAATTCAGCTTCATTAAAAGTAATAATTGGACTGTTTACTACATTGTGGATAGGAAATTTATAGTTTATTCCTTTATTAAGATCTTTATTAGAATTGAATTTCATAATCATTCCCTTTTCACTTCCCATTATAATATAAGGTTATAATCCCTTTTTTTTAAAATAAATTATTCAACAATCTAGAATTTTAATAAATAAATAAATATCTACTGTAAAAGTGATACCAGGATGAAAGCTACAATAAACAATTTTCAGAATATCTTAACTGTTAACTCTTCCACTTCTTGTTAACATTTTCCAATCAAAATTATAATAATTTCTCATATATAAAGTTGTGTCTAATTAATTTGTTTGTTTTTAATTTAGTGGCTTTAGATTTTAAGCATTAAAATTGACTGACATATTGCCGTCTTCATCTAATACCATCAATTAACTCATATTATCAAAAGCAAATTCCAAATGTACAATTCTCTTAGAATTTTAAACTTCAACCTATTCAATATTATTTAGTTTTAATAATTAGAACTTCATCCAAATTTTTTATATTTAAATAGAATCTGAAAAACTATTAACTTGGTTGATTACAGATATCATCAACGAAATTAATTTAATAAATTTTTATTTTTTTGGAAGAATTTAGTTAAAAAAATTATTCCATATATTAATTAAAAATTAATAGCTTTATTTATAATTGATTTAAAACATAATTTATCAAATAAATTCAAAGTATTTGCTTTTTATGAAATAATTTTATATGAAAAATATTTAACTTTAATTTATTTGTCGGAATCTTTAAAAAGTAATAAATTGCTTTAGTTAAAGGTGTCAACAAAATAATATTTGTAAAGATTAAAAAAAATATGTTAGATTTAAAGCATAATTTATCAAATTGTTTTAAAAAAATTGTTTTTTTTTTTGAAACAATAATATCTTTAAAATATTTCATCTTATTAGATGGCACCAGACAAAACTAATTTATTATTTCTAAAGACTAAAACAATACTTTTAGTAAAAATATTTTTGATTCATTTGTTTAAATTTTTTATTTTTGAAAATGTTATTTAAGTTAGGAAAATAAATTTGATTATTTACACTTGCAATAAGCATAATGTCTCCTGGAGGTGTAGAATATATTTCAATTAATCCATTAGAATATCCGATAGCTAGTAGTTCTTTATTGAAAGAAAGTGCTATAGCAGTGACTGTATACTTTTTTTTTAGGTTATGTTTTATATAGGGGTACTCAACTAATTAAATATTTTCGTTCCAGTAATCTATTTCCATTTACAGAATTTGCTCAGTTCCTAGAGTATCGGTACATTCTACTTCTGGATACATTTGTAAAACTGTTTGATCATCTTCTTCCTATTCTTACTCCTCATCTTTTTCATCCTCATCAGGATCTTTGCGTTTGTCTTTATCTTTCTTAGCATCTTTACCCTTAGACTATTTTTCTTTCTTTTATTTCTTTAATGCTTCCTCGATTTTTTCCATGTCTTTGTAATTGAATGTAAATTTATCATCTTTTTTTTTTGTCATATCCTGGTTTCTTAATGAATAGAAAATCTTGCTCAATTACTCTTCTGAGTTACCTGAATTTCTAGCACCTTTAATAGCTCTCACGATTAAATTTAATGAAATAGTTTTTGCCATTTAATTAACTGTTGCTATCTCAAAGGCTGCTTCTCTTATAATTTTATCAATTACATTTTTAAATATTCTATCTCTCATTTCCACATAAATTTAAGAATTTGTCATTGTACTTTTAATTTATTTTAATGTAATTAGAAATTATTTTTTTAAAATAAATTTTATAAAAATACTCCAAATTTTTTTGGATTCTTTTTGCTTTTTCTTAAAGGTAGTGCTATTTCTCCCTTGTAGCAGCTAATTCTGTTTAGTTCTCTAAATGCTTTCTTATCGTAATTTCAATGAGTAAATCAATTATCATTCTTGAAATGTAAACATTTTCAGGGTTCATTCTTTAAATCAAAGGTTTTAGCTCTCCCTAGTATGGTTTATCATATGGATCATAACCATAGAATTCTTTATGATCATTTTTAAGAAATTCTATTCTACTTTTTCCAATTTTAGAAAACTTTTTGGCTCTAGAAACAATATCATCAATGGTAGATTCTGAACGATATTAATCTTCATCTACATTTTGCAAATTTTTTAATATAAATTCCATAGGAGGCCCTTAGCCCTCCTGAATGCTTGCTAAAAAATCAATTCCCCTTTTTTGCAATTCATAATGCTAAACTTTTTTTTTAAGTAAATTCTCTTACTTTTCTGCTATCTCAAACCTAAAAAAATATTTTATTTAACATACAATTAGTTTTAAAAGATATAATTTATACCTCTAATCATTTAATTCTCTTTATTTTTCTTGTATTTCAAGCTATACTTTTCTCTTTTCTTATTCTCTTCTTGCCTGTATTTCTTTTAATATCAATTCCTTTTCCTTTTGGTCTTATACTTCTGTATCTAATAATGCTTTGCTTAGTAAAATTTTATCTTATTCAGATAAAAGGTCATCTCCTTTTTGCAGTCCTGATCTATAAATAAAAAAATATTATTTTGAAGCAACTTTAATGCCTTATTTTGAATTTAAATCAAACCTTTCAAGCCCTTTTTTGTAAGCGTTGTTCATTAAAGGATTGGAGACTTCTCTTTAAAGTGCTTTTTCTAAATATTTCTTTGTGTTATTAATTCTGTCTTCTTCTTCATTTTATATCATATCTAATTCCATTCTAACTTTACTAAATTTATCATTAAGTTTCTTTTTTTCTTCTAATACTCTTTCAAGCTCAATTTTCTTTCTAACTCTGTTTTCTATTTCTTTTTCTTTGCTCAACAAAAACTGATCTTCTAAAACCTAATTATTATTATATTTTCATCATTAGTTTCCTCTTACACAATTCAATTTATCAAAATTTATTTCTAAAATTTTATTAATCATTCAATAATAATGATTCAATCTTATTTAGAATCCTAAATTTCTCATCAATAACAATAATAAAATTATACTCACTTTCATTTCAGTCTTTTACGATTCAGCTATCTTTCTTTTCAAAGCTATAAGCTTATATATTTCTTCTTAATCGTTTTCTTTAGGCTCATTGACTAACTACTCTAATCTACTTGCTAATCTTTTCTATTCATGTTCTATCTTCTCAAGTTTTGATATGTTAATTTTTGCTCTTTGTCTTTCCAATTCCTACTTTTTTTACTTAAATTCTTCATCAAGCTTTTATAATCTTTCAACTTCTTAAAATTCATTCTCTAATTCTTCTTCGTTTGGAACCCTAAATAACGATTTCCTAACTTCTTCTTCTAACTACTAATTTCTCTCTCCTGTGTAATACTTCAAGTTATAATAGCCATTCTAATAATTCTAATCAGACATGATTTCAAAAATTTCAATTTATCTTTTTTTTGAAATATAAGAAATATTCTGTATAGAAATATTATTATTGGTTTTAATTGATTAGTTGAAGAAATAAATAAATTATCAATCAATCATTCTCTGAACTAGTCAGCAATATTTTTGATATTATGATAAAAAAGTAACTTAATGGTATCAAGCACATTGATGTATTGTAATTTAATTAAATTTACTGCAAATCCATTTTTGATGAAAATTATTTTTAATATTTTTGATAAAATGTTAAAATGTTTAAATAATTTTAAATTTTGTTTCAAAATGCAATGTTATTTTAATGAATCTATAAATCGTGTATTTGTTATTTTTAAAACTATTAAATACTGGAGATATTGCGAATAGTTATCAAAGTACATCGAAAGTATAGATTGGCTATTAAATTTTTATATAAATTTGAAAATTTGATAAAAAGAAAAGCAAGAAGATAGGATTGCAGTAATAGAAAGAAATTAAATAAATAGAGTTGTTGAAAAACATAAGGAAAAAAGGTCTTTAATTTCAACATAATATAAAGGTTTAAATATCTTTTAAGTAGCAATCAAATGAGCTATAATTAGAGAGATGACTATGATGAGGAAAGATCTCTCAACGACGAAGAATTAGAAAGAAAGATTATGGCTGATATAGAAAATTTAGAATCAGATGATGAAAACAATTCAATGCTTAGGATTGATAATGGTTCAATATTAATTGACGATTTGATCAAAAGATAGAATGAATAAATTAAGCTTGATGAATTAGAGTATGAAAAAGAAAATCAAAAACTGAAAGATTTTTTGAAAAATAATAAAGCAGGTTAGGAAATTTTCGATGATATAGATAGAGAACTGGCAAATGCAAAAAAACTAATTAAAGTTAAAGTTAAAAAAGATCCAAAACCAAAATCGAAGCCTATGTCTAAGGCAGGCTCAAGGTAAAATTCTAGAGCTGTATAAAAGAGAAAGGATATTGAATAATAAAATTAAATTGTAAATGATTAAGATGACTACAATATTGATTCAAGCCAATAGGAAAAAGAGTTAGCTGGATAATCTATTTCAAGTTAAAATATTGAAATGAACTACTTAAAAAATAGTCAGATTTAAAATCAGAGTTATTAGAAAGATATAGAGTAACAAGATCCAGAAATACTTGATGGTTAACCGATGGAAGATGATGATGCAACTGAGTTTTTAGATGATAGCGAAGATGAAGATAACGTCAGTTTTGTAGAGATCGTTGATATGTTTGGAGAAGTAGTAAAAGTAAAACCAGATATTATAACAGAATCGTAGTATATAGAAATGAAAAAGAAGGCTTTGCTTGAAAGAGAGCAAAAAGCAAAAGAGATTGTTTTTGCTGAAGAAAAAATTAAAAGGGAGTTTATGGCTCAAGAAGGACTTCTATCAGATGAAGATAGTATAATGTCATAGGAGTTTATAGATGAGATGAAAGATGAGTTAAGAATGACAACTCATGGTAATATGCTTAAAAATGCTGATGAGCAAATAGAAAATATGAAAAAGAGTAATTTAGTTGATAGTATGGTAGCAAACAAAAATAATAGCATAGTTGGATTAAATAAGAATGGTAGTTTGCCTTCTTTGGCTAAGAATGGAAGTGTTGGAGGATTGATGAAAAATTCAAACATTAAGGGCAACTTACAAAATATTGAAATGACTCCTGAAGTTAAAAGGAAATAATTTTCAAGTAAATAAAATTTGCTGAGCTCAGTTGAAAAATCTTAAACTCATTTGTAAAAAAGTGGAATGAAACAATATGAATTGATTATGAGTGGGTAAAAGGCTCTTAAAAGTAGCGTAACGGAATCGATTCTTTTTAAGTAAGAGCTTGAAAAAAAATTGTAAGATAAATAAGATAAAATTAACTAAGAACGTGAGATTTATGATATGGAACATGAAGACCTCCTGTCACTTGAATATGAAGAATTTCTTTAAAAAAAAAGCTTTTACTAAAAAGATTACAAACTGCCTCCTTAATTTGCTGTTTACTAAGAGTAGCCTACTCCCAGCATAAATGATATTTATTATGATGAAAATTAATTGAGAATGTTGAATGTTAACTTCGGAGAGCCGTTAAGTTTAAATGATGAAGGTAATATATTAACTAGAGATAGCCATTAAGTGAGTTTAGAAGAAGCTGCTAAAGTTGTTAATAGGAGGAGACTAGCTCCACCTTCATTAAGTAACAGTAATAAAATTAATACTCAAAAATCTGAAAATATTGTCTTAGGAGATTTAAGCTATTAAGCTTCATACAATTTAACTGTGAGGAGTACTAATTCTAGCTTGGTAAATAAGAATTCAGTCAACAAAAATATTTAGAATTAAGCTAAGATTTAAAATTTGAATAAAGAAGAAGAAAATTCCTTATGTAAAGTATTTATTCTTAGCAAGGATAAATAGAAACAATTTACTAAAGTAGAGGGAGAAGAGGGTAAAGAAATAGTTAATGCATAAAATAAAATAATAAAAATATCTAAGCTAGAAGAGAAATAAACTCAACAAGCAAATGGATTTGAATTTTTTATAGAAATATGTTTTAATAAGATGTAATTCTGTCATCAATAGCTACTTTAAAAATATGATAAAAACAATATTATTAAAGAATTAACTAGAATTTTTTCATCCTATTAACCTAAACTAATCAGATAGTTCTTTGATATAGAATAAGAAAATATATTTTAAGATGATGAAGACATGTTTTAAGATTCTGTAGGATAGTCAATATCAAACAATGCTTCTAAACTAGATAGTGGAGCAGAAATTAAGAAATCACTAAAATAGTTTTTGTAATTTGATATTTTTAAGAATTTTGAGAAAAAGAGGAGATTAGAATTAAAATTAGAGAAGCTGGGCGATATTGAGGGACTAGAGAGACTTCCTAACATAGAAATTCTAAGTTTAGCAGTGAATAGAATTGATAAGCTAGATAAATTAAATTAACTGAATAGTAGTAAAATAGTAGAATTAAATCTGGCTTAGAATTAAATTACTGATTATAGTGCTATTAAAAATTTAAAGGAGCTTAGATATTTAAATTTGGAACTGAATAGAATTTCTTAAATGGCTGATTTAAGCAGCTGTAAGCACCTAGAAGTGCTAAATTTAAATAATAATTAAATCAAAAAGCTTGAAAACCTATCAGGAAATAAGTAACTTCGTAAACTTTATCTTTTCAGAAATAAAATAGAAAGTATTGGAGACAGCTTAAAGCAAAATCTATTTTTAGAAGAATTAGATATAGGCAGAAATTAAATAGTGTCAATAGATGGTTTATAAAACAACATTCTTCTAAAAAAGCTTGTTTTATATTATAATTCTATCAAAGAAATTCCAAAAGAATTTTCTCTCATTTTTCTTGTGGAGCTCTATTTAAACGGAAATAAATTAGAGAATATTAATGGGATTTAATATATGCCATGTCTTGAGTATCTTCATTTAGGTCACAACACTATTTAAAATGTTACATCCTTACCAATGCTTCCTAACTTAACTACTTTAATCATTTCATTTAATAAAATATAAAATTTTGAAAATGTTCTTAATTTAGTAAGAGCATCACCAAACATAAAGTATATAGGATTCAATGATAATGACTTTGTAAAAAGAAATATTTCTGAAGATTTAAGGGATTTGTATGACTATCTTTTCTTGAGATACCTCCCTAGGTTGCAAGAAGTGAACCATCAGGGTATTGATATAGGAAAAAAGAGATACCTAGAAATGAGATTTAACTAAATTTTAAAACACAAAAAGTAGATTAATTCTAATACTATTTAGGCTTTTTTAAACGAATTTGCAATTATAACGAGATAGCATACATTTATACAGCAATAAAAAAGAAACCGACAAACTAATTTATTTGCTTAAAATATAACATTTTATAAGTTAGACTCATCCTTTACCTTTAATCAATTAATTTAAATGTCAAGTGTAACTAATTTATAAATAGCAAACTCTGTTTCTTCTAGACCTCCTTCATCACACTAATAGTAATAATCCTATTCTTAATTAAGACCTTCGTCTTCCTCATCAATAACTAGCTAACAATCATACAAATAATCTTAACTGGTATGCTACTAAAATATAATAACCTTAAATAACTCTATTTTCTTCTAAAAAGATTTCTTTGAAAACAAGTACAAAAGATCTATCCATAAAATAAAGAGTTTAGGCTTTAAGTCTACATACAAAATTAAAAAAAATCAAAAGTTTTACTTAAAAAATATGAAGAAAATCATAACTATTTAAAAATGTTTTAAGGGATATTTACTCAGAAAAGTTGTTAACTTTAGAAAGATATTTGACTAAAGGTCTAAGCATAAATATGCTATTATAATACAAAAAACATACAGAGGTTACAGACTAAGAAAGAAAATGAAATAAAGATTAGCTAGAGCAAAGTATTAAGATGATGAAGATTTGCCAGAATTCGATGATGCATGGCTTAACTAGCCTATGGATGATTTCGATACAGGACTAAAAATACCTGAAAATTTTGATGTCATGTCATTTTTGAATCCTCCATCAATTCCATCAGCAAATAATAAATAAAATTTAAATTAAACAAATATAAATAATATTGTAAAGCACTCATCATCTTAATCTCAACCTCAGAAAAATACTTTATTACCTCCTTTGCAACAAAAGCCTTAGCCTTTAATATAAAATAACAATTTTATGTCTAATGGTGTCCCTCTACCAACTTTGAATTAAAAACCTCCTTCACCATTAATTAAGAAAAAGATACCAACAAAGTCAGCAGCAGATTATGGTAATTTGCTAAACACTTAAAAAGCTAAACTAAACAATAGATCAGAGACTAACTCGGATTTCGATGCTCTATCTAATAAAGAGGACACTTTCAGCTAATCCGGAGCATCTATGAAAAGTGAACATATTAGAAAAAATGCTCATTCTATGGCATCTCCTTCAAATTCTGGTTTAATTTCAAGCAAAAAACAAAATTCTACTGGAAAATAATTGTAACCATTAAAATCATACAAAGTCACTGAAGAAGAAAAGTAAAAAATAGTTGAAGCTCATGGCTTTACTAATCCAGAGCTTGTATAAACGTTTGCTTATAGAATAGAAAGAATGAGAAAAAATAAAATAAAATAATAACCATTAACAGCAGAGTAGCGTTATGAAAAATTTTTAAAGGCATCAAAAAAATGAAGCCAAATTTAGAAGAAGATTGTAAATATAATTAGAATATATTTAGGTTTGAATGACTAATTCTCATAATTTTAATTCCAATTAAAAAGTAATTTACAAATTTTAAAATAATTAATTAATTGCATAAATATTTTTAGATATTACCTTTCAATATCAAAAATGCCATAATTATATCATAATTTGATCATACATGTTGGTATACATCTCTAAATATTAAAATTATCAAATTAATCCTATCAGATTTATTTAAATCAACTTAAATTTTATTTTAGAAATTCTAAAACAGTCAAGCAAACCTTTTTTATAATTAAATAAATTTTGAAAATTATTTTTAGGTTTATGATGTTAATTATTTTATTTAATTAGCTTTGATAAATTCTTGCTTGATAGAACTTTTTATTAAAAATAAATTAATAGTAAAAATTTAGGTAAGATAAATCATAGAAATGATAAGATATTTATATTTGACATCAGTATTCCAATTAAAATTATATAGAATTTCGCATTATAAATCAATTAATGTTGTTAAAAATATCTTGAAAATTCATTAATTAATTATTATTTTATTTATTACAAATAATTATCGCTAATAGTCAATTTTAAAAATAAATTTCAGTTTATGAGCTAGGAAAGTAAATACAAAGTTGTGTTCGTTCGTCATGGTTAGAGCGAATGGAATCTTAAAAATATATTCACAGGATGGCATGATATCCCTTTATCAGAGCAAGGTCATTAAGAAGCCACTCTTGCTGGATAGATTTTAAAATAAAAAGGTTATAGTTTCGATTTAGCAATAACAAGTGTTCTACAAAGATCAATTCAGACATTCAATCACATAGCAGAAGAACTTTAAATTCACCACATTCCTATTATTAAATCTTGGAGACTTAATGAAAGACATTATGGTTCCTTATAAGGTTTAAATAAATCTGAAACAGCTGCATTACATGGTATTTAACAATTATTGATTTTTGTTATAACTTTAATCACCCTTGCCATAATTTTTATAATAGGAGAAGCATAAGTCAAAATCTGGAGAAGATCATATGACGTAAGACCTCCTGAAATGTCCATAGATCATCCAGATTACCCAGGTAAGGACTAAAGATACAAGCACATTCCACCCTCAAGCTTACCAAAAGGAGAAGTAAAAATTGCTTTAAATATTTTTCTTTTTTAATGTAAAAATTATTAAATTATTATATTCTCAGTGTTTGAAAGACACTGTAGAAAGAGTTCTTCCTTTCTGGACTGATACTATATGTAAAGCAATTATTGAGGGACAAAAAGTAATTGTTTCAGCTCACGGAAACTCTCTTAGAGCTATTGTAAAATATCTCGATAAGATGACTGATGAATGTAATTTATGATAACTAACTATATTTTTAAATAATTTTTTGCTACTAGAACTATTTATTGAGTTTAACTATTTTTAAAAGAAATTATGGAATTAGACATCCCTACAGGAGTTCCTCTAGTTTATGAGCTTGATGAAAACCTTCTTCCAGTTAAACACTACTATTTAAGTAATTTAGTGCTATCCATAACAAAAATAAAATATTTTTTCTTTATAAAAGTATCTTAAGAGGAATTAGAAAAGAAGATGCAAGAGGTCAAAAATTAAGGAAAAGCTTAATAAAATTGAGCTAAATCCTAATAAATTTATTGCATTTTAAATAAAATTTGTTTATTTTTATCTTAGTAAAATTTTTAAAATATGATCAAAATATTTTAAATCTTTAAAAATAAACCTTTTTATGAATAATAAAATTTTAAATTTACTAGATAATTTAACAGAAAAGGTTAAAATAGTATCACTTATTTATTAAATTTTTTGAATTACCAACTAAGAATTTTAACATTATTAAGACTTTTAATTTAACTTATTTTAGAGAAAAACAAAATAAATTGGTAAATGTTTGAAGGAATTATTTAATGTGGATTTGGGAAATGTAAAAAAATAATTTTTAAAATATACTGTTTATAAAATGGAAAAGATGTTTTGAGTTTTTAAAGTATATAGCATCTCTTATTTATTAAATTTTTTAATTACTAACCTAAGATTTTTAATATTATTAAGACATTTAATTTAACTAATTTTTGAGAAAATAAAATAACATGGTAAATGTTTGAAGGAATTATTAAAGCTGATTTGGTAATTGTTTTAAATAAATACCATTTATAAAATAGAAAGACTGTTTTGGGTCTTTAAAGCGATTTAATGTACATACACACATAATTTAATTATAATTGCAAATATTTAGAAACAAGTTAATATCATTAGAGTTTCTTTTATATTATTAGATTTATATTTATTTAATTGTTTTTGCTCGTTGATATATTTGTTTATGTCGATTTTTAATGTGAAATAGCATTTTTAAATAAAATAATTATTTTTACAAAAAGAAATATGTAGCTACTGCTATAATTATAAGTTTACAGTATTTAATAGTAAGTACAAGCAAGATTATTTTTATATATTTAATTTGTTAATTTAAAAATATTATTTATTTAAAATATTGTAGAAGCTTAATTTAAATTTGATTATGATTATGATCAAAATAGTAAATTTCATGAGAAAAATATTTATTAATAAAATTAATCTCAAGACTTCAATTTATTACATTTACTCCAAGAATTGTTCCTAATTCGGAGTTATTATTTTAATTAATTATTAAAATATTTAGAGTCTTTACTATGCTAAAAAATGACTTATTTATTAAAATGGTTGCTAATTGTTTAAAATTATATTCAAGTATTAATATTATTATATCGTTTTACAGAGTTCTCAAATGTCTCTTTAAAATTTTATATTCAAAAAATACGGCAGTTAGCTTTATTGCAATATCCAGATAATTGTTCTTAATCTTTTCTTTGCTTTTTCTTTTTATTTTTTTGATTACTTAAAGAAGATTTACTATTTCCATTTATACTTGAATTTATATGATTATAATCTATTATAGATACTTGATATCTCATAGCTGATTTTGATCTAGGATGCTCTTCAAGAAAATTAGTAGCATCTTATTGTGATTAAAATTTTTTTTTATCAATATCTTTTTAAATAGATTCGTATTTAGTTTTAATGCTCACAAATTCTTCTTCTTTTTCTTCAAGCAGCCTCTCTAGGTCTTTTTTATGCTGATGCCTTAATTTTTGAATAATAATAAATCAATTTTAGATTAATTTCTCTTATAAATAAATAGTAATTTTTTGATCAATAATTTAACAATTAACTCAAATTTTATTCAATTAAATATAATCAGAAAGAATCAATATTTTACAATTCATAATATTTAGATCTCAACTAAGTGAGTTCTTTGTCCTATTCCTGGCCTTCAATTTATAATTTTTATATTTTTTCTTTAAGTCCCTAATTATCGACCATCTTTTTATTTTAATTGTCTTTCATTTCTGATATTTTCTATTTTTTTTCTTCTATCTGATGTGCATATTTTAATCTTATCGTTTGTGTCTATATTAAATTTTAAATTAGTAATTATTAATATTTTATCAAAAATTTCTAGTTTTTTCTTCTGAAAACAAACTTAAATTTAAAACCCATCTACTTATCAAAGCTAAAAAAAATATAAAAATCAAAATATTTCGCTTTAATATCTCAAAAAATATCCTGTTTTGATGGTAGCATAAAAAATAAAGAATATGAAGCTTGCATATTTTACTTGCTAGAATAAAAAAAACTTTACCTAAAGTTTAATTTCTTCATTTATTTTTTATTTTTTATATAGTTCCTCCTTTTTTTTCTCACATTCCTCATTTAATTCAGTTCTTTATTTATCTTTTTCTATTTTGTTTTTGAAAAATGATTCCACAATTCTTTTATAAAGGATTTGATAGTGACATAAATCGCATACTCTGACTTAATTTTCTTGATTTTGAGGGTCTCTTCTCGTTCTACGTGAGCATTCTTTGCAAACACATTTTCCACAAAATTAGCTTAATTTTTTATTACATATTAGTTATTCTTTAATAATTTAAATATTCTTAAAGGTGGGCATTTATTTAATGTTGTATCAACTTAAGGTTTTTTTCTATCAAAATTTCTTATTATTTTTCTTCTTCCCAAGTTGCGCAATTGATTTATTATTTATTAATTTTAATTTCATTAAATTTTGTTTGTGCATTTATCTAAATCTTTTATTAAACATATTCATATTGTATGATATTTACTTGAGTTTGATATTGTTTGGATTTTTTACACAACAGGAGATTAATAAATCAAATGAACCAATTTACAAATAAGCTATTAGCCTAAAATATGAGCACCTAAGAATATTTAAAAGTAAATTAATGTTACCAGTTCTTAGAGGAATTCAGTAGTTAAAACGAAATATTGCAAACTTGACATTTTTCAGATTTTCTATATTTTTCAGGAGGGCAAATCTAAGTAAAATTTTTATGCGGTTCCTCTATTTATAGTGTATATTATCAGATAAATATTCTAATAGATAGAATAAATGAGCAATAAATTTATTTAAAAGCTAATATTTTTGTTTACTTTCCAATTCTGAATAAATGCTTCTATCTTCTGATCCAATACTCACTACATTTTAGTCAACTATTTATTATAAATAATTTTAATTTAGCTATTTATGCCTTCAATGTTTAAACTATAATCGATCCTAATAACTGAATTACATTTTTTAGGTGACTTAACTACTTTTTAAGCAGAAGTTGTAAAAAGGAATTCAGAATGTGATTCACTTTCATTATAATCTTTATATCTATCTTATAATTTAGAGAGAGTTTGAGCTTATCCAACAAGAGCCATAATTTAACAATCTATAAATGTTGTTTTTTAAATTGTATTTTTAAAGCTGTATTTACTAATCTTGATTGATCTTTTTGATTTACTCTTAAATAATACAATAATCAATCAAAAATGAATTTTAATAATTGATTTCTGTACTATATTCTCAATTTATTATTTTGCGAATTACAAATAAATTTTGCAAACCAAATTACATCTTGTGTTATCTTTAAACAAATTATTCATTTCTATGACCTTAAAACTATACATGAAATAGCCAAAAACAATTTAAATATTCCATTCATTTTTTGCTTACATATTTGCAGGAATAAAATAAAAATCATAAATTTGCTTTTTATGTAATCCAAATATAACTTTAAGCTAAGAGTTAGCAAATATAATCAAACTTACAAAAAAGTTTACAAATATATTACATATTATATAGCGAAATAGGAAAAAAATTTTAGAAATAACTTAAACAAAGGACTAATTTGCTTATAAAACGGATTTAATATTACAATTATTATTTAATTAATTCCACGCAATATATTTATAATAAAATACCCAACCAAAATAAGTTATTTATAACCTTAATTAAATGACTGATCAGGACATCAGATTATTCCTATTCAACTTATTTAAAACAAAATTTATAACCATCTTTAATTTTTTGAGAATCTTCACAAAAATAATTTATTAGCAAATAAAATATTTTGATAAATTTACAATTTTAATGTAATCTACATGATTCAAAATATATATTCCAATATATAATTAAAATAACTTAAAAAGTAAAATAATTTTTATTAATCAAAGTTAAAAATGACCATTTTAGAGACTTTTTATAAAAATATTTAAAACAATTTATAACCAAATCTAATTTCTGTAGAGAATTTTTTTTATGAAGAATTTTTGTAAATTATTTATTTAACTAAATTTCAATTAAATATTAATTTATTTATAAAAAACAAATTTAAAAAACAAATAATGATTTTAATAAATATGCCTAATGTAATTTTATATATTTAGAAAATGTTTTTATAGCAAATTTTCATTTTTCTTTTTTAGATTTATTTCAAAATTTTGGGTTATTTTTAATCTATTTATATTAATAACTTGCTTAAACCCTATTACTTACTAAAGTTTTTAAAAATGCTTACCTTTAATAATGAATTTAAAATGTTCTTAATTTTGTTAAGAATTTAAATAGATTATGGCATCTTAAATAAAATTCTGAAAATAATATTTTTTTCTTTTATATTTTTATTATTCAATTTTTATCATTAAAAATATTGACCAAATCCTGATAAAGCTAATTTATCAATTAATTTATTATCTTGGTCATTTTATTTCACAAGTCTACTAAAATAGAATGATTAATATCTAAATAATAGTTTGTAATATATTTAGAACTAGCTAAAAAGCAGAGTCTATTAATAGTAATGGCAGGTAAATCACAAGTTTTAATAATAATAAATTTAAAATAAAAAATTAAAATGACATACTTACTTAAGACTAAATCTTTTTTATTCCTTTATTAATTACTTAATATGTTCATATCAATTTACTATCCCATAGCAATTTAGTTAAGAAGTTCTAAAAAAAATGAAACAAACTTTAAAATGTTGATTTTTTTATTGTTATTTAAAATTTAAAGTTGTTAAAGCTTATTTTAATTATTTACTATTTTAAAATTTATTAGTAAAATAAAAAATTTGATCTTATTAGAAGATATTTAAAATACTTTTAATTAAATAAAATACTTTTTTTGTTCTTATTTAAATATCTTAATAATTATTAAAAAAAAATATAAATTAATCCTATTAATTAAAAATTGAAAAATAAAAAAATAAAAAAAGCAAATTAAAAATGAGTGGATATGACTTAAAGCAAAAGCTTAATGCTGCTTTAACAACCTTAGAAGAAAGCAAGAACTCGTATTATAAGCTATAATAAAGCGGTGATTTCTAATATATAACTAAACGTATTGCTGTTACAGAACCATTAGGACATGATAATACCCAGTGCCTATATAAAGGATGCTCATCAAAAGTTTGTCATGAGGATTGTAGCGTGGGAGAAAATAAACAATAATGTTGCTGCATGGAAGAAAGAGATGGGAGCTATTATTGTAAAGAATGTGGCCATGAATATACTTAACATCATAATTAGACACACAGACAGGTAATTAGAGAAATTTAGGAGTAAGTGAGATTTGACAGAACTGAATAGCTGAAATAATTATAACAAGATATTTAGAATAATTTAAAAGCAGTAGAATAACTACAAGCATAGTTACCAAATCCTATCAATTTCCTAAATTTTAATAAATAAAATAAAAAAGATTTGAAGCCTAGCGTATTTAGAGCTCTGTGTGCCAAAGAAAAATAAAAGACAGCATGCAACTTAACTTAGAAATAAATTACAGTAGCTGCAGAGCTACTAGATAGGAAAAAAATGGAACAGCTTGGGTTCTTAGAAAATTTAGAATTCACTACTCTGGATGAAGTTTACATCAAGAAAAAATCTCCTAAACTTATTGCTTACTTAAGAGGTGAAATTCCTTAAGAAATTAAAAATTAAAAAGAAGATGAATTCTTTAAATAACTACTTTGCAATTATGCTTAACAAGATGCAGTGGAATCAGTGGATAAACTTATAAAAGTTCATAAATATGATCCAAACTATATCCCATAAAACTTAGGAAAGGGTCCTATTCATTTAGCAGCTGAAGCTGGGAATGCAGATGTTATAGATTGTTTAATTAAGAACTAAGCAGATATCTACTTAGTTGATAATAATAATAAAAAACCTTATCAATTGGCTTAAAATCCAAAAGTAAGAGAAAGACTGATTAATGAACATAAATGTTTAACTAAATAAAAATTAGTAAATTAAAAGTTTGCAAATCTTAAGATGTCTATCGATCAAATAGCCTAGTAAGAAGTTTAAGATATATTATAAGATGACGACTTAATAAACATCATCAAAAACGGATAACTAAATAAAAAGAAACTTAATCATGCAATACTTGAAAAGGCAGAAGAAGTATTTGAAAATATCAACTATGAAGTCAACTAGCAACAGAAAAACATTTTTAAAAAATTTAACGAAATGATCTAAGATATTTATTAATTTGGAGAAAATCCGAAGGAATTAAAGCAAATACTTCAAAAAATAAAAAAATAAATTAAATTTGATTAAGGAGCAGCAATTAAAGATATCAAGTAGAACAAAATTCAAACAGTAGAAGATTATTAAAAATATGTCTAATAATCATAAGAAAAATTAAAAGCAAAATTCTCAGAAAAATTAAAAAAATAACAAAGTTTATTGGATTAATTTATTTAAAAGTATAATTAACTAAGAAACAATACGAATATGTTAATTAAATACCCTGCTATAATATTAGAGAGTATCCAATCAAGCAATTTATATGACGAAATTACTAAGAATAATTTTGATAATTACAAATTAAAGTAGGCTGAAACATTTGAAGAACTTTTAGATATTATGAATGACAAACATACTTACAACTCCACACTTTTGATAAATATGGATTTTAATTAATAATAAATTAAAGAATTGGAGTAATTTGATAGGTTAAATAAAAAAAAATAATAAATATTGCGAAAAATATTTTTAGTAGGAAGAAATCTTCAATAAAATTAACTCTCTAAGGAGTTTCAAAATAAAATAATGAGCATAAGTACAAACTCAAGAGTCGTAGATCATTTATTTTATGATGATAAAGAATTATCTTTTTTAGGAATGATATCACCTGATTTGCTCTTTACATTTGTTAATAATCCAGTCAACTAAGATATTATAACTAGAAGCACTCCAATAAGTAAAAGAGAAATAAATTTGTTTGGAACATATGAAGAATTTTTATAATATAACAAAAAAATATGTGAAGATATTAATATCTCTATGTTCCTTCGTAAAAATAATAGTATAATAAATAGATACAAAGGTTAAGTTTCTTGGTGGTTGCAAGAAATAGATAAAGAATATCAAACTTACAAAAATTGGCATATTGACAATTAAGAAAATATTGGTTTACTATATTCTTACATTAGAGGACCATTTTGCTATCTTTTGAATTCAGGAATAAATTTAGGTGATGAAATAATATTTTAATAACTTAAAAGACATATTTTACTACTAAATTATTACATTTAACAGAATTAAAATGATAAAATCGATTTTTTTAATCAGTCCGATATAAGAAAATTTTACAGAGGAGTAGGAATGACTAGTATAGAAGAATGCCAATAAGTATATGACCAATATAACGAAACTTAAATTTTTTATTTTCCTGCATTCACGTCATCTACTACTGATTTTAATTTTTGTAAAGAATGGTAGAAAAATAATAATTAATATATTTTGTTTAACATTTAAGTTAAAAAATAGTATAATATCCCATAACATCAAAGACCTCTAGATATGGTAAAATTATGTCCAACATAAGCAGAGTTCTTATTTCCTTTCTTTTCTAAATTTTAATGTATCAGTAAAGAAATATCAAAAATAGATAATAAAAAAGTATACATTATAAATATAGAATAAATTCCTAAATGATCAAAGAAATAATTAAATTAAGATTTTTAATTTAAAATATTTTAAATAATAATAAAAAAAAATATTTATTACCTTATATTTTTTAAATTACAACTTTATAAATTCTTATTGGCTATTTATCTTATTCATACTATCCTAAAGAAAAATCAAAATTTTTTAGAAATTATTTTTAATCAAAATTTTTCAAAATTACAATTTCACAAAAAGAAATATTTGAATTCTCTAAAATAAAAGATGAATAGAGTAATAGAAAAGAGACTCAAAAACCTTTATCGTGAAACTAAGAAAAAGGATGAAAAGAGAAAGTCTAAAGATAGCTAAAGACTATTTATAATTCCTCAGAGAGGCGAAATGGATATATGAAGAAGAAGGAAGAATGAAAGATTAGGAAGGGAAATATAGAGAGTACGAGATAAAAGAATGGGAAAATGAAGAGAACATTCTAGAATGGAAACAAAGAATGGACACATTATAAAAATAAATTAACCTTCTAACTTAAGATGAAATATAATAATGAAAATATTTTGAATGACAATATATTTGAGATAAAGAATAAATATCAATTAAAAAGTAAATAAAGCAATTTAAAAATCAGTGGATATGACTTAAAGCAAAAGCTTAATACTGCTTTAACAACCTTAGAAAGCAAGAATCTGTATTATATATATAATAATGCAAGGATTTCTAATATGTAACTAAACGTATATCTGTTTTAGAACCATTAAGTCATTATAGTATGCAATACCTATTTCCTGGATGCTCATTAAAAGCTTCTCAAGAGGATTTTAGTGTGGGATATAACAAAAAAGAGTGTTACTGCATGGAGGAAAGAGATGGGAGCTATTATTGTAAAATATGTAGTCATGAATCCGCTACAAATCATAATTTGACACATATACACGCACCACCTGTTAAAATTTAGGAGAAAGTGAAATTAGACAAAACTTAAAGGCTAAAATAATTAAAAGAAGATATCTATAATAATATATAAGCAGTATAATAACTTAAAGCATAATTAAAAAATCATATCAACGTCTAAAATTTAAATAAATAAAATAAAAAAGATTTGAGGCCTAGAAATTTAGAATTATGAGAACAAAAGAAAAATAAAAAACAGCAGGCAACTAAACTTAGAAATATATTAAAGTAATTTTTATTTCCTTTGAATTCAAAATAAAAATATAAAATACATCTAAAATGCTTTTAAATTTAATATGGTGTTAAAAATATTTGTTTAAAATAAAAAAATTTTTTTTAAAAACATACATTTTACATAAAAAATAAAATATAAAATAATTTTATTATACTTTATATTTTATCAATATATTATTAAATAAGTAATAAATAAATTTACTAATAAAAATTAAATAAGAATATCAATAGTAGTGGAACAAATATTCAAGTTTTATTATTGGAAATTTAAAAAAAAAAATTAAAACAAAATATTGTTAAAAACAGATTATTTTACTTATAATTAAAAAATTCATATCTATTTGCCTTTCGATTATTCGCTTTAAAAATTGTTGTTAGTTGTTTTTATATTTTGACTATATTTAATTTGTTTAAAGCTAATTTTTATGAAAAACTATTGTATATTTTTGATAATTAAATATCAATATATCTAAAAGAGGAATAAATAAATTTAAAATTTTGAAATAAAAATCTTCAATCGATAATTTATCAATTATTTATTTTTATAATGAAGCCCTAAAAAAATTAAAAACCCTTTTGAAATGTAGAATTTTTTATTTTTCCGTTTAATTTAATTAATTTTATAAGCTTAATATTGTATATTTGAAGAATAAAAAATATAATAAAATACTTTTAATTTAATAAAATTAATAAAATTTAAAACAGTTTTTTCAAAAAGCTTTTCTTTTTCTCTAATTGAGAAGAAATAATTAAATTATAAACTAGTTTAAATGAAAAATTTTTTATTTTTTTTCTAATTAAGGGGAAATAAGTAAAATTAAAACAATTTTTATGAAAAGCTTTTTATTTTCTGATAATTAAGAGAAAATTATTAAAATTTAAACTATTTTAATTAAAAAACTTTTATGATCAAAAGAGTTGTATTTAAGGAGTGATAATTTAAAAAACGTTTAATTTATTCATAGTAATAAATAATTTATTTCAAAATAAAAATTTACTTAAAAAAACAAAAAAATAACAAATTAAAATGAGTGGATATGATATAAAACAAAATCTTAATGCTGCTTTAGCAACGCTAGATGACTGCAAGAAGTAATATAATCGAGTTGTATAAAGCGACGATTGCTATTACGTAACTAAACATATTGTGAATTAGTTCCACTTGGTCATGATAACACCCAGTGCCTATATCCAGGTTGCTCATCAAAAGTTTGTCATGAAAATTGTAGTGTGGGAGATAACAAAAAAGAATGTTGCTGCATGGAGGAAAGAAATGGGAGCTACTATTGTAAAGAATGTAAACATGAATACAAATAGCATCATAACTAGACAAGCAAACAGGTAATTAGAGAAATTTAGGAGAGAGTGCCTGTAGATAAACCTAAATTACTGAAAAAACTACAAGAAGATTATTATAATAATCTTAAAGCTGTAGAATAACTACAAGCATAATTACCAAATCCTATAACCTTCTTAAAATAAAACAATGAAGATTTGGAGCCTAGCTAACATAGAATTATGTGTGCGAAAGAAAAATAAAAAATTAAATGTGGCTTAACATAGAAGTAAACTACAGTAGCTGGAGAGCTAGTTGATAGGAAAAAAATGGAACAACTTGGATTTAAAGAAAACTTAGAATTCACTACTCTGGATGAAGTTTACATCAAGAAAAAATCTCCTAAACTTGTTTCTTACTTAAGAGGTGAAATTCCATAAGAAATGAAAGATTAAAAAGAGGATGAATTTTTTAAATAGTTGCTTTGCAATTACGCTTAATAAGATGCAGTAGAATCAGTGGATAAACTACTTAAGACTCATAAATATGATCCAAACTATATCCCAGAAAACTTAGGAAAGGGTCCTATTCATTTAGCAGCTGAAGCTGGAAATGCAGATGTCATAGATTGCTTAATTAAGAATTAAGCAGATATTTACTTAGTTGATAACAATAATAAAAAACCTTACGAATTGGCTTAAAATCCAAAAGTAAGAGAAAGACTGAAAAATGAGGACAAATGTTTAAATAAAATAAAAAATGTAAATCAGAACATTAAAGATCTTAAGTAATCCATCGACTAAATAGCAAGACAAAAAGTATAAGATTAATTATAAGATCAGCAAGTAATTGACATCATTAAAAACGGAAAAATGGATAAAAAGGATCTAAATAACTAAATACTCAAAAATGCTGAACAATTATTTGAAAATATCAACCATGAAGTAAACTTGTAGCAGAAAAATATTGTCAAAAATTGTAAGAAAATGATTTCAGATATTCGTAAATTTGGAGAAAATCCAGATGAGCTTCAACAAATGCTCCAAAAAATTGAAAAATATATCAAATTTAATCAGAACGCAGAAATTAAAGATATTGAGTAGAATAATATTTAAGAAGTAGAAGATTACTAAAAGTATGTCTAATAATCAGAAGAGAAATTAAGAATAAGATTCTAACAAAAATTTGAGAAAAAACAAAGTTTGATGGAGTAGTTTATCCAAAAATACAACTAACTAAGAAACAATACAAATATGTTAATCAAATACCCTGCTATCATATTAGAGAGTAACAAATCACGCGATTTATATGACTAAATTACAGAACATAACTTAGAAAATTACAAATTAAAAAGTGCTGAAACGTTTGAAGATCTTTTAGAGATTATGAAAGACAAGCATACTTACAACACCACACTTTTGATAAATACGGATTTTAATGAATAATAAATGAAAGAGTTAGAGTAATTAGATAAACTAAATAAAAAAAATAAATAAGTCCTGCGAAAAATATTTTTAGTAGGAAGAGATCTTGAAAAAAATGAACTCTCTTAGGAGTTTCAAGATAAAATAATGAGCATTAGTTCAAACTCAAGAGTTATTGATCATTTATTTTACGATGATAAAAATTTAGAATGTTTAGGAATGATATCGCCTGAAATGCTCTTTACTTATGTTAATGATCCAGCCAACTAAGATATTGTAACTAGAAGTTCTCCTATTACCAAATAAGAAATAAATATGTTTTAAACATATGAAGAATTCTTATAACATAACAAAAAAATGTGTGAAGATATTAATATCTCTATGTTCCTTCGTAGTAATAATATCGTAATAAGAAGATATAAATGTTAGGTTTAAAATTGGATGAAAGTGATCAGTAATGAATACGAATTATATAAAAGCAGGCATATAGATGATTAAGAAAGACTTGGTTTACTATTGTCTTACATTAGAGGTCCGTTTTGTTTTTTATTAAATCTAGGAATAAATCTAGGTGATGAAACAATATTTTAATAGCTGAGAAGATAAATTTTACTTCTTAATTATTCCATCTAACAGAATTAAAACGATAAAATCAATTTTTTTGATTAATCTGAAATAAGGATGTTTTACAGAGGAGTAGGAATGCCTCGTATAGAAGATTGTCAATAAACATTTGACCAATATAACGAAAGTCAGATTTTTTACTTCCCTGCATTCACATCATCTACTACTGACATTAATTTTTGTAAAAAATGGATGAATGATTATAATTAATACATTTTGTTTAAGATTTAAGTTAAACAATAGTATAATATCCCATAACATCAAAGACCTCTAGATATGGTAAAATTATGTCCAACATAAGCAGAGTTCTTATTTCCTTTCTTTTCTAAATTTTAATGCATCAGCAAAGAAATTTAAACTATAGACAATAAACAGGTATATGTTATTAATATAGAATAGATTCCAAAATGATTAAAGAAACAAATAAATTAAGATATTTTTAATTTAAAATTCTTTTAAATAACAAAAAACTTTTATTTTTTATGTTTTTTAAGTTATTTATTACCCTCTAAATTCTTGTTGACTCTTTAACTTTTTCATTTTTTTTAAATTTTATTTTACTTAATTTTGATTGCTTTTAATCTAAGTAATTAATTAAAAAAAATATCTTTGAAATAAAATATTTTTATTAAGCAAATTAATATAAATTTATTTAAAAATAAAAAATTTTACAAATAATTTAGATTTTAATTTAACCTAAATTGTTATTAATAATACTATAGACTCAATATAGATTATAAGATATTTTAAAAAATATATGGACACTGATTATTTATTTTGAAATACATAGTTTTATTTAAATATAGCATAATTATTTCAAAGTTTTTTATTTATTTTTTTCTTACAAATACTTTAATTTATTAGAAAAGAAAGGTAGAAATAATCATAAATATAAACTTTTGTACAAATGATTTTGGCAAATACATTATTTTCATAATTATAATATATTTCATATTAAAATATTTATTATTTATGATGATAAAAATTATTGATTTTAAACAAAACTTTTAAAAAAATATAAACAACTTTGTAATAAATTTTAACCAATTAATTAATTTAATCAAGCTTATATGAATTTTTTAGTCATATAAGTTTCTAAAATGTTTTCAAAATTGTAGTTTTAAGGAGTGTATTATAATTCATCTAAAATGAAATTATCTCCTTATGCAGGAAGTGTTTAAGGATTAGTTACAGCTCTTTTGAATGAATCAGAAGAAACTGCATTTTGGTAGTAGGTTTTGAAGTGCTATATTAACTCATCCTAATTTTCAATTTAATCAAAGAAACTGACTTTAAAGAATAATTTATAACTAGCTTCAATCATTTTTAAATGAGGAATAATAGCAAAGTCGGTAAAAGTTAAAGTATCTCCTTCAAAATAGCTGTTAGGATTTTATTTAATTCTTTCTGATAATTTTGAATTTAATGTAAAGAATCTCAATACTTCAGCTAATTCATTAGCAAGCTTTTTAGATCCTTCAACATCCTTTGTTTTTATAAGACTAAATATTCCCCACATTTTACCAATGAAATTTTAATCAAAATAAGTTGCCCAGATTCTCTATTAAGCTTTTCTGACATTATCTTGAGGGTAGATGCCACCGAATTCGTTTTCAAGAAATTCAAGAAGAGGGAGACTTTCATAAATAGTCTAATTAAATTAACGAATATATAGTTTAAACATTTAAAAAATTATTAATACTTGATTGTTGATGACTATTGAAGGAACCTTTCCAAAAGGATTGATGTCTAAATATGCCTACTCTTTTTGTTTAAGTTTGAAGAGATCAACTTCTTTATAGTCATACTTTGCTCCAATTTTTTCTAAAGCAAATCTCACTCTTTGAACATAAGGGCAAAGAAGGAAGCCATATAAAGTTAATTAAGACATGGTTTTTTTATTTATTTATTTATAATTTTGTGTTGTGTTATTTGTTTGTTATTTTAATGTTATAATCAAAGATTGTTTGCAACAACAATTTTTCAAATAGATTCTTTTTTTCCAGATTATTTCTTAATCAAAATTTCTAAATCTTCTTCATAAGGCTAATAGTAAATAAATTAAAACCAATCAGAAAAGATATCACAAATTTCTTTTTATTTATCTGAAAAAGTTCTGTACATCTTTCTCTGATTTTTCTATCTAATCTATTATCCAAATTAAAAATTCTTTATTTATTCTGTAAACTTGGTTTCAATCTATATTTACACTTCTAATCTCTACATAATAGTTCTTTAGAAGCATTTCTTTCTTCGTAATTTTAAAATATGTGTAATCTTATATTATAAAATATAATATATTTTAAAGTTAGCATTATTTTTTATGAGAAAAAATAAAATATGCAACTATGTGGAAATTTTATAGAAGTTTTATCAATAGGCTTCTCAGAATATATATTTAATAGACTATTTATGAATAAGGTATTTTCTTGATTAACTTTCATATTTGTTCATTTAAAATGTTCTTTTAAGCATATTTAAAGAGTTAATAAATTCGTTATAAGTAAATTTTGAATAAAAATTATTATTAGAATATTAAATTTTTTATCATACTAATTTTTAAATAATAAAATAAATTGTATATTAGGTAATTTAAATATTTCAAAAAGTGATTTTATATTTATCACAAAAAAATTTACTTACTTACATTTAATTTATTTTTAATTACACCTTCTTTCTTAGGGAATTTTATAAAATTCAAAAGAATTAATGATTTTTTATAATCAAAATAAATTTGCAAAAATCATTACAAATCAATCAAATTATTAACATTTTAAATCCAAAAATATTTTTATTTTAACAGCAAAATAATTTGCAATTTATTTTAGGGAAATGGCTGCTATTTACAAATTTGTCATTTAATTTAGTTAAAATCTTTTTATATTTTATTAATAGTTCTTTTTTTTATCAAAATAATGTAAAATTTGTAAATCTAATAACTTCTTATTTATCAAATATTGAAAAAAACTAAAATAAAAATTACAAATTATCAAAATAAATAATATTTTTTATTCATTTTAAGTAATTAACATTTTTATGAAAATAAAAATTTTATTTTATTGAGAAAAACATCTGAAATTTTAATTTCAACAGAAACATAAAAGCAAATAAAAATCAGTAAAACTTTATTCAACTTTTAGATCTGAATATTTATAAATTTAATTTATCAGGAGTCAAATCTTTTAGTGATATATGCACTAAGGAATTTACTATAGTCATAGGTTTCAGGAGTGAAATTAAGGCTGTCAAGGAGGGAGTTTTCTCCGTGAGCTGGTAAAGATGGGATTTTATGGGTAATTCTGTTATAAGCTTCAGAAGAGGTAACATTGTTAATATATGTTCTAAAGTCTCTAATCAAATCATCGTTTTCAACTAAATCAAATATTTATTTATTGAAGGTAAGACGAACAAAATCTTCTATGTATCTTGTGTGAGGAACAACAGCAAAGTCAACATAGGTAAGTTATTCACCTTCATAGTAAGTTTTAGGATTTGCTTTAACTCTTTCTGATAATTTAGTTTGCTTAACCCAGTATCTAATTTCTTCTGCAAGCTTATTGGCAAACTTTTTTAAGCCTTCTTCATCTTTGCTCTTGTAGATTTAGAATACATCCCAAATCTGTCCAATAACATTTTAGTCATAATAATTAGCCCATATTCTTTACTGAGCTCTTTGAATAATATCTTTAGGGAAAACATTTCCAAATTACTCTTATAAGAACTCAAGTAAGATAAGACTTTCATAAACGTTCTTTTATTATATTAAAAAATGAGAAAAATACAATAATTATTTATTTTACTGAATTGTTAATGTTGATTGTAGGGACACATCCTAAGGGATTAATAGCTAGATACTCTTCTTTTAAATGCTTTTAAGCTATCAAATCAATTTCTACGTAATCATATTAAAGCTTCAAGGCTTCTAAAGCAAATCTTACTCTTTGAACATAAGGACAGAGTAAATTTCCATATAATTTAAGATGAGGTTATGACATTCTTTCTTTTATAACTCTATTAATTAAAGATTCGTATTAATATTTGATTTTTATTTCCACAATAACTTTTAATTGCTTTTAACTTAGGATAATGTTCTGGAATTATTCTTCAACTATTCTGATCTATTTTTGATAAGGACTCTCTGAATTATAATAATTATTTAATGATATCTAAATCAAGTTATTGTTAGCCTGATAATTTAATTATTAACCATATTTTGACTTATATGCGTGCTAGGTTTATTCTCGAATATCTTTATGCAAAAATTAAAAAAATTAGATTTCATGTTTTATATAAAACACATTTAAATTCTCCACTTTATATTTAATTGATATCTTAAAATTAAAAAGACTAATTCATGGATTTTTTCTATTGCTATAACGAATAACCTTATCATCGATAGAATAGTTCTAGATTTTTGATAATATAAGAAGGATAAAATTATGAGTAAGTATTATAATTTTATAAAATATATAAATACTGTCATTTAAAACTTAATAGAATGTTTTAAGACTTTAATTTGTTTAAATTTGATAAAATGCCAAATGCAATTTTAACAATATAAAAAATGCTTTTTATTTCATTTGATAAAGAGTATTTAGGTTTTAATTCAAAGATTATTTTTTTATTTGTAAAATAATTAAAGTTTATTGTTTTTTTATAAATTAATAATTAATAATAGGAATCTTAGAGTAATAAATTGCAAACGTATAAACATTCTATATATATACTTATTTTAGAAATTATCTAGAACATTTAAATCAATAATAATATATCAGTAAACATACATAATTAAATATTGATAATTTTAAATCCATAAAATAATTCTTTAGTCTAATTAATATGGTAATAGAGTCTAAATATTGAATATGTCCTATCAAAGATTTCACATAAACTACACTAAATTTCTTTGAGAAGTACATTTTTTTGTTAAAATAAAAATCTTATTTCAAAAAGTAATTAAAATAAATTATTAAAAAGCTCAATTAATTTATATTCTATCTAATATAAAAGTAGTATTTAGGATGTTGATAATAAAAGAATTTAAAAGATTATTAAAAATGAAGATTATTAAACGTTTTTATTACTAATGTTAATATTGAATTATCATTATAATTAAAAATTTTAAAATAATTATTTTACTAAGTATGAATATAGGTGAAATAAAAATAAAAAATACTAAGAAATTAATAAGTACAATTTTTGAATATAAACAGATTAATTAATTTGATTAATTTAACGTAAAAATGAACCTTATTGGCTACAAAATAATGATTTGGTTTTTATATTAAAATATCCTTGTATGAAATAAAAAAACAATATTTAAAACAATTCAACATGAATATTATTTGATTGATTTATAAAATTTTGAATAAAATATGTTTAGTTATTTTGAAAAATTCAATACAATATTTGTTCATTATAAAATAGAAATAAATTAGATAAATATTTTAATAAAATTTATAAAATATTATTGCAATATTATTAAAAAATTATTATGATTAATCTTAACATTGCATTACAATTAAAATTAAAAAATTTTAAATAATTATTTTACTAATTATGAAAATTTGATAAATAAAATTAAAAAATACTAATAATTTAATAAAATACTATTCTAAATATAAGTAGAAAAATTAATTTGATAATTTAACGTAAAAAATAAACCTTATAGATTACAAATTATGCATTTAATTTTAATAATAAAATATCCATATATGAAATAAAAACAATATTTAAAATAACTCAATATGACTATCTTATGATGTATAAAATTTTAATAAAACACACTTAGTTATTTTGAAAAATTTGATTCAATGTTTGTTCTTAATAGAATAGAAATAAATTACTTAAATATTTTAATAAAATTAATAAAATATTATTACATTATCTTTAAAAAATAATTAGTGGATTGGATATATAAAATTTGATTAATATCAATAAATAGACTTTTATTTTAATATCATTCAACTTTATTTTATAAGAAAAAAAAATTATAATTTCAAAGTAATATATATTATATCTTTATATATTTAAGTATTTCAATATTGAATTAAACAAACTACTTAGATATTGGCTTCAAATTATATATTCATAATTCTCTTTCTATTCTTTTAAACTTAATTTATGCGATTAAAAAATTTTTAACTCTCCCAATTAATTTAAGATAATAATTATTTTTAAAATTTTGTTTTATCTTAGTTTATTGGGAAAATGATCAAAATTATTCTCCAATTATTATATAAAATTTTTAAATAATAAAATTTTAAATAAATATTTAAAATATTTATTTGTTATTTGAGAATAAGATTTTCTTTTACTCTTTCAAAACTAAATTAAAAAATATTAAGTAAGATTATTTAATAGTATTTTTAAAGAGTATTTTATTTATCTTTATGTAAAATTAAAAAGTAATATTACGTTATTTTTTGTTAATTATTTTGTAATAATTTTATTTTAAAACCAACTTATTCAGCTTATAAGTTAATAAAATTTAAATCAAATAAAAAATTTAAAATTAATATATATGAATAAAAAAATCATAATCCTTTTAATTTCAGTATCTCTGGTGCTATCTGCAGGCTCTGGAACCAATAGCAATGGTTGTTACAATGGATGTTTGACTTGTAATGGTATTGTCTGTCTCTCTTGCAGTGATCCTAATTCATAAGTAGATCCTTTCTAAAGAACTTGTGT